>CACRXP010000716.1:279649-318952 GCA_902702965.1 Spirometra erinaceieuropaei
TCACCTTGGCGTTCCACCACACCCCCTGGTCCACACAACAATAACCAGGATTTCAACCAACACAACAGAGATTTGGAGGCTGGCACGGCCGAAGCCGCACCTGGGCGTGCCGCCAACGCCTGGCTCGGATCCCACGCTGTGGAGGGAATGCCATGAAGGCCACATTAAAAAGGAGCCATTGCAGCCTGACTCTCAGACCGCCTCCCGTTAAGGAGGAGGTCCAAGGTACCCCGTCAGTTGGCAACCTTCCAAGCCACGGCTTTTAGCGCACCGTGATAGCTTCAAGCGCGTCCGATTGATTATAGTGAGGAAAATGCGCTGAGTCGTCGACCTCACTCTCCCTTCCCATTCCCACACCCCAGCCACTGTCCGAGCCGGTCAGTAGACTGGAGTGGGGAATGGGCGCGGTGGCTGACATGGTCGACTGACCATGCCTGCGCGCGCCACAGCACGACCTGGCCCATCGCTGTAGGATTTGCGTCTTCTCAGTCAGGAGAGTGCTGCCGTCGGCGCTGAGGAGAGGAGCAGTGCCCTTCGTCGGCGGACCGTAGACAGCTTTGATCGCGGACACACACACAAACACACACACACACACGACAGTTCGACCGTCGATTTCGACGATGTCCACCGTGTGCCCCACAGCTGCAGCAGCGGTGGGAGCAGGGACGGTGATTTGCGCAGGGGTTTATAGTGCCGGTAGACTTGCGCTGCATCTACCTACACTCTCTCCTCCTCCCCCGCCTGGGCCCGGTGTCACACACACACACACACACACACACACACGCACACACACACACACACAGACAGACACACACACACACACACAGTATGCACAAATTTTTGCTGCGTCACAGACTGAAAACTGGCAATACACCAGAAACCAGTCTTGGGAGTCGGAAGACGCGCATGAATGAGAGGGAGCCTTCACGGACACATCAGTCGGTCATTTTAGTTCAAAGAAACCAGACTCTGGGTTTCCGCCTATTACCTAGGTTGGTATTCTCAAAGGAACATTAAACAAAATGGTTTCTTAACTTCCACACCCATCACAAACACTTTGTTTATCCCTTTAATAGAGTTACCCTAAGTGTTTAGTTTAGTTTTATCGCGACAGGCTTTTTATAATTGACACCGGTCTGCTCAGAATGTTTACCAGAGACGCCCAATCAGAATGCCTTCAGTTGCCGTTTGAAGAACAGCGTAACTCATCAAGTCGACACTGTCTGTAAACTGATTGGATGATTTACAGCTAGTCTGAGCAGACGTTGCGTAATTTATACCATTTTCGACGCAACAGTTGAAGGGAAATTTCTTGAAAAAATCGACTGGTTGCGAAATTAAACTCCGAATTAGGCCTTATGGAAGTTTTTAGTGATTAGTGTAGGACTGCGTCAGTCAAGGAAATCTGAGCTTCACTCAACCATTAAATTCTCACGAAGAGATTATGCGGACACGAAACTAAGGCAGCTGACTAAAAACTTGCCACACTCAGTGGGGTAGGTATAGGGTGCAGGACGCACAAGTAGATAGGAATTACAAAAATATACCCTAAAATTCAGTGTGACTGTAAACATTACTTAGTATTCACCGTTCCCATTCTTTGAAATTTCCTTCCCTTCCTGACTAAATGTAAACTTACCAGCCACGTTTTATTCAATGTCCGTTATTTATGGAAAAATGGTTTTTTGTTTATTTTTTTTAGATATTTCGCTCACACTCTATGCCAAATGACAGCGTACGATAAGATTTTCGATAGAAATTTAGCCATTTTCTGTGTATTCTCGATCTCCGTCCCGTGTGTTGCCCCATCCATAAAATCCTCCTCTACCCTCACCACCTACCACCCGCTCAACGTATAACACGACCCACAGGCTGGCTCAAGGTAGTTGCGTGTCCTACATCCTATCGTTTCCGTCAGTGGTTCTGCCAGGGCCGAGAGAGGTACCTTATTAGGGAAAGTTGAAATATCAAGTTTGAGACTGCGTCCTGTGCCGGAGACGACAAAAGAAATACACGCACAGATCTGCAATGTTCACAACCCGGATGAAATATCAACGTCACTATAAAGTCTTAAATATAAGACTGGTCGCAACACCACTGTTAACATGTGACTGTTGAAATCCTACAAATTTAGGTAAAATCAAGGCATTGGACGAACCGTCAAGAGCGCTGATTGGACTGTGTAGGGACAGTTAATGCCTTTCTCTGGAAACACAAGGGAGAAAATGAAGATCAGATGTCTATGACAGACCCGGTAGGTAATCCATCGGTTATCGAGTACTGGCAATTTCGATTCGCAGTCGTTAAATCTCCTTCTTCCGGATCTCCGCTCACTTACGAACCGCCAGGAAATGTTTTGCGGCAATCGTGACCGCACCTTGCAAGGGGCGCGTTGTTTTGACAAACATCTTTGATTGTGGTCTTTAACGTCTGAGTCCGTAATATCATCAAAAACGTTAAAGGTATGCTTGGAAATTGTTAACATCATATCCCGAACTTCTGTGCGCCAACTGACTCAAGTAAAAAAGGAGCACCATCTAAGCTTAAAGACAAAACGACACCGATATATCATATGTGCAAACGGTGACCTCAGATTGTTATTAGTCGTCTTACACAGGTGGAATATTTGTAAATTGAAGATGGCCCGAAAGATGTGAAGGAAAAAGGATTGAACCGAATTTACATTCACAAGTTTCCCGCGGGAAACATATCTTTTACGGCCGCAAATCATTTGGACATTGGCTCAACATCGAAGGGCTAAAGTGACTTGCTCATTGTGGGAAACCCACAACCTGCCTCGTCAGCAGTTTGCCATCTTTTGGACGTTTAAAGAGTAGCTATATGGAAAAACGCGATCTGGTGACGGGATTGACAAAAATTTATCCTCGAAACGAAGACGAGTGAAGCACGAAGACTAGTTAAGTAAAGAATGACGAGAACGACGCCTAGATGCTGGGCTAGGGGAACGAAACATGACGTCTGCATAACCGTATGGTATGTCACATACCTCTTCCCAAAACGTCCTAATTTCAGGCAGTTACCAGTCCAAGCACGGCCCACACCGCAAAAATGGGCGGCGGAAACGATTATTTACTTCCGTTATTCATTGTGATGCCCTTCATTGCGTGGTTGCCGCTCCTACTTCAGTAGAGAAGTACTTACATTGCATGCATGCGGTCTTGTGTAATGAACACTGTTTTGTCATTCAACATTCTAAAGGAGAAGTGAGTTTACCGTAGCTATTCAATCTCATGAAAGGTTAATCGAAATTTCGGAATGTGTTTTCGATTAGAAATGTAACTTAAGCATGCTTTTAATATGATTCCTCGATCAGTCTAATCCCAAAGATATTTCAGTCACGCTAGGACGCAGGCTTTTGAATGAACTTCTTCCCGGCCGTGCGAAAAACTGCACTTTTGGCGCTTTAATCCGGGTCTAGTTGACACTTCGGAGTTGACACTTCCATATCATGCTCTGTTGGATGCGATCAACTGCATCAACTTCATGCTGGAGACGGTTGCCATGCTTGGCTAGCGAAAAGAGGCGGACATCTACGACATCCAATAACAGATAGCTTATTTAGTCTGCCGGTGTTGTTTCAGTCTACAGATTATTTTATTATTTGGCCAATTGAACAATAATAATTGAAATCTCGGACGAAGATGATTTCCCTCCTCTGCGACGTTGTAAAAAGTCGGATGTAATTGTGAAGATTTGGTTAGAATAAAAAACTGCGATATATGAAATCCGCCAATGATGACACAGTAAGCTGACTGTCCAAGTAGGAGTTCCCAAAAAATTAACCTGATCTGGTAGTCATCTGGTGGATTCTGAGCTGATTGCTTAGGAAATCCTGCTTGAGCAGTCAGCCTGCTATACCAGAATTGGTGGATTCCATATGTTGCAGTAGGCGGGGCTAACTTAAGCATGGTTTTAATATTATTTCTCGACCGGTCTAATCCCAAAGATATTTCAGTCACGCTAGGACGCAGGCTTTTGAATAAACTTCCTTCCGGCCGTGCGAAAAAACTTCACTCCAGACGTTGTAATCCGGGTATAGTTAACAGTTTTCTATTTTGTGCTCTGTCGGATGCGATCAACTACAGAAACTTCATTTTGGAGACGGTAATCATGCTTGGTTAGCAAAAATAGGCCAGCATCGAACACAATCAATAAGAAGTAGCTTATTCCGTCTGCCGGTGTTGTTTTAATCCACTGATTATTTGATTATTTAACTAACTGAACAATAATAACTGAAATCTCGGACGAAGATGATTTCCTTCCTCTTCGAGGTAGTAAAATGTCAGATTTAATTGTTAAAATCCGGTTAGAATAAAAAAAACTGAGACATATGAAATCGGCCAATTATGACACAGTAAGCTGACTGTCCAAGTAGGATTTCGCAAACAGTTAACCTGACCTGGTAGTCATCTGGTGGATTCTGGGCTGATTGCTATTGAAATCCTGCTTGAGCAGTCGACCTGCTATACCAGAATTAGTGGATTCCATAAGTTGCGGTAGGCGGAGCGGGTAACTCGACCCGAATGCGATTAAACTCACAGCTGCGGGTGCGGCCTCGTAGCTCGGGTGGTTATAGCGTTGGCCGTAGTCAAGCTTTGTCCTTGCTCTTGTGGGTTTCAATCTCACCGTGGCCTCCACATTTTTCACTGATGGGCCAACTGAATTCGGAATTCTTAAATATTGTTGGGTTTGACCTACACACTGTTCTCGTCTGCAGAACACAAGAGTACCTTGTATTATTTGTTAGTCGTCGCAACCAACTACCGCAGTTCATTCCTGTCGGAGAATAGTGCACTTAGTATATTTAACTGGGGACATCTTCCACTATCAGCCGTAAGCAGGAGGTATCTGGGTGAGTAAATGTTCGAAAGCGTCTTACACCCGTCAACAACCGAAACACCATTTAACTCGAGGAAACGAAGCTATGGGGCATTACGTGGTTGAAATGGGGCATAGTTAATATAGAAGGTTTCCTAAGAGGAAATATAAAGTCGTTGAATATGACCACAGCAAGTCAGAATCTCTTGAATTGTCCTTTCACTGAAGCTGTCCATAGCGATAATACACAATTCTTTCATTGCCGGAAAGAGAATCAAGTAGGTGAAAATATTCTTCGCGGATGGAGGGAGATGCCGTCCCACCAGATCACCGCCGGCAATCACTGTCGTCTTTCGAAGTCCAAGTAGAAACGTACGACTCCACAGCTTTTTTACCTCTCCCGAAATTGATAGTTAAGTTGGAGTAAATCATTCTATTGGGGACTTATGAACGTAGGCTGATACGAGTACTTAGGACGAAGTTCATCATCCACAGCGGAATATCCGCGCAATACTCACAAACTGCCAACCGGCAGTCAGTAGTATATGTATAGGTTGCACTGCATACAATACTTGACAGCACAGGTACTAGCTAAAAGCCCAGACACGCGTGTTTCGCCGATATTCTGCCGCTGTATGACACAGCTTCTAGAGATTCGGCTCATCAGTGGTCCCCCAGCGTCCCTGTAATCCTTTCGGCAGAAACCCCAGATTTTAAGTTGCGGTTTCTTAATTTCCTCAGAAATTAATGGCTAACTTGGAGTTAATCAGCCTATTTGAGACTTGTCGACTCAGACTGAAATTTGGTATGGACAGATTTACCGATTTAAATCAAGGTAGCGGTTACTTTCTGGGGAAATTAGAGAGCTGCAATTTTAAAAGTGGATTACCTACCCAAAGTGCTGACTCCATCTGTTGTCGCTGGTTGTGCCACAGACACAGACACGGACGACACTCATGTCATGGGAAACCGCATAATCGTACCTGTCCAAGTAGGATTTCTCAAACAGTTAACCTGACCTGGTAGTCATCTGGTGGATTCTGAGCTGAATGCTAAGGAAATCCTGCTTGAGCAGTCGGCCTGCTCTACCAGAATTAGTGAATTCCATAAGTTGCGGTAGGCGGAGCAGGTGACTCGACCCAGAGTTGCGACAGGCGTTCGGAGTGGGGCAAATGCATTTCCTTCTATCTTCGAGGTTGTGGAATGTTAGTCGTAATGGTGGAGCGTTTTGCAAAAGTGAAGGCTCATCATCTCAAACGATGATGACCGCTGTTCGTCCCTCAGCATGGTGGGCGTGACCTCTGACACACCCTTTCCTGCCTCATCCACCAGCGGCCGGTGGCAGGACGAACGGAGGCGGGTTCAGACTCAGTGGCTGGCAAAGCGAAGCAGCTCGTCTGCGCGTGCCATCCGCGATCTGGTCTGCGCATTACGGGTCAAGTTTTCACGTGATCAAGAAGTTGACGGCCCGGGTGCTGGCTTAGCGAAAACGCCACATTAAGCAGTCCCTTCAGTCCGACTCCCGTCCTCAGACGAAGATTGAGTTATCCCGTTACCTGGCAAACTTCAAGGCTACAACTTCCATCGCACCGTAACAGTTTTAAGCGCATCAAACTTACTATAGTGAGTAAGGCGCTGAATATCCGTGTGGATGGATTCCTTGCCATGTGCAACCGCCCACTGTCCGACCCGACGAGCCGTCTGCCGGTGGGATTGGGCTCAAGTGATTGACAGAATTCAGTAGCATGTGTACGTGTACCACATACGACCTGGCTCCACGCCGTCACAAGGCTTTCACACAAAGGAATGGGCGGACCGCATCTCACCTGTGTGAGAGTGCCATAGAGGTCACATGGATAGGAGCCGCTCTATCCTGACTCTCAGTGCATCATCCAGCCACTCTCATGCACACAGGGCTGACTGTGGTGTCTGAGCTAGACCTTCAGTTGTCAAACTTCAAAGCCGCTATTTTTGATGCGTCGTGATAGACTCAAGCGCGCCAGATTTATTATAGTGAGTAATGCGCTGAGGTGACACTTTGACCCGAATCTCTATGTCGGCGCCGCTCTCTCTGACATCTACCGCATACCAGTCATTTTTCCGAGCCTGTCAACCAGTTAGCCTTAGGACTGGGCTTGATGGCTGACAGAACCGCGGAAGTATGTCCACGCACGGATTGGTCGGGCAACAGACTGCCCCAGGGAAGAGGCACTCGAACTGCGACAGAGGTGCCTATTCTGTGCTTGCAGTCAGTGATGTGGAACGGGTTTGTGTGGGGTGTCTGGGCTGGTTGGGAGATTCACGGTGATAGAATTCTAACTAAGGCACTTTTCCGCATACTTACGTGGAAACGCATATGGCCAAGTAGGTCCACGCGGTGATTGGATGTAAATGGGCAGTGTAGGCAGTTGAGGCGGATACAGCGGCTGTACGCTGGTGCTCCTGACACGGATGTGCCAGTCTCAGTACGATGGATTGGCAGGGCCGATGTGTGATGTGAAGGTGTGTACGCAATGTGGACAGGTTGGGATCGAGTCTGCTGTGCTGGTGCTTGGTAGAATGGTGGTGGGGTTGGTGGTGGTGCCGGCGGCGGCGGCGACGGCGTCGGTGGGGACGGATTGCAGGGCATCGCGAGTGTTCTCACCGGTGGTGGGGATGGGAACGGTGGCGGAAGTTGTGGCAGTAATGATGGATGAGGAGGCTGGGCGTCGGAAGCCGCGTCCATTCATTCAAATCAGTGCATAATAATAACACGGAAGGCTACTTGCAAGTTTGTTTCTCATAATAAAACTAGGGCTTGTATAGAAAACGCTTATGAACTTGTTGAAATTCACTCCAAAATATGTCGTAAAGCTCTGGATAGGCATCACTAAGGCTGTCAAAGAAGGAAGTGCGGTGTTTAACAATTTCTAGATCTGTAGCACTGCTCCCGTCTGCATGACATAAGAGGGTCTTGCGGTGTTTGTTGAAAACTACAACCAACCACCGCAATTCAGACCTGTCGGAGAAGAAAGCTTTCAAAGTTTTATCGAACGGATATCCTCCACGATCAACCCTAAGCAGGATGTATCTGGGCGAGTGAAGTTTCGAAAGTGTTTCCTTCAATAGAATTTCAAAACGATCCTTCACATAAAATCTATTTAAATCCATGAAGAGCAGCTCGAGGGCATTATGCGACGGAAGCGAAGCAAAGTCACAGGTAAGATTCCTCAGGGAGAATATGTAGAGACGCCGAAGATGACCACAGGTAGTCAGAATTTCTGGAATAATCCGTTCACTGAAGATGTCTATGGCAATAAGACGAACTTCCTTCAGCGCCGGAAAGAGACCCAAGTAGGTGGAAATATTCTTCGCGGATGGACGGAGTTGTCGCTCGACCAGATCACCACCGGCAATCACAGTAGCCTTTCGAACATTTAAGCACTTGTTCTGCAGTCGGAGAAGCCGCCTTGTTGTCAGCACATCGGAGCAACAGGCTGTAATGAGCTCAGCGGACACTTCCAGAGATTGAAGATTTGGACCACACTTCTCAATGATTGGGAGGAAACAATCTCTCGCGAGAGACGGCATCTCCTGGATGTATTTGCCTTTACGCGCATCATTTCCAGGCTTGCACAAACGAATGCATAGACGACGGATTTCAGAGCATCGACGCTGAATTAGGGCTTCCACACTACCCCTTACTGGTGCTTGCCATCTACTTACCGAGGACGCACGGGAGGGAGAATAATTCGTCACAGTTGTAGATGAGCTCGTTCCAGGAGGACGTATATGAATGTACAAGTCATGTAGGTTGGTGGGATGAAGGAGGCAGTTGTCCTCGACAGTCATGAGAGAACAGGCAACGAAGTTCACTGGAGCCTCATCGTCATGATCAGAGTCAGTTGATGGGCATTGCAGGTTGGGCATGTAGCATCTGTCCTTAGCGCTGACACAGGCTCTGCAAAATTGGAGGGTATGGAACTGTGGTTTTTTAGGAGTATGATATTTGACAATCCTGGGTATCACGGAGAAGTCTGTAATGTACCTCTTTGGAAAGAAGTGGCCTGGCTCTGTCAATAGGGTCAATTCTGAGAGTTCATAATCAGACCTATTTTCACCCAGGAACAAATCGAGTAGTTCTGATTTGTGGTGAATCTGAAGGGAGGTCCATTGTGGAATGCGATTCTGATAACTTTCCCAGTCTCTGCGCCAGCCGATACTCCAGCATCGATCCATTTGTGAGTCGTCCAGAGAAAGGCTGCGCAAGTCGCCAAAGCTCTGGATTAACAGCAGCAATTCGCACGACGTCAGACCTCCAAAAAATCGGATAGCAACTTCCTGCAGCTTGAGCTCAGATTTTAAGCACTCGGTGATCGACGGTCTGGCGTCACTTACAATGACAGAGAGGGAAATATTGCGTAAACGAGGCATTGGACACTTAGCCAGGAGCACATCCAATTGTCCAAGATTGATTGGTTGTTTCATGATGTCCAAAGTAGTCAGGTTGATGAGTCCAGTACCACCGGGGCCGGAAAGGGCGGATAAAATTTGAATTACGTTTTTTCCTCGATGGGCAGCGAAATTCATAGTGAAGATCTCGACTCCTTGGTGTGCATCTTGAAGTATGTCAAGCAGTTGTAGTTGCACTTGCCTATTGCAGACATCTGGCGTTAGTCCAAGGATTCGAGTGGTCAGGCGATCCCACGTAGGTATAAGGCTCTTGCAATTTAGACGGTCCTTCCTCGACAGATACCGACTAATCCCGGCAGACAGTATTGGATTCCAGAGGATCTAAATTCCAAACAGAAAATGGAAGACTGAGCCTATCAACAACAGTCACTTTTACTCTATACTTCCACCTATCATCATTTTCATTTCCATGAGACAGTTAGATGTCTTAGAGGAGGTGTGACATCTAGAAGTAATTCTTACTACTGATTGCAATTAATTGGATGCAACTTATCAAGTTTTCAACGCGAGACTGAGCAGTTTAGCTATCTGTGGACTTGCTCATAAACAGCCAGTCTCGTATTCCCAAGTAAAACATGCCTAAATAGTGGATATTACGGCCCCTGTTTTCCCGCAGCACTTATGTCATCCTTGATGCCACAAAATTGACAAAGGAGGGCGGTTGATATCACGTAGACTTTTATCTAACTGCAAATATTCAACCCGATTTAGGGGTTCACTAAAGTCAGATTGTTTTTTTAAAAGGACTGACCTTGTCTGGTATCACGAGTTGCGACATATCCTGCTCTTTGGTCTCCAGAATATCGTCTGGTTCACGTCTCGGAAATAGCAACAACCGTGCCTGTATGCATTGAGATTATTGGTTCACCTAGACATCTTTCTCTCAGCTGATTGGATTCATTTAAACCAATCGCGTCAAAGTCCACCGAACTGAATGCCGAGAGTCGTGGCAAAGAAGTAACAGGCAAATCTAACCAAAACGGAGGTTCGTTGTAGAGTTGGAGGAAATCAAGGGGATACGGGAAGTCGCTCGCTCAGCGATGTGTTAAATGAAAACGCAGCTGACATCATTTTCACGCCAAATTTCGCGCAAAAACCAGCGCTCAGGGCGCGAGGCCTGAAAACTGGGGGAGAGAAATGCGCCATTAGATGTCGTAGCGCAAATAACTAGGGAACGTCCTGCTCTACTAATTCACTTTCCTCTCCGCACTACATTACCTGCTATCGAATTAGTCAGATCTTCCTTTGGTCTCGACGGAAGCAGTCCCTAAAATTGTGTTCTGCGAAACCCTGCTGATCGCCAAATCTCAATCCACGGAAAACATCTTCTGTGCCCTATGTTGGAGGCTTCAATACAGTTCCCGCAGTCCACTAATTTACGAACTTCCAACAACGATTTCTCAGTGTCGTTTTAAAAAAAGCCATCTTGGTTTTTGATTAAGGAGGATGTTAAAAAGCATGTTTTTCGTTTTGGTTCTAAATCTGCTGAATGTTGCGTAACCTAGTGAGCATGGAACTTGTAGCGAACAATCCCTCCCATTCATGAAACGCCAATACTATTCTGCACTCTGTGAGCCCTTCCAACCACCACCTGCATTTGGGTGACGATTTTGCTGACCAACTCCGACTATCTTTGTTACTACGAGAAAATATGTGATATGTATTGTTTGTTGATCTTAGCCAAATGGCCGTTGTTTTGAAAATAGTGGCCTTTTCCGCTCTGTTATGCCTGTTTACATTTTGGCAGATGCAATTATGACTGAAAAATTTTTCCTTTTTGCTACGACCTTTTCAGAATGATTGTTTATTCGTATGTAGGCGAATTCATTTTTATTTAGGTCGAGACCGCTTACAAGGATTACTTTCCATGACACGTCGAGAGAGAGAACTCTGTCATTCCCCAGAACCGCCACGGACTATTTGCAGACGCCAATTGTGAATTGGCAATATTGGTGTCTATTTTCATCATCCAATCGGTGCCTGAACTATTGAAAACTGGTGCTCAGTTAAATATTAAGATTTCAGAAGCACTCATTTTTTCAGGTATTTTTTTGTAGAGGGTAAGATGAAAGAAATGTTCATTTCGTTAGAGCTCACGTAGGGGCAAATTTCTAGTATTGAAAAAAACGATGCGTTGAAAGATATCTTGTTTGAAGAAGGAGACACGATCGTTGGAACAAGAGCTAATAAACTTTATATATAATTAGCGTAGAAGTGGTAGGCATTCCTAGACGATATAATGAAAAGGAAAGAGGTTCTTCGGAAAAAATCGAGTTTTACTCGAGGAGGGATGCGGGTAGGGAGTCGTGCTGGGTTCTGAGCCGGGAGGGCAGGAAGGGGGGGGGAATCGTTACGGCTCCCCGTGTTGGAGGGGAGGGAGAATGGTAGGTTGGCAGAACTGCGGGCGCCTGGATTAGCGGCTGCTGATGCGCCGTGGGGCTCGGCTTAGTGAGGCGTGATCTTAGGCCCTCATGATGGGCGTCTAGGTCGACGTGGCGGTTGATGCTGTCCGCGTTAGAGTGCCATGCCTCGAGGAATTCTCTCGCCCGTTTTGTGTTGGCCGTGGCAATGGCCTCGGCGTTATCCCAGTTAAAACGGTGGTCGCACTGGAGTGCGTGTGCAAAGACGAGGGACAGTGGATCACGCGACGGACAGCTAGTTTGTCTTCATTAATACGAGTTCCCAGGCGTCGTCCTGTATGACCAACATATACGCAGGGACAATTGGCACACGGGATGCGATAGATGACGTTAGTCTGTTCCTCTTTGGGGATAGAAACCTTTACTCGAGTTAAGACTGTGCGCAGCGAGGATGCAGGCTTGTGGGAAACGCGGATACCGAACTGATTTAGCTGACGGGCGATCATTTCAGAGGTCCCCTGCATATAGGGCAGGGAGAAGAATTTCTGGGTCACGGTTTCTCCATCTGAGGAGGGGGCTCGAGGTTGTGCCTGACGCCTGAGGCAGTTCTTCACAAAACTGACCGGGTACTTGTTAGATCGAAATAGCCGATATAGATAACTTAGTTCTTTCTTCAGCAGATCGTCACTGCTGCAATAACGGTAGGCCCGATGGAGGAGAGTTCGGACGCAGCTTCTTTTGTGAGCCGCAGGGTGATTGCTTCCATAATTGAGGATGATCTCTGAATCAGACCCTTTTCTATGGACGCTGGTTGCGAGATTACCGTCGTCCAGCCTTTGTATTTTTACGTCCAGAAACGACAGACTGTCTCTGGAGTTCGTATACCAGAAACCGCTAGAGGACGCTGGGGGTCCCACTGAAGAGCCGAACCCCTCGCAGCTGTGTCACACAGCGGCAGAATATCGGCGAAACACGTGTCTGGGCTTTTAGCAAGTATCTACGTCGGGAGTACGGTATAATACCTTTACTATATGGATTTCATACTACTCGTAGTACTACTTGTTTGTAGAATGGGCATTACGTGGTTCTTCCACAGTAGTTGATTGTCTTCGACTCAAATGTTCATTGAAATTTCGGTTCTGACCCTAAAAAGCCATGTCCCGGAGATTTAACTCCAAGTCCTGCACTGAGTAATTTCTGAAATTATTCGCTTGATCCAAAATTGGGGTTGGGTATGACTGGCTGATGACGGCTAATAAGCCAGAAATGGCCATTCCGGTCTCCCATGTCTTTGTCGGCCCCATCTCATCTATGTCTACTACTAGTCGCTGTGCGACTGCCTGCGAGGGTTTAAGTATGAGCTCCAAGGCACAACGGAACGAGCATGTTCCGTAACCTGATCGGCGAGTGCCCACTGTCATAATATATATATATATATATATATATATATATATATATATATATATATAAATCAGGAATGGGCGCACACCGATTTATTGGCTTCACAAAGCAAACAAGCTCCGTATGTGTGGCAAAGGTCACGAACAGGCAACCAATTACCAGGCCGAAGTCGGCCAAGTCATAATAGCAGCGAGGAGGGACGACATAGAATGCGGATAGATTGATACAACACTGTTTCGGGCTTATTCTGCCTTCATTCAGCCAATCATAACCCTGACCACCAGCAGCTGAGACCAGAAACACAAACATGCGCACAGACGCACCTGGCGCAGTTGATCCCCCACTGGGGTCTACCAGATGGGTCATAAGCACTTCATCGAAGATAAATACCCGATCTGCAGCGACAGAGAATGACAGGTGGCGAGGCACTGATGAACTTCGGTTCGATGAAGTGCTTATGACCCATCTGGTAGGCCTCAGTGGTGGACCGACTGCGCCAGGTGCGTCTGTGCGCATGTTTGTGTTTCTGGTCTCAGCTGCTGGTGGTCAGGGTTATGATTGCCTGAATGAAGGCAGAAGAAGCCCGAAACAGTGCTGTATCAATCTACCCGCATTCTCTGTCGTCCCTCCTCGCTGATATATATATATATAGGAAGGTAGACATCCCAAGAAATATAAGTCGAAGTCGACTATGTGCTTTGGGAGAGGAAGTTTATTGTGCAAATTTTCGTCGCCGGTTCCCGGCTCGTCGTCAGACAGACGGAGAGCAAATGCGCCAACGCAGTTAACATCTTAAATGCACTTTAAAAATCGATAACCGCTCGACGTTCATGCCAGTAGGCGGCCATCGTGTGTGTCAGTCCGTTCTTCCATCTCTCCTTCAGGTGTCTATACGTGGCATCCAACTCGATGTGCCGGTTGATGCAGGATTCGTCTGAGTGCATGGCGTCAAGGTACTCTCGGCATTTCTTGGAGGGGCACACAGCGACAATGCGAGTTTTCTCCCAAGCGAAAGTGTACCCGGTGTCCAGGGTTTGCATGGCTGCTTGAGACAGGTGATCTCGCCTCTTCACGACTAACTGGTGTTCGTGAATGCGTGTAGAGGCTCATTTTCCAGTCTGGCTGCAATCGACGGCATCACATGCATCACAAGGGATCTTGTAAACGACTTCTTTTTTGTCCACCCTATCTTTAGAGTGCACGAGCTGAGTGCGCGAAGTAGTCGTCGGTCGGTGCGCCACCTGAATTTGGTGCTTCCTTAAGTGTCTTTCAACGAGTTCAGACACATTTTTGATGTAAAGAAGTGTTCGCCGAGTTTTTGGTTTGGCCGTCTGATTTGGAGTACCTGGCTCCTTTCTCTTCGACTCTTTCTGCCTCATGCATCGGTGCACAAAATCTCTAGGGTACCCATTCTGCGAAAACAATTCACACAAGAATTTTGGTTCGTCCTGATAGCCTTCTTCATCAGAACAATGTGTTTTTGCTCGATTAAGCAGACTGTTGACAGCACCCCGTTTGTGAGAGATTGGCAGATTGTTCTCGTAAGGTAGAATGATTTCCGCATAAGTGTCTTTACGGTAAACTGACGTACTTAGTGTTCCGTCGGTCTTTCGTTGTACGAGAACATTCAGGAAAGGCAGTTTTCTATCGACTTCCTTTTCGAGTGTGAACGTAATCCCCGGAATTGTTGAGTTTATATTGTCGTGGAGCGCTTCCAATCGGTCCTTTTTAAAGATAACAAATGTGTCATCTACATATCGCAGTCTCAATTTAGGCTTAATTAACGGAAGAGTCGTAGTCTCTAGTTTCTGCATTGAGACTTGGAAGAGAAAACCAGAAATTGGGGATCCCATAGGAGCTCTTTTCAGTTGCTGGTAGCACTGTTGGTTGAATGAGAATTTGGTTTCCAAGCATAGGTCTATGAGTTCGAGCACGGCAGTTGCGGAAACGTCTATATCGTAGGGCATCATTAGTTTTTCTGTGCATTCTTTTGCCACATCTAGAGGTATCGATGTGAAGAGGGACACGTCATCGAAGGAAACCATTATTTCATCAGAAGAGACTATGATTCCTTTCAATTTCTCTAGATACTCTGTTGGGTTCTCAATTGAAGTTTCGCAATTCCTCGCAAGCGGATGAAGTTTGTGGAATAACCACATGTAAATGTTGTAGTTTGGTGCCCCGATTAATGACACTATCGGTCGTAGTGGGACATCCGTCTTGTGAACTTTAGGCAATACATACATATTCTCGATTGCCGGTTCATTTTGTCTCAGGGATTTTGCTATATCTCCTGACAGTTGCTTCTTCCCTATAAGACGTTTCAGCACTTTATCAAAGGATGAAAGCTGTGCTTTGGTAGGGTCCGATGAAAGTGGTTTATAGGTAGATCCATTCTCTAACAATAACATCACATTATTATTTTAGTCCGTTCTGTTCAAGATTGCGACAGAGCCTCCCTTGTCCTCAGGGAGAATGATAATATTTTTGTCAGTTCGTAGACTCTTTAACGCACTCTTTTCCTCACGTGATAGTACTGAAAAATGACTCCGATCTTTTAAGGTTTGTGTAGTGCTGTTCCGCATGGTAAATCGTTCGTCTTCCGTAAGGTTTTCTGTCGAAATGATTGCTTCTAAGCTCGCCAGGAAGTCCAAGTAGTTTGAGTCGGGAAGATCGTACTTCAGTCCCTTGGAAAGCACACTCTCTTCTGTCGTTGTTAGCGTTCTCGAGGAGAGATTTACGAGCTTCTTTTGACGCTTCTAGTCTGCATCGGTTTGTTGTGAGATAGCTATCCACCTTCTGTCTAAAATACTCCTCTTCTTTTGTCGTTTGAGCTCGTAGACACGTGTAATCGTGTCGTTTAGGAATTCAAATAAGTGTGAAAGAAGTTGCTCACGCAAAACTACATGTGCTGCTCTTTAGAAACTTGGGATTTTTGAAGTCGGTATTGGGCATCGGTTATGAACGCTCTAAGCATTCTTCGGTCGTAAAGAGATGCAATTTGATATCCCAGGGCAGATTTGACGGCTGGCTTCACACGTACAGACTTTGGCAAGATCTTCCTGTTTCGGCATCTGTGTAGGAATGTTAACTGTTCTCGCGTTAGACTTTCGCGAATAGCACGTTTTTCCCACCGTCTGGCTTGAAGCAAAACTTTGCGATCGTAACTCATGCGTAGATGTTGGAAGGTAGGCATCCCAAGAAATATAATTTGAAGTCAAAGATGTTCTTTGGGAAAAGGAGTTTTATTGCGTAAATTTTCGACGCAGGTTCCTCAGGTCGTCGTCAGACGCAGACAGCGAGCAAATGTGCCGACAACAGTTAACATCTGGCAGTGCACTTGAAAATCAATAATTGTTCGGCGCTTGCGCCAGTGAGCGGCCGTTAGCTGTGCCATTCTGTTCTGATTGGCTCTCGTCTCTTCCCCTTCTCCTTGAGGCTTTTGTACGCGGCGTCCAAGTCGATGTGCCGGTTTATACATGATCCATCCGAGTGCATGGCCTCGAGGAACTCACGGCCTTTTTTGAAAGGGCAGACACCGACAATCCGAGTTCTGTCCCAAGCGAAGGCATGCCCCGTGTCTCGCCTCTTTACTGCCAGCTGGTGTTCGCGAATGCGTGTAGAGGCGGATTTCCCTGTTTGAGCACAATAAACTGCATCACAGGCCTCACACAGGATCTTGTAGACGACTCCCTTTTTATCCAAATGGCTGACTCTATCCTTAGGGTGTACCATCTGAGTGCGTAAGGTAGTCGCTGGTCTGTGTGCCAGTAGGATTTTGTGTTTCCTTAGGTGCCCTTCAAGGAGTTCAGACACGTTTTTAATGTAATGGAAAGTTCGCCAAGTGTTTGGCTTCGGTGCCTGACTGGAAGTACTTAATTCCGTTTCTTTTGACTCGTTCTGTCTCATGCATCGGCGTACAAAATCCTTGGGATACCCATTCCGAGAAAATAATTCATACAAGTAACTTAGTTCAGCCTGGTAGCCTTCTTCGTCCGAGCAGTGTGTTTTCGCTTGACTAAGCAGACTGCTGATCATACTCCGTTTGTGGGAAATAGGGCGGTTGCTCTCATAGTGCGACCTGGGTAATCATCGTCTAAAATTTACGTAATAAAACTCCTTTTCCCAAAGAACATCTTTGACTTCAACATATATATATATATATATGTAGAGTAGAGGTGGTAGGCATTCCGAGACGATATAATGAAAAAGGAAGAGGTTCTTCGGAAAAAATCGAGTTGTACTCGTGAATTTTCGAATTGGTGACACCAACCCGTCGTCAGACGAAATGAAGAGAAAAGAGAGAGTGAAACAGTCACACTAGACTAAAAGACGAGACAGGACAAACATTGGCGGACGAACCATTAGCATGTGAGGAGGGATGCGGGTAGGGAGTCATGTTGGGTTCTGAGCCGGGAGGGTAGGAAGGGGGGGGGGGCCGTTACGGCTCCCGTGTTGGAGGGGAGGGAGAATGGTAGGTTGGCAGAACTGCGGGCGCCTGGATTAGCGGCTGCTGATGCGGCGTGGGGCTCGGCTTAGTGAGGCGTGATCTTAGGCCATCATAATGGACGTCTAGGTCAACATGGCGGTTGATGCTATCCGCGTTAGAGTGCCATGCCTCTAGGAATTCTCTCGTCCGTTTTGTGTTGGCCGTGGCGATGACCTCGGTGTTATCCCAATTAAAACGGTGGTCGCACTGGAGTGCGTGTGCAAAGACGAGGGACAGTGGATCACGGCGACGGACAGCTAGTTTGTGTTCATTAATACGAGTTCCCAGGACGACGCCTGCAAGTTGATGTTCGTGGATGCGTGTAGAGGCACAAGCGGAGTACTGTCAAAAGTCTGATACATCGAGCAAAAACACATTACTCTGATGAAGAAAGCTACAAAGTTGAACTAAACTACTTATTTGAATTATTTTCCCAGAACGGTTACCCTACAGATTTCGTACGTCAATGCATGAGACAACAAGAGATAAAAACAAAGGAAGTAGATAGTTCCAATCAAGCGCCCAAAGCAAACACTTGGCGAATCCTTCCTTACATCAGGAATGTGTCTGAACTTGTTGAAAGACACTTGAGGAAACACTAGATAAAAGTGGCGCACAAGCCGACGACTACTTTACGCACCCAGCTTGTACACCCTAAGGATAGGGTTGGCTATCTCGATAGAAAAGAAGTCGTCTATAAGATCCCATGCGATGCCTGTGATGCCGTATATTGTGGCCAAACGGGAAAATTTGCCTCTACACGTATCCATGAACATCAACTTGCAGTAAAGAGGCGAGACCACTTGTCTCAAATGGCCATGCACACTCTTGATACGGGGTACCCTTTCGCATGGGACAAAACTCGCATCGTCGGAGTTTGCCCATCTAAAATGGCCGAGAGTTTCTTGAAGCCATGCACTCCGATGAGTCATGCATCAACAGGCATATCGAGTTAGATGCCACGTACAAAAATCTCAGAGAAAAGTGGAAGTGACGAAAGCCGATCAATACGGACTGACACATACGACGGCAGCTTACTAGCTGAGGCACCAAATGAGTATTGATTTTGTAGCACATTTGAAATTTTAATTGTTTTCAGCACATTTACTCTAGTCTGACGACGACACAGGGAACCGACATCGAAAATTTACTCAATAAAGTTTTCTCTCTTTCCCAACGAACGTAATTGATTTAAAAATATGTATATGTATGAAAAGGGGCGCTCACCGATCGTTTCGGTTTAACTTACTCGTCCCGTTGTGTCTTAGGGCTCCCTCTCTAGAGTCCGACCAGCAGCCTTACAGAGGCGCATGATATAGGCAGTATGGTATTACCGACAAAGACAAGGGAGACTGGAATGGCCATTTATGGCTTATTAGCCGTCGTCCGCCAGTCATATTTATATATGTATATACATATTTATCCCGTTCATCATTCCCAAATGAAGACGGACATGAAAAAAGGGGCGATTGCTGGACCACACTGTATTGGTGCTGACGTTTAGGAAAATTCCTCGTTTCCATCATCAGAGTGATGGGGTGTATGTTCCTGCTGGCCCGGAGTTGTTTTGTCTCGCCGGCTCTCTTGTATTATAGGCATGTCCGACGCAAGAACTCTGACCTGCCTTCTGGCTGGAAATTGGCATTGACCTCGCCGCGGGCGGCCGCTGACGCGCTCCTCTAACCTCTGTTCCCTCTGTGTGCCCGTGGGCCCTCCCCTTATAACCCGATGGGCTGATCAGCTGCCGTTGCATGTGCGAATCACGCTCGGCTGTGTGGGCGCGCCGGTGGATCGATGTCTCCCTTGGTCATGTGACCTCCGGCTGACTCTCTCCCCTGCTGTGAAGGTGGCAACTGTTGGAGGAGCCACGAAGTGCTCGCCAGTGCTGTCGGCCCCGTCTGGACTGACGGGAGCCTTGTACGTAGCTCCTGGTAGGTCGGATGAAGATCAATAGCCCTGTTGATTGTGCCAGCTGAGGACCAACTTTCGAGCACCGGCCTAGCCATCTTGTCATGGGCTCGACCGAGGACGCTTGATTCCCCAGAGGCGAAACTGTCTCCTCCTGTTGCATGTGGCCATATACCAGTGACAGTCTATCCTCGCGGTTGACTGCAAGCTGGTGCTCATGCAGTCTTGTGCAGAGACTTTTCCCCGTCTCACCAAAATACCTCGTATTACAATTGTGGCACGGTATGCGGTTGACCGCTGCTGATTGTTCCATTGCCGGTAGCGGGTCTTTAGGTCTCATTATATGCTGCCTGCTAGTGGATTCCGGTTTATGGGCCACCCCAATCCGAATAAGTAGAACAGCATGACCGACAAAGACAAGGGGGACTGGAGTGAACATTGCCGGCTTACCAGCCGTCGTCAGCCAGTCATATCCAACCCCGAAGTGTGGAACACCTGGGGCTCGATCCCGCGACCCGTTGGTTAGAAGTCCAACGCCTCTAATCTTTGAGCCACGGGCTCGTTTTCCTGTTGGTTGCGATCGGGGATATTCAGTGGCGGGTGGGCGCTCACCAATCGTTTTAGGGAACTCACTCGTCCCGTTGAGTTCAGTAAGAATGATCTGTGAAGCCCCCCACCATCACATATGTATATATAATTGCGTTTAAACGAGATGTGTGTACTTTTGCTAGCTTTGCGAGAAAACGGCGCATAATTCTCTTGTTTGAAAATCTATATACTTAACTGTCAATATTCTGCAGTAGATGGCGATGCTTTCTTCCAATCTCACAGTCAGATTCTATAAGGTCTGCAGTGGCTGGCCGATCTCAGGAAATGTTGGTCGAAATTCAGAAATGCGCTTTTGACTGGAAACGACTACTTAGGGGGCGTTGTACCATTAATTATCTTGCAGCATAATCCTATAATATATCGGACTCCGCAGGATGTCGTCCTTTGAATGCACCTCCTTTCGACCTGCTGTGGAAACCGCATTCGCTGAAAATGACTGCCTTATTAGCATGCATTTTTCACATTGATATTTGATAATCTAATAAATACAAACATATTTTATAGAAAACATGCACGAAAAAGTACTTTCCTTTACTCGGTCGGTAGAAAATCATATGGTCTTCGCATTTTAGAATCGAAGAAAGGATATATTTAGGTTTTGAAAATCTTTTTCAATTCCCGAATAATTTTGACCCAGATCAGTCGTTGCATTAGCGTTTGGCAATATCGGTCTACAAGGTGCATACTTTTCGCCTAAGCAAAATCATATATTCCTCTATGCCTTTGAGAACATATCATGTAGGGTTCATACAGTTTCGCTTTGGATGGAGGCTATGCTGCATACTTCCTGAGGAGCACCTGTAAACGGACAGGTACGATGCTGTATGAATGAACATTGCACGCTTAAAAAATCTAGCAATAAGAAACCTTATCATAACCGAAAGATATCATTTCCTTGAATATAATATGTGAAGACAATGTCGTTTTCTACCAAATGAGTAGAAGAAAGCATATTTTGACTACTTAAGTAGTCATTTGTTTTACCGAATGCGGTTTCTACAGGAGGCAGAAAAGGCCGGCATCCTGGCGAGTCCATGATATTATAGGATTATGCAGCGAGATAATTAGTGTTACAACCCTACCTAAGTAATTATTCCCAGTCGAAGGCCCATTTCAGAATTTCAGCCAACATTTCATGAGATCGATCACTCGCTGTAAAATTTTACACAAATTTTGCCGCGTCACAGGCTGAAAACTGGCAATACACAAGAAACTAGTCTTAGAAGTCGGAAGACGCGCATGAATGAGAGGGAGCCTTCACAGACACATCAGTCGGTCATTTTAGTTCAAAGAAACCAGACTCTGGGTTTCCGCCTATTACCTAGGTTGGTATTCTCAAAGGAACATTAAACAAAATGGTTTCTTAACTTCCACACCCATCACAAACACTTTGTTTATCCCTTTAATAGAGTTACCCTAAGTGTTTAGTTTAGTTTTATCGCGACAGGCTTTTTATAATTGACACCGGTCTGCTCAGAATGTTTACCAGAGACGCCCAATCAGAATGCCTTCAGTTGCCGTTTGAAGAACAGCGTAACTCATCAAGTCGACACTGTCTGTAAACTGATTGGATGATTTACAGCTAGTCTCAGCAGACGTTGCGTAATTTATACCATTTTCGACGCAACAGTTGAAGGGAAATTTCTTGAAAAAATCGACTGGTTGCGAAATTAAACTCCGAATTAGGCCTTATGGAAGTTTTTAGTGATTAGTGTAGGACTGCGTCAGTCAAGGAAATCTGAGCTTCACTCAACCATTAAATTCTCACGAAGAGATTATGCGGACACGAAACTAAGGCTGCTGACTAAAAACTTGCCACACTCAGTGGGGAAGGTATAGGGTGTAGGACGCACAAGTAGATAGGAATTACAAAAATATACCCTAAAATTCAGTGTGACTGTAAACATTACTTAGTATTCGCCGTTCCCATACTTTGAAATTTCCTTCCCTTCCTGACTGAATGTAAACTTACCAGCCACGCTTCATTCAATGTCCGTCATTTATTGAAAATGGCTTTTTGCTTATTTTTTAGCTATCGCGCTCAATTTCTTTGCCAAATGACGGCGAACGATAAGACTTTCGATAGAAATTTAGCCATTTTCTGTGTATTCTTGCTCTCCGTCCCATGTGTTGTCCCACCAGCAAATCCCTCCTCCCCTACCACCCGCTCAACGTATGACACGGTCCACAGGCTAGCGATCAACTACACCGTCTTCATGCTGGAGACGGTTATCATGTTCGGCTAACGAAAAGAGGCGGAAATCGACGACAATTCATAAGAGACAGCTTGTTCATTCTGCCGATGTTGCCTCAGTCTACTGATGATTTGATTATTTAACCAATTGAACAACAATAACTGAAATCCCGACCGCAGATGATCTCCCCCTTCTTCGAGAAGCTGAAGCTCCCCAACCACCCATACTGCCGATTTGTATCGTGCACACGCATACATCGACTGCAATTTCGTCACCACAGACTTGCTCCCCGGGCAGCTTTTTTTCGGTTGACGCGTATACATTCACTTCTGCTGCGTGAAATTGCGCTCCGCTGCAGCTATCAACCCTGCAACTATTCTCCGCCTCAGGAAGGCTGAGCCACTGAAGGGTAAACATCATCGGAGCCTACGGCGTGTAAACGAAGGAAAATTCATTTAAAATATCATAAATGAGGGTTTGCACTATTGTTCCAAATGTGAAGTTGTATTGCGGCGTGGAAAACTCCACATACAGCTATTTACACATATCGCCGAGGATTTAATGCTTTGCAGTAGGTGGAGTGGGTAACTTGATCAAAATGTGACTAAGCTCATGTCTGCCGTTGAGGCCTCAGGTGGTCAGAGACTTGCCTGCATCCATGCCTTTCCAATGCTGTCGTTAGTACGAATCCCACTGAGGTTGCCGTGTTTTTCACAAATGGGTCAAATTAAGCAGTCCTCAAATTCATTCAACGTCATTAACCAGGTTAAAGAGCCATGTACAGTGAGTGACCGATCTAATGGAATGTTGGCTGAAATTCTGAAAAGCGTTTTTGTTTAAAAATATTACATAGGTGCGGCTGTAATAATGCTTATCTTACAGCATAGTCCTTCAATATTTCGGACTCGGCAGGATGTCAGCTTTTGAATACACAGCTTTTCAATCTCCTGTAGAAACCGTACTCGGCAAAAATGATAACATAAGTAGCATGCATTTTTCCAATTGATTTTTGATGACCTTGCAAATTCAATTCTATTTTATAAAAAACCTAAACAACAATATGCATTCTATCAGTCTTTTGATAGAGACTTGCGTCATCTTTACATTTAATACTCAAAGAAGGAGTACAACTAGGTTTTAAAAAAGCTTCAAATTATGAGATTTTTTAAGACCGTGCAATGTCCATGCATATATCATCGTGCCTGTCCGTTTACCACTGCTCCGCGTGAAATGTACAGTAAGTGACAAATCTCATGAAATGTTGGCTGAAATTCTGAAATGCGTTTTCGATTAGGAAGGATTACTTGGTCGCGGTTGTAATACTGATTATCTTAAGGCATACTCTTATAACATTTCGGACTCGGCAAAATGTCGGCTTTTGAATGTACTTCTTTTCAAACTCTTGTGAAAAGCGTACTCGGTAAAAAATGACTACTTATGTAGCATGCATTTTTCCTATTGATTTTCGATGGTCTTGCAAATTCAAATACATTTTATAGAAACCATAAACAAAAATATGCTTTCTTCTTGTCAATCAGTAGAGACTCACGTCTTCTTTATATTTTATACATAAGGAAGGAGTATAACTAGGTTTCAAAAAAGTTTTTTAATTGCCGCATAATTTGGAGCCTGATCAATCGTTGCATTAGCGCTTCGTGATTGCACACGACAAAGTGCATGCGTTCCGCGAAAAAAAATCACATATTTTTCTATGCCATTAAAGAGATGTTATACAGAGTCCATAAAATTTCGCAATGGATGCGGACCATGTACATTTCATGAGGAGCAGTGGTAAGCTGCCCGGTACGATGCTATGTGAATGGACATTTCGCGGACCTAAAAAGTCTCATAATTAGAAACTTTTTTAAAACCTAATTATACTCCTTTCTTAGTATAAAATTAAAAGAAGACGTGATTTTCTATTGAGCGACTAAAGGAAAGCATATTTTTGTTTATGGTTTCTATAAAATATACTTGAATTTGCAAGAGTATCGAAAATCAATGGAAACCATGTATGCTACATAAGTAGTCATTTTTATCGAGTATGCTTACTACAAGAGATTGAAAAGAAGTACATTTAAAAGCAGACATCTTTCCGAGTCTGAAATATTATAAGAGTATGCCTTAAGATAATCAGTATTACAACCGCGACCAAGTAATCCTTCCTAATCGAAAACGCATTTCAGAATTTCAGCCGACATTTCATGAGATCGGTCACTCACTGTACGACATAATCCGCATACACTGCAAATTGTATGGAGTCTATGTGGTATGTTTTAAGGGCATAGAAGAATATGTGGTTTTCTTTATGCGGAACGCATGCACCTTGTAGGCTGAAATCACTAAGCGCTAATGCAACGACTGATCACGCTCCAAGTTATTCGTCAATAAGAAAACCTTTTAAAACCAATTTATATTTCTTCTTGGAGTACAAAATGTAACGATAAAGCAATCCTCTATCAAAGGATTGAAAGAAAACATATCTCTGTTCGTGGTTTCTATAGAATATATTTGAATTTGCAAGACCATCAGAAGGCAATGGGGAAATGCATGCTACTTATGTAGTCATTGTTTGTCGAGTACGATTTCTACAGGAGATTGAAAAGTAGTGTATTCAAAAGCCGACATCCTACCGAGTCTGAGATACTGAATGACTGTAGACCTTCGCTCGAACATATGGCTGCATCCCACATACATGACCGGTTCCGCCGACTTCGTAAGATGACGAGCGCTTCTCAGTCGGTGTAGTCTCTAACATGGTGGAAATTTAAAAATGTAACTCAGTTCATTTATCAAAGTACCGAGGAATATTCCCCTTCAGAACATGCCAACAACATAAGAGTCTGCTATAGCCTGATGATAAAACTGGCGCTAGCCATCGTTGTGACATAAAAAGTGCATCGCGATCTTCGCCTCCTGAAAAACACCATCAGGGAGGCTGCAATGCTGCGAGGCGCTCAGGGAAGCTGCTGGTTCTGTTGACATTTGCAAGTCCTTAGCCAGAAAATTACGTCTGTGTCTTCATAGAACAAATTGGAACTTGGGTTGGACATACTCACGTCTGTGGCTAAGTCCTCACACAGCCAGTGAACGACAATGGGCAATCTCCAATCAGCAGTGTAACAAATTTGACGCCCTCTTATGGCTGAGTCTCCCGCTCTATCTCACGGCTGCTTAGCTGATTCAGACCGCCAGCCGCCGAGGGAGATGCACGTATCCGCCACGCGCTCACTCGCCCCACTTTCACTTTCCTCAGCACCTCCTCCGTCTGCATTTGGATTCGAGTCGCAAATACTGAAGTCTCCTCAGGATGTAGATTCCCTTCAATATCAGTAGCTACACCGAATACATCTTCACGGAATATGCAGCCTATTTCCTCAACTCCCTCAGCACAGCCATCACTTTCTGGAATCGTACCACATTTGACGCCAAAGCCGGTTACTGTTTTGCAGCGTCAATAGATGAATCGGACCAGGCCGCAGACCAGGACAACCGACCGCGCGGAAAACTCCAGTCCCAGTCGTAATTCTCGGGTCTGAGCCAACCCTTTCTCCGTCATTACGGGCGCGCAGATCACTGCCATTTCTCCAATAGCAGTCGTCCGTCGGTGCCTCAATTTCCCTTTGGCCTTGGTCCTGCAGTCGCTGATATCCCGTGTTCCATTATCGGTGCAGAATTTATTGTCATCTTCTATTCGACTACCACCAGTCTGGTCTTCATGGTCAGACCGTCGCCTTCGCTGGCTGGGGACACTTCCCATTGAGGCGTCTCGTCAGCTCTGGCGTCCTTGACCCGACTAGTCCACTTCAGCAGACCCTCGCCAACCACCCAGATCTCATCCGTCCCAAATCCAGTTACTCTACCCCATCGAGCGATATGGTTTTTCACGCACCACCGTCTCGCGCCTGCATGTCTGGTTGCCGAGTTTGAGCATATGCCCTTAAGCCTTGCCCGCGCATATTGGCCTTAAGATGAGCACTGGTAACTGGCGCCCCTGCGATGAGTAGCCAAAATCAAACAGCGCCACCACCCACGACCGCTGCACGGCTCCCCATCTTCAGGACTGCTAGTGTGGCTTGCAGTAAGCTCCTTTAAATACAAAATTCCATGGAAAACTAGATGACCGTAACTGTGAGCACAAAACATTGTGGATCCTCCTAAAAGTGGCTCTCTCAGCAAATTGGATGCATTTAAACCAATCCTGATAAATTCAATTAGATTGATCCGAGATAATTATACCAGGGAGTTATACTGCAGAGGAGCGCTATAAAGAGAAGGCCAATTTGCTAACAATAGAGGCTCGTTGCAGAGTTGGAAACAATCACGAGGCTACGAAGGATTCGCCTGCCCAGCGATGTGCCCAGCGACCGCACATACGACGCAGCGTGCATTCTACCAGCTGATATCCGACGTCCACGGGCTTTACGCGTAGATAAGTACACTTATTTGTTCGGTTTTGTGGGAAAATTGGTCTTCTGCAGGCGAAGTTTTGGAAGAAAGGACAATTTGTTATTAGCGCTTTCGTGCTGTTGATGTATTGACAGGTGATATTATCAACTCAGAATATTCGGGCGTGATGAGAAACATCGTTGAAAATCCTGTTTTGCGTATAACAGGTGAAATTCTAGTGAAATTAAATGGCAGTTCAGCATCTCGTACCCAGCCATCCAGTTCGCTCTGGCTTGTTGGATTTGTACGCCAGATGGGACATAGATCTTCGACCCATTACTCTGTCATTTCATGCTAAAAGACGCTATTATTTGGAACAGGAAACCGTGGGGTCACCTTGATCTCTGAGCTGACAACTGTTGCATTTGTAAATACAGTGAGTGACCGATCTCATGAAATGTGGGCTGAAATTCTGAAATGCGTCTGCGATTAGGAAGGATTATCAAGGCGCGGTTGTAATATTGATTATCTTGCGGCATAATCCTATAATATTTCAGACTCGGCAGGATGTCAGCTTTGAAATACACTGATTTTCAATCTCCTTTAGTAACCGTACTCGATAAAGAATGGCTACTTAAGTAGCATGCATTTTCCCATTGATTTTTGATAGTCTTGCAAGTTCAAATATATGTTACAGAAACCATAAACAAAAATATGCTTACTCCTGGTAGTTTGATAGATAATCACGTCTTCTTTATATTTATACTCGAAGAACAAGTATAATTACGTTTTAAAAAAGTTTCTAATTATGAGATTTTTTAAGACCGTGCAATGTCCATTCACACAGCATCGTACCTGTCCGCTTACCACAGCTCCTCATGAAATGTTCAACACAGTCCACGTCCATTGCAAAAACTTAACGGACTCTGTATTATGTATTTATAAAGGCATAGAAAAATATGTGATTTTCTTTGCGCGGAACGCATGCACCTTGTAGGCTGAAATCGCTAAGCGCTGGTGCAACAAATGATCAGGCTCCGAATTATTTGGCAATTAAAAAACTATTTCAAAACCTAATTATACTCCTTCTTCGAGTATAAAATATAAAGAGGATGTAATTCTCTATCAAACGACTAAGAGAAAGCATATTTTGTTTATGGTTTCTGCAACATATATTTGAATTTGTAAGGCCATCGAAAAGCAATGGGAAAAATGCATGCCACTTAAGTAGTCCTTTTTTGTCGAGTACGGTTTCTACATGAGATTAAAAAGCAGTGTATTTTAAAGCTGACATCCTGCCGAGTCCAAAATATTATAAGATTATGCCGCAAGATAATCAATATTACAACCGCGCCCAGGTAATCCTTCCTAATCGAAGACGCATTTCAGAATTTCAGCCCACATTTCATGAGAGCGGTCACTCACTGTAGATCGGTTTCCCGTGTGAATAAATACATGCCTTCTGAGTGGTAAGGAGCAGTTTTTATAACGAATTTTGAAAAGGTAAAATATAACACAGCCAGAAAAAAGTACCTGGGAGCGAAATTGAACTTCCTACGCTCACCCCTCGCCTCAAATTCGCCGTAGATGCACAACCATCTGAACTACTTTTGACACGCTTGCTGGCTGTGCGAATAACACATTTCGGGCTGATAGTCAGGCTACAATGACCCCTAGCAATATGGTCCTTATAGCACTCACACATTTGAGGCCGAAGGCGACTTCAATGAAAACTGCTTTGTGTGGACTTAGAAACTAGCATGTGTGTGGTGCTCGTAGGCGCGGCAACGGACACTGAGTAGCTTGAAGGTTAATGACGATCACCATAGTGATTTTTGCAAAGCCCGATAAACAGAGTAAGACAATAGGCATGCTGACCTACGTTAAATCCAACAGGACCTGTTAAGGAAACGAGCAAATGAAGCAAGTTCCCAAATTAACAGGTGACTAATAGGGGAGCAGTATTTAGCACGAAATGGCACGACGTGAAGTCAGGAACTCTTTGAAAATGAGGATCTATTGACTCTTAAAAGCACGTAAGGTAAATATACCATCCGATCAGTCATGTATATTTAGGATGCACCGACGCATGGACGGACACCGTGGATGTTTTATCATTTTAGTTTAGAATCTGCACGCTCATCAACCACCACAGGCTCGGTGAAAATATTCTGGAGCCTGTTGAAGGTTTGGCTATCAGGACCGATGAACTAATGCCGTCCTACGAGGTCGTCTGCCCCTTCGTTTTAGTTCCAGAACAATGATGAGGGACTTCCGGAAACGCATTGTAACGACAGCAAGGCTCCCCGAAAGGGGAACACCTGATGAAATTTCTAGAACATTACCCCCGAGTCGAATTCGGTCCCCCTGTGCGGGCTGACGCACTAAGCAAAGGGAAACCCCTGACGTCACCATTGAACAGCTTGCTGTAGTAGTGGAGGCCCAAGACTGCCCAATTGTCGGGATGGTATGGTCGACGAGGCAGAGGTCCCCAAATCAGGGAAGACGGATTGGGTTGGACAACTTTTGCTGCTGATAAAGTGCGTACACAAGGGTTCTGCAAGCGGTCTCTCCGGGCAATTTGTGTCTGCGTACGCCGTTGAGGTGCCTAGACCTCAGCGCGCGCGTGCGCCTTTCGCTCTGCCAACCAATCAGAGAAGGGCCAGTATTGATTGGCCTCGAACACTTGCAAGGTTAATGACAAGCCTCGCGCGTCCCAGCAGCGGATCGACAGGGAGTGTGAAGCGGACAGGTGGGCAGCGTGAAAAGGCAGCGGGGAACAAGGAGGCGCGGAATGCCACACAATACCTGCTGCAACTCTGAACTCACCGTTTTGCTGATGCCCTCGCGACTGTCAAAACTAATCGCGTCAACTACCTAAAACAGCTGCCGGACGCGGATTATCACAATGGCCAAGTTTCTGTGATGGCGAAGACGGAGGGGCAGACGGCTTACCAAAATTCCTGCGGTTCATAGCTTCTAAGGTAGTGCATAAACGGAAAGGATCATTCTGGGGATCTGGTTCCCAGGCTCAGTAGCTCAGCCTGCCTCCCTGCCGGATGAGACACCCGTACTCTGACCAGATGAGTTGGACATAGAGGGGGGAGGTTAAGACGGCCCAAGACAGCACCGCATCCACAGACCCTAGCTACCAAATAAAGCAGAACTGACTGCAGTCCATAGAGCTGCTTGTATCACTCGAAAGCACTAGTATCGATCGAGGTGGCGCCAGGATCTCACAGCCAGCAGACGTTCGAAGTGTAGATGTTATGTGATTTTAATGATATAGACTTCGGCGGAATAACTGCAAAGTATTCACACTTAAAACACTGTTAGCAGTACCATGTGCACATCAAAACCATATAGGGTGTACTGCAAACGAAGGCGCCAGTCAAGAGCCCAATTTTCTGCTGGTGCACGGCGCAGCTACGTGCGATTCAGTCCTTCGGAGATTGTAAACCGCCTTTTCCCCTGGCTTCTGGTATGTATGTCGTCTTCCATGCCAATTTTTAAGTCAAACCCGAATGACGGGATAGCTCGTGGGCTTAACCTTAAGTTCAGGCATTTATTTCTGAATAAGTTCCCCCTTTTCGCTTTGAAGGCTGGAGCATGATTCAAAAATCACATGCAGGGCACTATGGAGCCCATTGAAAGTTCAGTGAATTGTATCCGGTTAATACCTACTCAAATAGGTATAGTAGGTGTGACTTCTAGGCCATAGATGTTTGGGGGCCTTCTCTCGATTGTCATAGTTATCTAGTTCTCCAAGAAGTCTGTTATCTGCGCAAAATTGAATTTTGAAGGTCGACAAGTAGTATGTCAAAGCTGACGATATCAGACCAGTCAAATCGTTTTAACCGAGCACCTATCCTTTGGCGATTCGCTAAACTTGATTAAGTATTTGCAGTTATATGGATGCCTACAACAGATCGGCTGTCCTCTGTTGCCAACTTTATATCACTACGGATGACCTACAGTCAGTGATCAATCTCATGAGATATTGACCGAAATTTCTAAATGCGTTTTCGGTTAGGAAGGACTCATGCACAGCATAATCCCAAGGTATTTCGGCCATGTCAGGTTGCCAGCATTTGAATGTGCTCCTAGTCGGCCAACTGCTAAAACCACATTCGGCACACAATTATTACTTGGGTTATATGCGTTTTCCATTTGTTTTCGAGGTCCTCATAAATCGGAGCACATTTTATATGAAACAAGCACAAAAACATCCTTTCTTGTATTCTTTTTGTAGGAAATTACGTCCTTTTCAAAGTTTACACTCAAAGAAATAGTATATGAGCTGTGGGCAGACGCACCCTGCAATAAGTCTTGACTGAGAGTACAAAGCCGGTTGTGTATTATAAGGAAATGCACAGTGGATTTGACTGTTCAGTCCTGCATTGAGCAACCTACAATTGTTATCCAAGTAATTTTAATTAATATAGAGAATTCATTTTAAGAGCCACACTTTCTCTACGACACCTGAAAACCCCTTGGAAAACAAAAGGATGATAAGCGTAAGTATAGGGTAAAAATAGCTGTTGCCGGTAAACCAAATCTTTCGTTTTCTGTCCATAACCCTCCCTCCGTTCTCATGCCTCGGACTTTTACACTGTGTCCAGGACTGTTAAATACAACATGCTTAAAATGCCCAGCTTCATATCTGCCAGATTTGGACCACCTTTGCCAGCGCTATGAGCAGACGATGGATGCGCCGCTCTGACATGGTAGCGAGAGTGCATTTAGTTGCCCGTCCTCTCATGTCTTTTGACAGTTGCGTCCTCTATTCTCTGTATCCACACGATCTGTGTGTTCATACAAGCCTTCCCGGACTCTTGCAATTAATGGCGCCTCACTTCCACCGCCTGATGTGCTTGAGCTTTTTTTCCTTCAGCTAAATGGACTTGTTTGAGGATTGTCTTGAGGCACTTTTGTAGGAAACGTTCTCAGACCTCCGCTAGCCAATATACATTCAACTTAAGGTTGGCCGTGGAAGATATCCCTCCGAGAAGACCTTGGAGACCTTCGCCGTCGAAGGGATTGAACTGCGATGGTTGGTTGTAGTTCTCAGCTAAGACGACAAGGCAATATTACTTCGTGCAAACGGGAACGGCAGGACAGATCCAGGAACTATTAAACATTCCACATCCTACTTGATGAAATTTACTCATGCCTTTCCAGAGACTTAAGGTGTATATTGGAGTGAATTTCAGAAGATTCCTAAGAATTTACTATATAAGACATAAATTTGCCCCAAGATGGCCGGTTGCAATTGACCTTCGGTTCTATTATTCGTCCGTTTGACTGCACTTACTGAGTATGGTGGATGAAAAAATTAGTGTTCACTTCATATGATCGTAAGCACAGATTTCGTTCTTCTAATTAAGGGCGGCAATGATGGGAGGAAGAGGGCTTCGGAGACCAACTGAACCAAATGTTGCCGGCAAATAAAGGCAATCTGGCATTAACCCATTCCCGTGGAAGCAGTCTCCTTCGCGACACAGAAATATACTCCGCAGTTCTCGGATCCTCAGTGAGAGCATCTAAGAGACTGCATGGAAGCGCGGAGTCCAGAGAGGCTGGCAGCCCTGTGTAAGGTAGTCCGACGGTCTGTGGCTCGGCCGGAATGATTTCGATAAAATGCACGAGGAAACCGAACTTTACCCGCCTCTGAACTTGCTTGTTTTCAAAGTAACATAGGAAAAATGGTCTAGAAAACATTATAGGATAAATAGCTCTGGCACCTGTGACTCACTTAAATGCTTAAACCAGTAAATGCGGTGTTGGTCACCGATTTGGCCCGATTGCAAGGCGAAATACGGTGTCTAGACTTCCACTCCGGATCGTCGGTCTACGGTCCGCAGATTTTCAGCCTCCTTGCAACCAGGACGGATAAGCAATTTCCCTGCCTTTCTATCGTATTCACAAGCGAAACCGGTACAGCGTGTGCATGTGCCCTAGTGGCAGAGCGTTTGGCTCAATGACCAGAGTCCCGATTTATGGTCCCTGGACCTCCCCTCTGTGGCCAACTGGCGACTGTGAATATCACAGAAACTGCCCTTCCTAGTCTAGTTCGTCTTGGTCATTGACATCTATCAGTTAAGTCCCTGCATTTTGACGAGTTCTCGCACTTTCCCATGGCTACCAGTCATCTGTTTTATGCAGTTTGGCGTAACTGTCGACCGCGTTTTTGGCAAACCCATTTGACAGAAAATTAGGTCTTATGGCCGATAGCCCCATCCCCTGAAGTCTACTATGGCCCCGCTTGTGTCCCCATTCCCGCTTAATCGAAACCTCGCTGAGCTGTTCGGTCAGGGCTTCAGTGTGTGCGGTTTCTGCCGATCGTCCAACTTTGCCCACCCCATTGCTTTGCTTCCAGAAAATCTTGCATGGACCTTGTGTTATCCTACCGATTGATGGATTGTTATACTTTAAAAATGCCGAGGAAGCTAGACAGCTATTCTACGCCTACAACAATCTAGAAAGTACCACCAATGCCGCTACATGTTATTTTGCCACCTTGGACTCACTAAGCCGTACCACTGGTAATGACAAGACGTATATTGCAAGTGCCGGTCACCACCCTAAAAAGACTGAAGATCGCAGATGTCAGAAGCACTGCGGAGTACCTGTCGGGTCGATTTTCTACGTTTGCCCCCTCGGCTGGGCAACGATGACGCCGACCTATACTTCACGAAAGCATTCCGGTGCAATCCGCACTACGCTGAGTCTGACACAGCCCAAACCATCACGTCCCGAGACTTGTGGCCGAGTGCCAGCTGACGAAAAAAGCCGTTTCCCCTCTGGAGAGGTCAGATAGCAGAAATTTCTCGACTTGGCCTTCATTGAAACTGTTTGAGACCCGCGACCACCTCCCGTCTAGGTCTCCTTCGTGCAGAATTACGGGCGAGGCAACGTTCGACATAAGTGCATGAGATACTGGGCACTGTCAGTCAAGGCGCCGATGCCAAACTCGAGTCGTGCTGACTCCGCCATGTGAAGATTAAAGTAGATGCTGTACCACCCAGCTTAACCGGAAAGAAATCCATACGCAGGTCACAACTGTGACTCCTGAGACGATGGTTGACCCCGTCGCTTGCAACGGTCAAACCACCGCGTGCTACATCGCACACATGAGAGACTGAATAGAACCGAAGACATTTAACCCCCCGCCGCCTGAAAACTATCCTCAGAATGCGGTATATGGGCTTAAATTAATGCCAGCACGCAGCCCTCACGCGCACACCCTAGGTCGCACGAGAAGGGCTGCCACCTGTATAACTTCTCCGTTCGCCGTCTCACGACCTCGGTAGTTTTATACTCGATGACGTCCCGTGCGGGAAGTGTGTGATGCTAGACGCAAAAGCCTTATTGACAGTCTTCTGTGCTCCCCAGACCAGCCATACCGGCTCTAGACGGAACCGAAACTCGAGGCCCCTGACCGCGGCGCCGGTACGAGACCAATCTGCCAGAAAACAGACGGGAAATGCTAGGGGGACCTACTGATGGGCTGAACCCCTCGCAGCTGTGCCATGCAGCGGCAGAATACCGACGAGACACGCGTGTACAGGCCTTTGGCTAGTACCTGTGCTGTTAGTATGGTATCCTCTTGCCTTAAAAAACCTATCTTCCTTTCGTTGGTTGGAATAATTAGACAAGAGCGTGGAGAGCACAGCCGAGATTCCTACGCCGTGTACCTTAAGTTTCTAGACACTACCAGTCAACTCGGTACCTTTAGAACTTCATTGAACCTCTTATCTTTTTGCCATGCGCGAAGCGCGGGGTAGTCGAGGGTGGAGGAACAAAACCCCCATAGGCGCCTGACCTTGCAATACCAATACATGCTGAACTGTTGACAGTCTTCAAAGTTTGGGACAACACAATCACGGGTGTGATAGTGCAGCAAGCCGGATAATTGTCTTCGAGGGGAAGATACAGCTACTTGGGGCCATGTTCCACAGTCAACTTCGTCATCAAGTTGTTCACTCACGGACAAAAGACAATTCGACGCTTAGGTGGAAGTGTGCCAACCGCACCCGACTAAGCATTTACGCATGGCAGGACGCCGCTGCGGCGGCGCCGTAATGCGGAATATTTAAATCGCGTCCTCTAAGTATAGGACAGGGAGTGCCAGCACTGGCCGTATGGGCAAGAGCCCGTTGAAGTCGAGAGGCGACGGAGCGACAAGCTGGCAGGAAGGACCAGAGCGGTCAGAGCATGCAACATGACCAACAGGTGATCTTTTATGATTCTCCAGTCGCTACATGCCGGACAAATCGATGCAACCCGGTAGGAACGGGACTTCGAAACCCAGCTAACTAATACGCCTACACATTAACTCCCTGTTGGGAAATGTAAACGCGTCGCCAGTGAAACCCGGAGAACGTGCCCGCCCCACCACGCCGGTGGTGGTATTGCGACAATTCCTCCAGAAGTCTTCCATGGTCCTAAAACCGAGAGCCAACTTTCACATTTAACAAGACCACAATTCGGTCCGAGGTCAGATGCCTGGGCGGGCGCTAAGTAAAAGAGCACCGCAAAAAGGCATGGAGACCCATCGTTCCCTTTAATGTATATTCACCGCGACCTGCAACTTCTGCGAATCAAACCGTAAGTCGTGAGATCTAGCTTGTAACATGCTTTCCCACATAGTCGCTACGAAGGGCGCCGTTAGACGTAGACACAGGAGAAGGCATCGTAACTTGGCTGCCGTCTGTCCTATCGCCGCCACACACATAAAACAACGAGTGTGAAAACGACACGTGCAAGGAACTGCTCCCAGAGCTTGAAAGTATAACTCGGCGGCTGCATTAGCGTAAAGGCACGTGTTCATAACATGAACTCCCGTGGCAGTGCTGATTAGTAATAAGCCAAAAAACTGGGTTACGAACATGTCCTGGGGAGCGTTTGTGAAGCGCCTCCTTGTCCGACATGCGTTGAAAGGAGAAAGGGGAAAAAATAACTAGGTCTGGTCCATGGCGATAAACCAGGAAAAATGATGCCACAGATGTAACCGCCAGGGGAGGTAGTCACTCTTATTATTTATGAACGCAGGCGATTTAACCCAACGACGCCTGAGACGGCTAATTGTCGATGACCATACTTAGCAACTTGGTTAGAGAACTGCGGCCTGCTTACCGACTGCCTTGACAGCCCTACATGCGTGACGATGAGATGGGTGATGTCGGACGGTCTTGAAGAATAAAGAAGCTAAACGATAGCGCTGAGTGGCCACGTTCGCGGAGCTTCTCTAGCAAACCACCCCCTGCACGAATAGAAAAAAAGGAAATTGCATCCTTTACATTAAATTTCTCTAAGCCATAACAGCAAACTTCCGAGGAGGATAAGACCTCATTTTTCGGAGCATCTTTTCTGAGTGAATGGATCGCTCCCGCTTGCTGAGTCGCCGACGGATGGCACGTGTCTTCTTAGGACGGAGGTCCTTGGGAACATATCGCTTCTTACGGTAGGCCTCACGCTGACGAAGCTTCTGTGCCTGGTGCATAACTGTGTATACGCGTGCGATGGATTTCCGGAGGACGCGTCTAAAGAACAACAGTTACTCCGTTAAATGCAATTATCATGTAAGAATTGCCAACAAGACACGGGACGACCACAAGTGAGGAACTTGCAGTTTCTCAGTGTACGAAGAGAACTATCTCAAGGATCTAACAAGGACCTACATAGAATTCACCTCGAGGAAGAGGGAATGGCAGATTAGAAAACTAAGACAAACTAGAAGGCAACAAATGCAGAGGTTCAGTGGGAACCACCTATCGAGAGACGTTTGGGCACAAAAAAATCTAGGTAGTGCAATTGTCCCATGCACACGCGGCAGAGCCAGGCAAGGTTAAACATGCTGCATTCAAAACCCTAGTATGCGCGTTTGGTCGGCTTTTAATAAATCATTCGGTCTTCGACAAGTAAATAAGGCCGGCAAAACGTACATCTTCTTGAGCTTCGAAGCCGCCCCACGCGTCACCCGAAAGAGACGCAGGTTACATAGCTCGGACTTTAGTTCACCAAGCTGCTTCTGGAGCTCGGGCTCCGGCTTTCCACGGAGTTCGGTAGCCTTTACCTTCGTCTAAAAATAAAAAAGTCAAGAAATGTAAGGCACTGAAGCGTGGGCCTTCTCAAAATAAATAAATGTTCGTGTGATTGGTGTGAATTAAGGCAGTCGAGCAAGCTACGTCGAAGCATACGTCTAGTGAACATAATTGAAGGTGTTAGCATTTACCCTGAGTTAGAGCTACTTGACTGGATACGCTAGTATCAAAAGGCGGCATGGGTATAAAATTCACGTAAACCTCCTGCGAGATATCATGAATAAAAGGATAGAAATGTTAGATGTTATCAATCGGACTTGACCCGAATAGTTGTAGGTCTCTAAACAAGACCTACTCTAACGGCTGATTACAAGAAGTACAGTGGTCCCATAAGAATGCAACGAAACCTACATTCACCATGCCGAGCAGGAGATTTCGCAAGTACCGCGCGATCCGATCGACTGATTCAAACGACCCAATTTTACACGTCCCGAAATTCCCAACCCTACGGAAAGGCTTAAAATTTGTAGTCATTTGATTACCCACGTTTTTTGGACAAAACTCGGGAGTTGCCGCCTTTCTTCGAACAGTGCCAACTGTTTTCTTAAGACCTGGCTCGGTAGCTGGGTAGTGATTATACTCCTGAAATACCTTCAACTTCAGGAGAGCTTCGGCGCTAATCGGTCTCTTGACTATTAAGAGGCCTTTTCTGTAAAAATATGCGTAGATTTTGACGATTAAACGTTTGGTTACTTTCTTGTATGTATGTGTCTATCGAACGTGCCGGATTGTCTGAAGTCGGCTTACAGACCTAGATCCTTTATGGTACCGTAGATTACAAAAGGGACTATTTTGCTATTTAAACTCTTATATAATCACACGTTTAACCCACTCACCTCTTTAAGACATCATATCCACCCACGACGTAACAGTCACCGTGAGGTCTCTGGTACGTGCTGTTAAATATCGTCGGTTCTATTCTGTAAATGCAATTGCTATTTGGAATAAACTACCCATGAGTGCGAAAACTCTGCAAAATTATCCCTTGTTGAAGAGAGCTATTACTTGATTTTTGCATTCAGAAAAGCTCCCGCAAATTTTGGGCGCTGAATCCACTGAATGACTCTACCGTAGCGATGGCGTTTGTGGTCTCTGAACACTATGGCCGGTCTCACCAGCTGTTCATCAACGCCTCTACTTTGACTATCCCCAACTTCATGAAAGGAATTGACGTCCGATAATCTCCGATGCCGTGCAACCCCCTCCCCTCCTTCTTGACGGTCGAAAATCTACCGCCAGTAGTTTTTTTTCTCCTGAACCCTTCAAACCATAAAAACCATCATAAACTATATTTTTATTCTTCAGGAGTTTTTTTTTCACTGCTGGTCGGATTTGTGTTTAATCGCTTCCCTTGGCAATGCCTGTAAACTGGCATTTAATAAATTAAATTAAATCATGTATGTGGTCCTACGGTGACGGCGAAAGCCGCATTGGCTTTCCGGCAGGAGACCCTGTTGTAGGTGTGGAGGATGCGAACAAAGTTTTCCCTATATATATTCCCGCAAAGTTTTCCCGCAACGAAATGTCTCGATGACTGTCGCACAGCTGGCGGTTTCCTTTCCGCTTGTATACATGCACGATTTTGGCGTCTTTGAAATACTATGGGACTTCACCTTGACGTCACATCTCCTGGGAGAGCGCCGTCAAATGATCCATGAGTTGGGGTCCGCCGTGCTTTTGAACCTCTGCAGGTATCGCGTCAGATTCGGGTGTTTTCCGGCTGGAGAGCTGCTGCACGTCCCTGATGGTTTCTTGGAGAGAGGGCGGGAGATCGAGATCCACGTTGGTCTTCACTTGTGGCAGACGGGCGATGGCGGCGTCGGAGGTGTTGGAGGGGCAGCGGAGGACGCCTTGGAACTGCTCGACCCATCGCTGTAGGATTTGTGTCTTCTCAGTCAGGAGGGTACTGCCGTCGGCGCTGAGTAGAGGAGCAGTGCCCTTCGTCGGCGGACCGTAGACAGCTTTGATCGCGGAGAAGTAGTTTTTCCATTCGTTGTGGTCCACGTACCCTTGGATCTCCCCAGCCTTGTGAGCCGTCCAGGCATCCTGATCCTCGCGCAGCCGCTGTTGTACAAGGCGACGACTGAGAAAGAAAGCAGCTCTGATGTCGTCGGTGGGCTGGTCTACGTAGGCTTTGTGTAGGCGATTCTTCTCGGTGAGCAGGTTGCTGATGGCGTCGTCGTTTCCGTCGAACCAGTCCTGGTGTTGGCGGGGTGCGCGACCGAGGACGACTAGGGCCGTCGACTTGACCGTGTCCCGCAGTTGACACCACCGGTTCTCCATGGAGGCGTTCTCGTCAGCGGCGGAGGCGGCGGCAACTGCAACAACTAAAAGGTTGCCTAGCCATCGACCTAGCTCATTGCTGAAATGAAGATGGTGAGCAGGCAAAAACAGAAAGGCAATATTCAGCTTACCTGGGAGTCGATTAGCTTGAGGTCTCCTGCGAGGTTGTAGGCGAATCCGCATCTTCGAGATGACGGGACGATAGTCGATCCACCCGTCAGCATCCGGAATCGTCTTTGTCACCAGCACGTCCCGCAGGTCTCGCTTCGGGA
>CACRXP010000717.1:12049-99237 GCA_902702965.1 Spirometra erinaceieuropaei
CCCCCTCCTTACTGAGTGGTACCTCTGAGAGGCATTCTCGAAGGCGAAGGCACCGTCGCAATACTGGGCTTCTTCGTTGTTGCATTTACTTCCTCTTTGGACGAATCGACTCCTGGGAAGATGTGAAGGCGGAACTGATATGTCTCGCGAATGCAGTCATGGTGGCTGCATTGCTTATGATGATTGCGCACCTTTTTTATACCCTCGGTCCAACCTTGTTCCTCTGATACACATGCAGACAATATACCCCTTACCTTCAAACATTTTCTGCGTCTTTCGCACTATTTCGTCTGTTCATCAACCGGCATATCTTCTTTTCTGCCGACACGGGTAGGGAGTCCAGCCGCATGCATAAAATATGTAGGACCTACGGTATGAACTCGTTTAGTCTTACGGTCTTTCGCAAACAGCAGGGATCGCCATTGCTTGATTAATTAACGGTGACTCGTGCTTACTAAAGATTTCCGCCCTACTTCTAGAATCATTTGACAGTTTGACCGTCGTGACTGGCGATGCCCACCGTGTACATCACGGCAGGGTAAGGTCAGGAGCAGTGACTTTCAGTTCCGTGCATGTGATAGTATAGGGAGCACCACCTTTTATTTTACAGATTGGCATCGTAATTTGATCAGTGATTATCAACTCTTTTGTCCTGCCATAGCTGTTCTTTTTCTCCCAAAACCGACTCGATCCGGTGTCGAGAAGACCGGAGGCGGGAGAAGGCGCACCTAGGCGTCCCCTGGCCCTCAACGTGCACTGGCCAGAATCTTACACGCCAAGAAGAAAAGGGAGACGATTTAAATCCCAATTGGCGCGGCGTGAGCCTGCGCCTGGTCGTGCCATCACACCCCGATGTTGGCATTTGTTATGGGCGCGCATTCCCGGTAACGCCTGACGGATTACAATATAACCTCTGTGTTGGTCCGGCGGGTCTACCGCGCGGCCCGTTTTGGATAAAGTCAGGTCGACTGGAGGTGAGAGTGATTGCAGTGGCTGAGTATCTTTTGCCAGACTGCATCCAAACGGAGTTCAGATTTAACTTGCTCGGATATCTAGCTGGTACTAGTTGCTGCGAGGCCACGCTAAGGACGAAAGCATCGCGACCTGGCTGTGGGTTTGGAACACGGACGAAGTAGGTGGGAGTGAGGACCGATAGGTTGGCACACACAATAACTTTCATTCACGCCGTGAGAAAGGTACACAATTTGGTTTTTGTATGCTGCGTTGGGCGTCCATTAGAACACCCGTTACGGCTGAAAACGACAGTGTAAGCCACCTGTAACCGGGGCGTAGTTTCCCGGGTAGGACGGTTTCGTATCGCTGTCCCCACTTGCTGCGTACAAGGGTGATTGTAAGTTCCGTCCCCTCCGAATTCAACTTTGCGGCGTATGACGGGACCTTTCCTAAGGGTAGTACACGTAGATGTTATTCATCTGCTGCGGACAGTCACGTAAGCTTGATTGCTAAGACCGGCAGAACAAATACGGATCATCCTAATTATTAGAAACGCTGAGCAGTACCACCCTGTCAACTAGCATTAGGTCGGCTCCAAAGATGTAACCAAGCCGAGCATCTGACGTGGGGGTGTAGATTGAAACGACATGGTAGATGTCCCTCTTCAAACGCATGGTGGTCGGTCACTGCCTTCTGTGGCACGGTGCGGTGCCTGCAACACCGTCTGCCAGTGCAGCCACGTAGGAATCTGTGCTAGGGAGGTGGGAAGAGAATAGACGTTGGGGGTGTTTATTTCTCGAAGGTAGGGCTCGCACCGGGCAGATGCTAGGCGCCAGACATATTTTTGTTGGCCCTTCATGTCATTTTCAAGTGGGACAGGCATATCACGGCAACAGAAACTGAGCATCCTTTACCAGTTGGATATCCTGGATGACCGACTATTGGTTCTTGCGAGCGTCGTGTTGTTAGTCATGTTTCCAAAAAGATTTCTTAAGTTTTTGGCGGGATGCGACTTTTAATGACCGCCCAGTTTGTGTGAGACTCGCTCCTTCGGTCCTGAGTGGTTGAACACTGCGGGTCTGTAGTGACAATGTAACCTACCACATGGCGCTGGTTTACTTGCTTTGCCCAAGAGTTATAGGTCAACTGCGACTGCTCTTTGACTTCAGGTGGCATTGTCACCAGTGGACCCACTACCTAGGATCTAGGCTCGACCTAGGAGCCTATGTGATTCGCGGTCAGCCGTTGTTAAATGCCGCACTCATCTGCCACCCGTGGGCTTAGGAGACAAGGAGGGCTCTTTCCTTGGCGCAGTATTGTTTTCACGTACGGCATCTGGATGTTCGGAGGTTTAGCTGATTAAGTGCCCTTTGTTTGGCCCCGAATACTTAGCATTTGTACAATGGGCACGGGGGAACGGTAACCAGAAAGTGTAGAGCAAAAAGATCTAGTCACAGGTTTCACCAATAAGGAATTTTGAATTGGCATTCGTAGCACTCCAAGAGATTGAGAGAGCAGTACGCTTTACTTCTAGTGTACTTCTAGGATTTTCAGCAAGGACGCCTCTCATTCCCGTGGCCAGAATAGAAATTAATAGATGATGAAAGTTAATGGGTTTGCATAAAACTACAAACTACTATGGGGACAGTTCGAGTTCCAGTTTCTGTATATCGGCCTCTTCACACGTTAGGTATCGTGCAACTGGTGGCAGTAATGGACGCTTATACGGCAAGAGATGCGCCGGAAGACACAGCGCACGGGGAGGAAAGACTCCGCAGCCACTAATTCGGAGTGAAGGGTATGGACGACATCATCCAGAACTCGATTAGCAAATTGCTTGACCGTTGTGAAGTGTCCTATTAAGATATCAGCTGAAAAGACATAAGAAACACCGGCAGCAGAAGAAAGCCCCCGGAGGCTCATTTCCGGGTGAGCATATCTTTTTTATGCAAGACAAGAAAAGTGGCTGGCAAACATCAAGGAATGGGAGAGAGAGGAATGGGAAACGAGTGTAATAAATGCGCTCACGAATTTAAGTGAAATGTTTTCGGTATGATGGAAGAGTGGGAAATTTGGGGACAGAGCATGACCAAGGTGCTGAGAAGGTGATAATTCATTGGGAAGCATATCAAATGATTTAGGAATGGCTGAGGGTCGCAGTCGAAAGACACACTGGATTGATTTATGATCGTCAAGCAGACCATTTCCGAACGATCACGTCGAGACACAATCATTCAGAAACTGAAGATGAGTGTGATTTCTAATAGGGTGGCCAACAACCATATCAGCGGCATAGCTAACGTATAGGCAATCGTTGAGCGATCTCAGGTCATCAATGTGAAGTGAGAATAGGTGGGGGGATAAAATGGGATGTTGAAGGACTCCGCAGTAATTAATAAGAGCAGTCGATTTTCGCTTTCCAGACTGGACAAATTGAGTGCGAAAAACAAATTCTTTAACCTAACAGATAATCCAACCATGGGAGCTGCACTGAGATGCCTTGCTGAAGAGAGGATGGTGCGGGACTGTGTTGAAAGCAGAGTAGTCGAGATATGCTTATTCCTGCGCACAGAAACCCTTGCCAGCCTACTTAGAGCAGAGGGAAACGCAGGAGCGACAGCATCCATGGCACTACTTAAGGCTTTATAGGGAAATTATAAAGAGTCGAAGATATTTGTACGAGACTGATATAGTGATATCTAAGTCGAATTTTTCAGTGAACATCAGAAATGCGGAGGAGCATGCGATTGAGCACAAGGATTTTGAGCCAAAACTAGTAGACTTTTTAGGGGTAGGATTGATTCTTACTGCATGCCAAGCGTCGGGCATCTTGACTCCACGAAGGACCTGCTAATAAGGTCCATGAGCATAGGCGCCATATGAAATGAACAGAACCTGAGGAGGAGTGATGAGACACCATCCGGCCCGTCAGCTAGTTATTCACGGACCTTTTGAATATGCTTACCCACCGTGGCAGCAGGCACAGGACAGAAGACGCACGTGGTGAAAGCCAACTATAGTTTAGAGGAGACTCGGGCCACTGTGAGCGAAGATCAAATTTTCGTTTAATAAGTCTAAACTGGTTTCAAAATGTGTCGGTATGCTTCTTTAGCCGGTGAGGCGCATGAGATTCCTCCATATCTCACCAGAGGAAAGCGGAAAAGAAGACGAGGAGAAAGACAGACTAGCAAGCAGATCTTTCAGTCTGGCAGTTTTCCTTCTTGCTAGGACGTTAACCTCCTTTAGACTGTAACGTAGGCTTATTGTACAAAATTCACTCCGACGACTTAAAAATTTGAGGTATGGGGACGGAATTCTGTCAGGCCTAGCCATAACAGTTTTGAGAGGACAACAAATGCCAAAACTTTCATTTAAAAATGTAAGGTGACTTGAACAAGACTCGGCATTCGATGGTGCGAAAAAGTAGGGGTAGCACTAGCTATCGAAATCTGAGGCGAACGAATATTTTGTGAGTGTCGCAAACCGTAATTTTCCTCCCCTGTTTGGTTATCAGTGCACGCTCAGAAGTCCAGTAGATTTTCGTAATGACTAGCATCATAGCATGATTTGATCAGATTGGCAAAGTTGAGAGATCCGGGTTCATTATTTGAAGAAGATGGGCTCACCGGAACAGGTTTATTTAGATGCTGACGTTTCGAAGAGCCTGGTCAACTCTCCATTGTCAAAGCGTAAAATGCACTTAATCGACCAGAGATCCCAAGTGGCATGTCACGCTGGTCGGTCTCGTGCTGATCGATTTTCCTCTCCTCTCGCTGCCTCGACCTCGCGGGGATGGTTGACGGACGTAGTGGTGACTCACAAAGCACACAGACAAAACGCATCAAATTCACCCACGAACCAAACAGGTAAGGATGGTGTGTGCTCAGAAGCTGTAAAAATTTCAGAATGAAGTTGCCATGCGACCGCATACCTACCAAAATTAGCGACTTCCTCATTCATCGAAGATGGACGTACTTGGTATGATGAACGCTCCTTCGTCTTCAGCAGAGCAGTCAATTGCCGCCATTTCATTACCAGCGTTTATTATTGTCGTGATAATTTTCCGGTCATTTGGCTAACGGATACTGCGACTGGAAATGCCATTCACTCGCGCGTTCCTCATGCGCAGGCAAATTCTGGGCGTTGAATATGGAGGGAAGTCATTGCGCATGTTGCTCAGAGAGAACGGTCTTTCCCGCAATTTTAAAAGCCGTTGAATGCAGAGAAAAAATGGCAAGTCCCACCGCAGCAGTTCCAAACTTTTTCGAACCTTTCTGTATCTCGAGAAAATCCGGGGAATTGTCAGCCTTCTTTGCACGCCACTTTTACTAGGAGTTTTACGCTACCCGGTGCCAACAATCAACCAGAAGATCCGTTATCACGATAGGAAATGTCTGGAGTCTTTTATTACATCTGATGCAGTTGTGGGTAAAAGAGTTGCTCCGAAGAAACTGGGAGATCACTTCAGACGCGAATGGCCGAGCACGTAGAAAACGTTAGGTGGAGTGACGCCAACATCCCAATCGCGATCCATGCGACGGACTTGACCACACTTCCGAGTCCGGCGAAGTCAGAATTCTTACAGGAAGTGGGTCTTAACTGGTAAACTCGTGGTTCTCTGATCAGCACCGCGTCAACCAGTGCAATCACATCCCCTATATTCGACCCTCAAAATGTGCCTGCGTAGAGTAAATATCCACACGAGGAGCGCGGGAGTGAATGGCGTTTCCAGTTGCAGTATCGGTAAGTCAGATGGTCGAAAAATTATCACGACAATATTCAACGCTGGTGGTGAAGTGATGACAATTGACGGTTCGGCTGCAGACTGAGAAGCGCACATCATACTAAATTCGCCCGTCGTCTATGAATGCGTTTCTCAAAATAACTCCACCTTCATAATTTTTTCCATGTGAATAATTTCTGAATTGCTTTGCTTCTTCGATTAAAACAGCTATTTCTTGAGACACCTTATGTCATAAACGAGATTCTAAACGATTTATTTCCGTTATTTGAGCGGTCTAATTTGATAAGTCAGTGGGATGTTTTGGCGCTGCAAAACTCCGCACCTAGTTCTCTCCATGTTTTGTGTGGTGGTTCTTTAAATGTTGAACCAAACACATTCGTGCAGCGGAATGAGGTTGTGTCTATTTCCCGACCTTGGCTGGCTGATAAGTAATATTTGGTAGAACGTTTCGATTCGTTAAAGCATAATTTTGCCATAATTGTTTTACCCGCTTTTAAAAATACTAATGCATACAAGACCGCTGGGTTTTCACACCTATGAAGTCATTCCCCATTCTGAAATTCTGTCAAAAACACATATAACGTAAGCTTATTCGTCATCTGGTGGACTCTGGATTGATTCCTCAAGAAAACGTACCACGGGCAGACTACCAAAATTAAGAGGTATCATTTAAAACAGCAGGCTAAGAGGTTAGCGTCAGTATTTCTATGAAAATTAAAATCTTTTGGTGAGGGCTCCGTTCCTGAACTTGCGGGGCATTTGCCTGCATTGGAGTGCTATGGTTTCTCGTCCCAACTCGAATTTAGTCCAGGTAGTTGGATTTCGCACAGTTGAGAAGCCATAACATACTATTCCCTTTACTGGCCACTACGCAGAATGTAAGATATTTCTTTACAGGAGTGACAGCTTTGACATATGATTGTATGATTCTTCTGGAATAAACTGTTGCACAGACCGTCCCTAATTTAATTTCCCTCAAGGGTTTGTTATGAAGATTGCACTTCTCTCTTTTGATCAGTATGATAAAACCACCTTTTGCATCGCCGTTTCTGGCTATCCATCCACTTGTGGCGCACACAACCCGTAAAGTTTCGTGTTTCTCGCTGGAAGTAACGGAAATGTTTAGTCCTTATACGGAGGCCAGAAATGATGTTGTTAAGTATCTCTCAAAAGACCGTTGGGCTGTCTTCAATAAGTAGCAAGTTTGGGTTATCGTCTGTGTTCCTTTTGATTTAGTTAAATTCCAAATTAGAATTTTCTAACTGTCCGTAGGGGATGTATTCGCTAGCAGTCCTTTTGGGAGTGGTGAATCGTCATTTATACTGTCTTCCTTCATATTCTGTCCTAAGCTAAATTAGCGCAAAAAGCAATTCCAGTTTCAGGCCCCTAAACAAATCCGGGGAAAATCCAAACCTATACTGGAAAGCCCTTGATGAGCACAGTGCATTTGTCATTTTTTGACAAAACAAGACACCGTATTGAAGTCAAGTTCTTAGTTCGGCCAGGGAAAACCCCGTCTACTTTCCTGGAGGACATGGTAGTTTATAATAAAACGGAAGTAGTACGTACATTAAAAAGATTAAGGACAGTTTGAAATCTCTTCCAACTGCTAGATCTAAATTTCCCGAATGGGAATAATCTCCATGATTATCTTAGTGAAACATATGCATACCGAATGTAGGAAAATTGTAATGTTCTTCAATCGGAAAGCGTGTTTGTTGTCAAGCAGGTAAAGAGATTTTGTCAGTGGCAGTTTTTTTTCAAGTTTGAGTAAAAAAACTCAAAGGTTCAATTTGTAATTAAAATACTCACACTCGTGGACAATAAGTTTGGTTTTGGTTCCACTATTACCTTTTCTGACTCTTCTTTCGCCAAATTCATCCCGAACCGAAAATGAAATTTAATTTTAATGCAAAATGTAAGTCTGCTAATGGCACCACTGATATCCAGTTACCGTCTATTTAATGCGGACGAAAACTGTCTATACATTCTAACATGGCAAGTGAGGAGGTAGAAAGGACCTCAAGTGGATTTCAAATTATATTCAAAAAAGGCTTCAAAATTGATGGTGCGATACTCCTAGTGTCCGTCCTCGCAGATCATTCTACGACATTTCCTAAAATGAGATAAAAAGCCACTTTACAATGAACATAGTCCAGAGAATTAATAAATTGTAATTGTTCGGTTGCATGCATTGTTTCAAAGGACTTTTGCGAAAGATTTTTATCGCATAATTATAAAATGTAAAGCTTTATCCGGGTCAAAAGGCCTTTCTTTGTAGGAATAACGACAGACTATATCTTAACTTTGCGGTCCTAGATATATAAGCTCCTCAAAAGCTTCATATATTTATGCCCGTATTTCGCCGTTTTTCATGGCCGTAAGACAATGTCACAACTCTGTCAACAGGAACTCAGAATTCCATTTGGTCTAAACAACCTAGTAATACGTAGTGACGTTGGAAATAAAGTTCCAACTCAAAGTAAAAATTCGCAAGAAAACGTCTTGTCATTCGGCTAAAAGCCTACGTCTGAGAGGATTAAATCAAAATTACATAAAATGGTTTAGGAACGGTAAAACCCCTCGCGGACCCATCCAGGATTAGAAGTAAAAGTTGTTCATGATCTTTTATGTGACATACAATTTGTCTTCATCGTGAGAAACGTAGATCTTGTTGGACACGTTTTTCTTTTATTTTGAATTTGCTTCTACGGGAGTCGTCAGACGGTACACACTCCGTCTGATAAATGCACTTAACTCCACCATTACCCATCTCATTAGGGAAACTTTTGGTGGATGTTTACAGTAGTGCATTCTTGCAGCTAGCCGTATACGTTCGACTAGTTACCTATACAGCACTTTTTTCGATTGCAGAGTAGTACTTAATGAAAGCTTTTAAAATTAAAGTTTTATTTATTGGCTGCTCCACCCTCAACCGCACGACTCAAGTCGAAATATCATTAAAAGACAAAGACAATTTTTTCGACTTAGTGGATACAACTTAACAGTTCCCTTGAAAGTGACATAAAAATAAGGACAGCGAGTCTGAATGAAGTTAAGGAATTAAAATATGTTTTCGTAAATTACAGTTTTCTAACGAAAACGCATTTAAGGACTTCTATAATGGCATCTCTATTTGTTTGGTATATTAGGCCCATTTGACTTGGGGAATTTTTCCGGGAGAAAAGTTTCCCACTGTCCGTTCAGAATGGACATGGCATTGTAGCATTAATATAAATGTCCTTGCCTTCTTCTATTCTTCTAGCAGACACTGAGAAAAGCCTGGGAAATTTATAAATCAGTCGATGGACTGGTAGTCGTGTTTTGAGGCAGTAAGAAAATCAACGCAATGGCTGGCCTCCGGTAGGAGTATTCATGGAAGGTACAACTAAACTACCCCATGATAATGAAAGTATGTTTGCTTACGCTTTTACTACCCGACCTTGTATGTCTTCGCTAATTTCTGGAATTCCCGCATCCGTAAGTCAGTTCATGGGTCAAAACAAATGGCCCAAGGTCTATTTTTGTACTGCTATACCCAGTTAGCAGACAGAGCGTCTGGAAATTGTAGAGCTGATAATACATTTTTCGAGAATTCAGAAGTCGGAACACGATTTCACACAGTTCATTAACAGCTGTGAAATTTCTGTCTTGCCTCTTATTGCTTGTCAAAGCTTCCTTAAAGTGCTCACAAGACTATTCTAACAATTCAAGGAGCAATCGAATGAATAAGCATTTTCAAATTTTTCAAACTACAGCACACAATATTTCAAACGGAATATGTCCTTTTTCTATCTGTCTCTCGTGTTACCGTTGATTTGCAGGTTTTTTTAGAGCAGGATGCAACAAATTTTCCGCGGAGATTTTAATCAAGAAACCTACGTTTACGCGTTTTGTTAAGACTGTAGGTGACATGATAAAGCACGTTCTGTCGTTGCAGTCAACAAAAAGTCAGTCCTTAACTTCCGTTAACAACAAAAAACATCAAACGAAATGAATTAACCGTCCGTTTTATTTTGGACCTGCTACTAGCATATAGTTCCTTCTTCCGATTGGACAGGCTTTTCCTCCAAGAAACGGAACTTAACTTCGACTAGCAAATGCAGTCCAAGCCACAAATGTTTTTTGCATGTTCACAATGCTAAGTCTGCAGCCATTTTTTCTGATCTTATTTAATTATCACTAGAAACGCTGAATGCAATTTTAAATTAGTTCAATATCCTGTGTCATCGACGTAAACATTTGTCATTGAGCATTTTTTGACAGGGATTCTGTAAGTTACATCACGGGAAAATTGATACTTTCACCATGAATACTGCAGAACCTGATGATCCACGCTGAATTTCAGAATGTTACTGTGCAATCCATATTACACAGAAGCAGGCGATTTCCATACTAAATCTGCTTTGCATTATTTCAAATGAAAAATGAGATGGTACTTCCGAAATGACAAAAAACCGAATAATTTGGTAAACCAACTATTATTAGACTTTCTTGGATTGATTGGCAGTACTTTCAGATAGATTACACAGCCAGTGCCTTTAGTCCTCTCTAATGAGTTTACCGTTGGTAGTTCCTGACTTATCGGTGTTATTGGGTCTTCCTGTATGACTGTAAAGAATGATATTAAAACTAAATTAATTGTAAAGTCAGATGACAAACACATATTTTCGGTAATCATCATAAGGCCATGAGAGTTACATGGAATTTAAGTGTTCTTAGTGCCTCGTCACGTCCTCGTGCGTTAAAAGGAATGACCTTGTTAAAATGTTAGTGTTTTCTAATAGATGCGGTATTTGTGAAAATATTTCACGACATGGTTATATTTGAGCCATACTTTTACGGTAAAACCAGCTTGCACTTTGTCGATAGCAGACTTATTTTATGCGCTTACAGAAATTTATTGTTCTATTCTGCACCGTAAAAGAGAAGAAAAGATGAAAATGATTTCCAAACCGTCTGCAAAAGTCAAAATAAAGAACCACGTACGTTTTCAGGGTACTGAATGCTTTCGAAAGAGTTGCGTTTGCCGAAACGAAAGATATTCCCCTTTTTGTGGCGGAGATATTGAGGAGTATCGAACAGATCACCTGGAAGGTTGTCTTCCAGCCCCATCGTCTCTGTAAGCATCGCAATTGGGAAGGAATCCCGTGCTAACGCAAAGAATAAGTCTTATTAAGCTAATCACTTTCTAAGCTGACTGGGTGAAAACTTGAAATAAGGTGAACAGTGTTTTAGTATATAACAAGTTTCAGTGCCTTTTCTCTGCCCTACGGATTAATTTTGGGAAATTTTTTACAAGATGACTATCTCCTGCTCATTGTTTTCACACATTGTCTATAGCATTTAGGCACTGATCCTTCGTAGCCTTGGAAACAGCCTCGCCTTTCTGCTACAGAAGTTTCCATCGAGGACAAAAGCCCAAAATTAACTAAACTCAGTAAAAATTCTGAAAAAAAGTCGAATTGCGGATTTGAATTCTGACTTGGTTCTACCAACTGACATGGTGTATCATTTGCCTCCCCTTTCCGGTTGAGGTTCACTGTATAAGAGTGCGTCTTTCAGACCACAACGTCAGATATCTACTGTTTTATTGTATAATTTGTCCTTATTTGTTCCAGAGTGTGAGCGTTTTATTTATTGGTTTTGCTAGACATCAGAGGAATCGCCATTTCATGTAAACCGAGATTTGTTGTCTTCGGTGTTCCCCTAAGAAATTATTCTTGCTCATCTAAGCGCAGAGTAATTTTGTCAGAGTTATCTGATTCATCCTTCTACGAAGTTTTTACTCATTTCATTTCATTATTCACTAGATGAAATTCGAGGTAACATACCGTGGAATGCGAAAAGGTAGCTGCATACTCTTGCACTGTCCCAACGTTTTCTGACATTGAGTTAAGACTGGTCTATACTGAATTTATTTGACTCTTGTTATTTTTTCTTAGATGTCTATAATCTTCGTTAATTTTATTTCCAAAACCCCCCACTGCATCTGTAGAAGTCGTTTAACTGTGTGCGTCTGAACAAAATCAGGGGATCCAGAAATACCCAAATTCGGTTTAGAGTGACTAAGACAGCGAACTTTCGTTGGGGGTTGAAAAAGGGAGGTCCTTGAATGCCCCACATGCGACACCATGAGGCAAAGAAGTGCAGACACAAATTCGCATAGGGTTATCTTTTCAAAGTAGCTGCCATTTAAGGGCACGGTCACGATTAAACTTTCCGTTACTAATGAAAAAACCTGCATTTTAAATAAACGTTTGCCTTCAGTACACTATAAGTAGAGCAAGAAAAGAGTAGAATTCATAGGAAGCCAGCAGATTAAAACGCAGTAAATGGTCGTCAAACTTGAGCTATCTGCTTAAACACCTCGCTGTTCCCTTCATGCATATGCTGCGGATTTCATCTTACTACCAACCGGAGGATAGTAGTCTGGTACCTTAATGTTTAGAAATTTCTACCATCTCTGACCGTAAACATGGATCCACATTACTTGTGTATCTTCATTTTAGAACTTCTGAGAAATAGTTTGAAATAAAAGTCTTTGATGCCTATGTGACCGTAATCTAATACACTTCGTAAGCGAATGCACAAACAGGCAGTTTTGGGACTTATCCTCCTTTTCAGCTGTTTTCAAAGGTATATGAAATACAAGACTGTAAAAGTTGGGGGTCAATGGTAACTTACGTATATATCTTGCGTATGCCAGTCCAAAAACGAGCAGTATCGAGAGACAGGTAATATTCATTTGCCTTCAAAGAAAAGAAGATTGTATAAACAAACTACGTCCATAATTAAAAAAACTGGCATTCAAGCCTAAACAGCATGAAAACAATTTAAGAAAGAACGATTTGACCGTATGATAAGTCAAATGGTCAAGTGGGGTTAAAATACTCCTAAGCCTACCGCATTGATAACAAAGACTGCGAATACTGACAAGCCCGTTTACTATTCACACACTTTATACTGCGACTGGCCACCTGTAGGCAGCTTGATTTACAATTGGATAACAATCTTCCCTAATCATTAAGCGTCTTATTGGTCAGCGGGAAAAGGCTTAGATCCCACCCTTACAGGAAGAACACCTCATCATTTCATAGGCCAAACTAGATAACCCGGGTCTAAATGTTAAGCTCTGATTGTATGCAGGGTATTGCATCGAGAAAGCTTAAATGTCACTTCGTACTTCCCTAATTTGGCTCTTAATTAAAATAAACGCTTTCAAAGACTAGTAAAATAATCGGTCACATGACGTCACAGAATACCGTTCCCATGCATTTCTTAAATCCATGTTGTTGCAGTCATCAAAAGGCAATTTCTGGAAAAAATGAGAGCGATACCTAAAAAGTTATGTCATATCCGATTGTGAACGATGGCATTTTACAGATTTAAATTTATTTGAGAATGTCATACGTTTCTGCAAAAAACCAGAAAACGATACCAGCTCATTCATCTACTGAAAATAATTGATTTTAAGACCAACTAAGTCCGAGATTGCACCGCTCGGGTCTAATACGAAAAGCCTTAATCTTTTTCATCGTAAGAGAATTTCAGATGATGCAATACAGGCAAATCCTCTAAAAGACTGGCGAAATCTGGGATGCCTTACAGCATTTGAGCAATTTTCAGCCTTTGAGGAATAAATGGCGGATATTTTTTAGTAAGCTCTTTGATTCTGCACAAAATTTTACCACATTCGTAAAATGCCTTTCAAAAGGAGGTACTCACTCTCAATATTCCTATGTACTGCCAAATCGATATGGAGTAGACAGTGCTAGGGCATATCACACGTCGAATTAACCTCGCCTGTTATTCATCGAGCGGCCACGTGGAAGCCATGCGTGAGCCCCTTGTCAGTATTATGCGGCAGTTAGGGTCCGTTGAACTTACTCTCTAACTTTACACTCTCTATCTCAAGTCGGCCTCCCGTTAGTGTTGTTTTTGTTTTTGATATTCCAGTCGACAACGTCTCACTACTGGATGAGGCTCGCATTGCTTTCTGTTCCCAACAGAAGCTTTGAATGTTCGCGATCTCATGTTGGAGTTATTAATCAAGGCACGAATCATTTGCTTCATGTAATCTTCCATGGCCATCCAGCCCAGTTATATAATGATAGGGATTTTGTATCTTGCCAATTTCGGTGCGAATCTTTAGCGCAAACAGTCGTGTGGCCAGAGGGGCATTTGACAGGGTAATTATTTACCGTTTTAAAAACAAACAGACTACGACGTTGGAATTCCTTCTTCGTGAATGCTGACGGTAAGAGGACTGGTTTAAAGACAATTAAAAATTATTCGCATCCTGTTATCAGAGAAACACAGGCTGCACTCGAATCACACTACCAATGGTGGCAAAATCAACAAGGGCAAAGTTTGTGTGATGCTGGAACCCAGTAGGCAGGGAAAATAATGACTGAATAGCTTGCAGAGCTGAGCAAAACCAGGGATATACAGACTGTGATGAGATGAGGATTTTGTTCACGGCCATCAGAGCAGTCTGCGGTCCACAATTCAAGGGGACTGCATCATTGATTAGTTAGGATGAAGCAGTCCCACTGACGGAGAAGTCACGGATCTTGAGGCCTAGGCTGTGCCCCTCCAGTGTGTCGTCCTCGATTGCCCCTTCGTTATTTGCAAAGAGGTTGTCCACAAGCTTCCTAGAGTGGGCATTAATTACTACCTCCACCGTCCGTCCTTTCTCCTTGAAGCAATCACTGCAGTGTGGCTGTTCTTCAGTGGAAAATAATCGAGAGTAGATGTAATTTTAGTCAAAAGTTGCAAAAAGAGCGACCCACAATTCCTGAAAAAGTCAACTTCTCTGTCCTAGGAGATATGGCAACAAGGACGAGTCACTCAAGACGTCTAGGATGCTATCGTCGTGCACGTATACAAACACAAGGGACCCGACAACGATGTTGTCACCACAGAAACATCTCCCTTCTCGATGTGGCCGGAGGAATTTCCGCCCATGCCCTACTTAATAATCTGAACACGCATTTAGAGCAGTGGGTTTTTCTTCCAGAAACGCAAATTAAATTACAAAAACAACGCGGAATCCCAGAGACTATCTTCGCGTCCCGCTAGCACTGCTGGAAAAGTGCTAGAAGAATGAGGACCTATCACTACATCAAATTCTTCGATTTGACAAATGGCTGTCAACACAGTGACTCGCGATGGACTCTAGAAAATAATGTGGCAATTCCGATGACCTGAGCGGTTTACTCAAATGGTAAAACAACTTTAATACGGGACGATGGCTTGATTTAAGGATATCGGGAGAGCCTCTGAAGTAGCTGAAGTGAGAAATGGGGTTGAGCGGGACTGAGTACTCGCTTCCACACAGCTCAATCTCACATTCTTTGCCAAGATGACAGACCCTTACCGTGAGGAGCAGTCGATGATCGATATCGTCCACTGAAATGACGGAAAACCTTTCGATATCCGGTGACTGAACGCATCTTCAAGGGTGTACAAGACCAATGTCCACGACTTATTGTTTGCGAATGACCGTACGCTAAAAACCACAACGATTTTGGTTCTCTTCGCCTCCGGCTGCTCCACCTTCGGACCGGCCATCAGAACAGAGAAGACAGTGGTCCTCAGCAAACCGGCGCCAAATACAGGTTGCACAGAATATCGTATTAATGCCAGTGGAAATCACCACACAGAAGTGAAGACGTAAGCGTTCCTTTGGAGTATGGTTTCAAGAAACATCAAGATCGACAACAAAATCGCATGCCAGATCTAGAAAGTCGACCAATGCTACAGACAACTAAGGTACTTCGCTTGAAACCGTCACGTCAGTATCCTCAACTCAACACTGATGATATATAGGACTATTGTTCTGACAATATTCTGGCGACTGGTAGAGACGGACGGTCTATGAAGATTTGAACACTCACCTCAGATGTCTCCGATGGAAGTGGCAGGAAAGGATACCCGACACTGAGATCCCGGATACAGCCCGCGTCCTTAATACTTACGCCATGCCGAAGTAGATAAAACTACAATGGAACAGTCACGTCTTGAGAATTAACAAGGACTACCTCCCCAAACGGTTATTTTATGGTCACATCGCTATGGGCGCTCGCAGACAAGGCGAAAAAACGCATCTCTAAGAGGCGACCCTGAAAACCTCTCTTAAATGCCTGCAAATCAATTCCTAGACATCTGAGGACTTCAAACAAGGTCGACAAGTGTGGCGTACTGCTGTAAAGATGGAGACAGCCATATTCGAGGCCGTTCGACTAACCGCCATCTGGACAAACAGAGAGGCTCGCAAAACTCTACTGTTTGGGACCCATGACGTGAAAACCCCGATCCCAGCATCGTGTTGACAGCGTCAGCGGACTTTTTGTACATGGGTCGGCCTCGTCGGGCACCTCCGGATTCAGTTAAAGGGAAGTGCAGCTAACTCGCCTCCATTTAACAAGACACCGCCACCGACATCATCATCACCATCATCACCACCATCACCATCTCGCTTTCAGATCACGCAGTGGCCTGACCAGTCAGTTGCTGATCGATCGTGCTGAGACCGGATCAGCAATATCCCGAGCCCTAACGTTTGCCCGTCACACACACCACACCCATCATACTGTCACGGAGAATTGACCCATACGCGCCTTAGTGGAAAATCCTCCATGAAACTACACAGGTAATACTCATTAAAACACATCCTCTCGCCCGCATACATAAGCAAACTCCAAGCCACAGAAGGATTTACTCCACAACACGCGCATACACGATATCCCTCAAAAAACCCCATGCCACTGTCTTACAGCAAGCATAAAATCCATTTTTCGTTCTCGTTACGACATAAGAACCGTCGTATGCCAGAACAGGCGAGTCTCAGTTGGGTGAGAGGGGTGACATTGATCTGGCCCCGGACGGGAAGTTTGCAACAGGTTACGTGTGGCACGTGCAGACTGGCTGTTCATCTACCGCTCCTATAAATACCTTCAGTATTCTTAGTAGTATCTCACTTTCGGAGCAAGGATGGTGGGTGAAGAGTGCCCGGTAGAGGCGACATAAGTCGGTCAGACATTAAACTAATCCACATTCTAGTAAGCACTGCTCCAACTCTGAGGGGCACGCGGTGAACGTCGTGGCACGCGACGCTCGAACTGTCGTGTTACGGCTTATCTAGTGGTCTGCATTGCAGGGGCTGAGGTGTGGCGTGAACGACTGATTCTTCAAATGCACGCGTGTACGCCCCCGAATTATGTCAGACTACAGTAAAATCAGTCAACGTGAGACCGCTTGCAGGGAATGCGGTTGACCCCGACACGGTGGGAGATCGTAGCGAGGGCCGTCGTTTACAAGCTGTTTTAATATCAGTCTCATCCTCTCCTTTCATCCCCACGCGTCAATGGTCCACCTAACTCGTTAGTCGGTTGGTGGTTAGGCAGGGTGCAGTGGCTAACGTGACGTACATCTACGTTCAGCGTAAAAGCAGGGCAGCTGGACTGACGCACGTCATGAGACAGCATGGTTTTCGTGTCGTGCTAGCACAGAGCCGCGCAGTCCGTGTGGAGGCCATCCACGCCCTTTGAAGTGAACCTGCCTGTCCGACCTAACCCGAATGTCAATCCGGTAGGACACCGGTGTTTTCTTCTCCCCTTCAAGCTTTATCCTGCCACGTGTTTTCCTGTCTGTTGCTAACATAGGACCGTTTCGTATTTTTATGCAATAAACAAGACGACTAATTGGGATGTTTAGCCCATCTGAGTTAAAAAGTCATTTTTTGTAAAAAAAATCTAGTATTCCTATTAGACCCTCAACGTCTGTCTAAAGTGACGACTTTCAATCATTTCAGTGTCAGTTTACAGAGCAGCAATCAGTGTTTCGTTGTTTTTGAATACTGGGTCAGATTTTTCGAAAGGATTAATAACTATTCATTTAGTAAGGAATTGTTTATTATGCTTGCTGCGGTTTGCTAAATACTTAGCTTCAGCATAACTGGATTTCTTTGGGCGAATAAAAGGCGTCGTGACAGTATAGTGGTCATACAAATACTTCTCTGATAAATAAACTCGCAGAAAGCAAATCCATCTATTCTTAGATCCTTATTTTCTCACCGTTGCATTGTCTTCTTTTCAAAACGCCAGTACAATTAAGCAAATATACCGGGCATTTCGAGCAGGCAAAACTTTCCAGAGACGATTTAACTTCAGTAAAGTTTCGCTTGCGCACGACCTGTAGATCAGCCAGACCACGGTCAGTTTCCCCTCGCAGTCCATTCAAAATTCGGGTTAGATAAGGTCATCCACTTTATAATGTGCATATTCAGTGAACCAAACGGCCATCTCGAGGGCTCGTCAAACCATCCACTACCGCTCAGTCAGGAGGGAGGGGAGCATTTCCGAAATCCCCATGGTAGCTCGGCTAGAAAATTGAACGACCTAGCAGTAATGGGTTTTTCGAGTTCTCATTTATACTCAGGCCAGGTTAACGAACTACGTTGAGGCTATCGATTTCAAAGGTCTCTGCAGCTTCCTCCTATAATCACTGCAATCCCTTTGGCCCCCGTTTCATTTTCTGATGAAGTCGCAGACGGTGGAATCGAGCGTTAGTCTTCAACTTCAAGCAAAAGAAATTTTTGTTCCAGTGACGAAGTCTCCTTTCTCTCAAGGAGATCTTATTTTGACAGTCTTTGATGCTTATGGATGTTGGATGCTTGAACAGTGGCACTTTGATCTTACCCGCACACGAGCACCATAGATGTATGATGAAGCATGTTTGTCTTGTTAATAATGAAAATATGCAGCTGCACAACGACTGCATGCAAAAGATACATCGTAAAGATAAATATATTCTCCTAACTTATCCAACGGTACCCATGCAAGTAATAAAGCAAGGGTCTCAAAAGAAATGGGAAATCCATATACAGCTCGGTGTCCAGGGCACTCAATGAGCACCTTCGTTATACCACCCGCCTGCCGGTGCAAAACTGGCTTCAGTGAGTGTCAGGAAGTCCTTTAACAAAACCGGTTGATAATTTCTAGTAGGACAGTAAGTAGACCCACAGAGAACTGACCGCAAAGTGTTATGACGAAGATCGCTGGGCACCTTTAAGCCGCAGAAAGGCAGGCTAATTTTCAAAATGCCCCGGTGCGGCCAGTGTATGCCTTCATAAAAATGAATTTCGACAAATTAGTAGTGGACGCACTATACCTAGGTTGTGGGAAAGAGAATGAAGAGTGAAGTGGATACATCGAAGGTCTGGTTCACTTTAGTGAAATCCGTGCGAATGCTACAACTGGAACCACTTTGTAGCGCAGAGGTAGATCTGGTCGTTCGCGACGGTCAACCTATCACCATTAAGGGTTTCAAGGGGCATGACTCACAAATATCTCGATATAAGCACAGATAAGGGGCATACATTTTATTCAGGACCTATGTTCTAGAGCCAACACCCGCGTTGGTGCATCGAAGTGACGTTGAAAATCGCCATACTGGAGCGATAAAGACAAGAGATGTAGGAGTACGAGGTTTTGACCTTTTAATTCTCTTTGTCCAGCAACATCTAAATGTCGGCCTGTATGACGCGGCGTTAAATCTTTGGGAAAAACAGAACGGCGTGAGAACACATCTCAGTCCCTCTTGTTATTGTCAGCACTGAGATTCAATTCGGTGAACGACATTTTTAGGCGATCTTGTGCCCGTGGTTTAAGCGACAATGAACTTAACTCACTGACCAACTGGACCCAGGTTTCCAACCTCGGCTCTTCTATGCCTGGTGTCTAGGGTACGGCCGTACAAGTTATTTCAGTCCGTCCACGACTAGTTTGATTTTGATGGCAATATCTGTGATCGCATTTTTCTACAAGTTGCCATTTGTAACCGAAAAAACCACTTTTTACTGGGTTGTTCGTAAAAGGGCAAGACAAGGGCATAGGAGACCTCCATTCCGGTACCTTACTTAAATCTCTATGCAGCTTAGTTTTAGTCCTGAGGTTAGCGTTCATATTAGGGTTACACTTAGGATGGGTTTATGATTTAGGTAAGCGTTCAGATTAAGATTAGGACTAAGGTTTGGGTCAGAGTTAATGTTCGGGTTGGTGTTAGGGTTAGAACACGGGACTATTTACAATTCCTGGAATTTTGCGCAAGGCCCACTGTGTTATGAGGGGTTGATTTTCCTGTGGCTTATCTGTAAAACTTCGCTGTAGAACACAGGAGTAGGCAGGTAATCCTTACGCTACGTTCCAATGTGGTACCTAGTCTCTCGTATTAACTTTAACCCTAAACTTAACCCCGATCTTCACCCTAGTCGTAACCAAAACCCCGATCCTAACCCTAACCTACCTGAAATTTAGTGCGAGTCGATCGTTAGTGTGGTAGTACCTATTCCTATGTCTTGCCAAGTTATCAAATGACATGTCTTAATTTCGTGACATTTCTGATCACTCTTTGGGTTTAGGTGTCGGCAACTCGATTGCCACAGACGGAAAATTCCACTTGCAAATCGAAGTCGCAAAGGATACTTGCGTATGAATTTATTTTTGCTTGGGCATTGTTGTGAAGAATCTACTATATATTCTGTCCTCATACCTAGAGTGGCCCATTAGACAGACGAACTTGAGAACACTGTAGAGGTGCTTTAGCACAACGAATAAAAAATCACGTAACTTGTCTACGCATGTCACACAGGACCTGGTAATTAATTCCGTGCAAACCGCGCCTCGAAGTGAATACGTGTTCAGGCACCCGTTTAAATGAGAGGGTTGAAAGGGTCTAATGAAATGCCATCATGATAGCCTCATCTTTAGCTCAAGGTGGTAACGAGTTTTTTCACTAACAGATCACCTTCCAGGCCTCAACCGTTGAGGGTTGATAATAATAAGGAAATTAAGTTCTCGGTAGGAAACTGATCGATCCTTTGTGTCAGTGAGTTGCCAGGGTCAAAAAACTCGGAATGATTTTTTGGACAGCGTTTGAGGTGACTTAAAGTCGCCCTCTAAGGCATGGAACGCACACATAAATTATGGCGTTGATTTCCGAGTTCTTCAGATATAACCTCGTTCAATTCTTTTCCTTTTACTACTTCAATGTTTACGTGAAAAACCCGTAAACTGTGTGGTTTTGGCGTCTCAGTTATTGCCTCTCTACCCGCCCATTCAAAATATTTTCTTAATATCGATTTTCAATGCAAGCAGAAGCCTTGGAACCGAAAAACTAAGTAAGTGAAGGCTCTTTCCGACTTCAACGACGATGCTTATTTAGGCAAGAGTCAGTAAAAGACTAGATAGTGAAGCACGATAACCTTATTTCTAATGCACTGCCGATCGGACATAGCGTGCTTCAATATTAGTCGGGACGAGATAAAAACTTATTGCCAACTGTCCCAGTTCAACAGCGCGCCAAATTCCGAATGATTTGCCATACTAATAACACAGACACCAGTCTTGTTTAATTCCCGGGAGAGTGAAGTCTTTGGAATAGACCTTTTCAGGCTCATTCCGAACGTTGACCTGGATATCTGAGACGGAATCCATCAGCTATTGCAAAATAGCCATGTAATAATCACAAGTTGCCAACCGGCAGAGATTATTATATAAGTACATAATTGATTCACATACTGACGGTAAGTATGCCAGCTAAAAGCCCAGACACGCGTGTTTAATCGATCTTGTGTCGTTGACTGAGGCAGCGACTAGGGTTTTGGCTCATCAGTTGGTCGCATAGCGTTCCCCGTGTGCTTTCTGGTGTATGAACTCCAGTTTCATCTTACCTTGCTTAATTTCCGAGGAAATTAATGCTCGAACGTGGAGTAAATGCTTCGGAACAGACACCAGTTCAAAACTAGAGATTTTAGCTGGTACCCCTGCTGCTATTTTGGCAAATCATTCAGTATCTGCATACTACTGATCGCCTTTCGGCAATTTATGAACGTTACACTGTTATTCGGCGGTGTCTGGGGAAGTTCCGTTCAAACATTCATATCAATCTTTGAACCAAGCTCGGAAAGCTTTGCTCGAAAGATTTACTCGAATATCACGCATTAATTGCTTCGGAAATTAGATAACACATGACGTCAAAGTATCGGCCAAAGCTGATTGATTTTGGCGATAACTATTACCCTTTATGAGTAAGAAAAGTACAAGAGAAAAAATCGACAGAATGTTTTTGCCTTGCGTCGAGGCAGCATTGCGCCGATAAAGGCTGCAACTTAGTCCAGAATACAGAGCCAAAACGAACAAAACAATTTAATTACTATTATCGGATCATAACTCAAATATTCCTTCGGGTAACGACCATGCAGGCACGATAGCAGCATTTCTGTTTTGCACGGCAATTTTGTCCGACAGGTGAGCGATCATGGTAGTGGCCATATCCATATGGAAGAGGATGCCCACTTTGAAATGCGGCAGGCCTCCCAAACATGCTCCGGAAAAGATGGCGATTTTAATCCTGTTGTCTTCGGAAGTTCGCAGGTCTGGAGGCAAGAATTTATGGTCATGGGTGTGTGTCTTTAGGTTAAAAGTGGTTTGTTCATGTTATCACTACTACTTTTTGGACCTGCCAATTAAGAAGTTGGGTTTGCTTCTTAACACCTTAATTAGGATATTTGGAACTCACACGTTCACCGCCTATAATGTTTGATGAACGTATTGTGATTTACGCCAAAAAAACTATGAATTGTCTCTACTTCTTGGTCAGTATCAAATACAGGTTTTACACATTTGGGCCATTCACTCTTCGACTGTTTTTTCTCTAGGCGTTTCTTCCTTATTGTCGGTGTGATGAACTGTTTTTTGAGATAATCACTATAAATTAGTCGTTTTTTGAACAAAAAGGTGACGTTTCATTCCTTGTTTTGAATAATGGCAAGAAGTAAGTGCCGAGGTCGCTGACTGTTTGTTTGTGGTACACAATCGCCTCCAGCTGCCAGTCGAGAGGTGAACGTCGACCTCAATCCAGCATATATACACTAGTAAACGAAACGTTGGTCTTAAGTGGATTTAGTGCATTTCGAGTGTGCTCACGCTGTTCGGCCAATGTCATGATAAAAACGCCATAAACAGGATGCCATCGTAGTTCTTGTGGCCGCGAAGTGTTCTAGAAAGGTATCTGTTTAATTTTCTACAATAAAAGGTTCGGCAAGGGAAGCAAGACGAGGAAACCATTGGTTGGCTACCTCAGTGCTGGCAGATTTCACGTCCATGATTGGAGGTAGTAATCTTGAGCCCACTCTGCAAGCTCTGAGAAGAGCTCATCATGAAAGCGGCATGAGGTTGTTCCTAGGTAATGCCTGCGCTGTCGGTATGATGAATCATAAAACATGAGCATATTACTGACTATCTTTTGGTCACTTAAGATATTACACGGATGTCCCCAGAAACTAGTTGATTTCGACTCAAATATTCATAACAATTTTTGGACTAAATATATGGAGCCTAATTGCGAAGGATTTACTGTAAATTAGCGCAATACTTTCTGAAGAGATTAAAAGCTGAAACTTATGCCCTAGTTGGCTCGGATTTAATAGACAGCGACCCCTTAGGCTTAATATCCTGAGTGAACTTCCTCTTTTAGTCTTTAATTTGCTAATTAGAATTGGCGGCTTCGGGGTCAGTGTCCGAAAAGTTTAAATAACGAGTAGTTGTAGGTAAACGTGGCGTAGGGGAAACCGTTGACCTTGAGGAAGAAGGATAATTCAGTTGTTAGCTAATAGTTTGAGGACTGGCGGCAGAAAGAAATATGGATCATAGAGAAATCGGCTTCTGGTTAGTATACAAATTACTCCAAACTGCGTGTATGAACAAAGTAAAACCCGTATTTGCATACGTTGCCAATCGTTTCAACTAGGCACAATCTGTCTAAACAGACAACTGATTTTGAAGAACACACACAAAGCGTAGGCTTCTGTAGGCACTTCTGTCGATAAAATATAAATATTCCGTCAGATAGCCTAGAGATATCTATGAAAAGTGAACACAATTAAAAAGACCTATGCCAGAAAGCTACGATGGTTGGGTTATTTAACTTGCCGTTCCTTCTCTGCATCCAGCATAAATAAGTTAAAAATCGAAATAGCCTATTATGCATCTTTGAATAATATACTTTGTAAGCGCCTGGTAATGGATCCTTCATTAGAACTTACGCTTTGACGAACCCAAAATTGCGTCATTATGCCAAAGCATTTTCAAACCAGTGTCAAAGACAACGATATAGTTGGCTAATCGCCGTTCAAGGTCGTAGTCCGTACCTTGAAGACCTCTTTGAAGTTTTTATGAGAAATTGGCGTTTCCTTCCGTTATTATGTCCAGCCAGATTATTGGCCACCCTGGTAGATGCTGAATAAACCTTGGCTCCTACAGATAGTGCATCAGTCGTAAAAAATCACTTATCTGCATTGTCATGACCGTCAAAATACGACAGTTTTAGTGAAAAACACATTTTTTCGAAATTCATCGTTACGATTCCCCTTCTCTTTTAAAGTTGACTAGAGGTTTTGACGTCACATACATCATACGCTAAGCCAAAACATTTGCGACTAGGGACAATCTTGGCTTCGGTGCAAGAAATCTATAACTGTTCGACAGGCAATATGCTGGAATTCTCCCCTTCATTATGTTAGGCTTGACTATAATAGTAGCCATAAGTATGGCTCAACTAAACAGCCAGGTGTTCGACAGGCCCGATTCCGAAGTCTCCTGCCGGTGCCTTGGTGCATTAAAATAGTTGATTGACAGCTGTCTAGTTTGACCAAACTGACTGCACCTGATGTTTGGTACTATACGGTTAAATCTATGTTTTGCTTCGAATGATTAATTTTTGTTTGCTGAATGTTGATTCAATCTATTTGTGCTAAACCAGCTTGGTATGCTTATGCTGCCTGCATTATATCGGTTTGCCTACTTTCACTTTTGGATGCCACCCGTTTCTATCGACTATGTTGCTTGATATGATCTTTGGCTGGGTTTTCTTGCCAAACCACTAAGGCACGCAACTGCCTTTCATTCGACACAAGGAGGGCTGAGGTGAGAGTTTTACTTAACATAACTTGCTTTTTGCACTTCTTATATAAAAATCTGTCCATATCCTTTTCGGTTTATCATCACCTTCACAGGAAAGCCGCTTTACAGGTATACAAGTACTTTAAGAAGCATAATTTCGCATTTCTCCGAAAACACATCCACGCGCGTATTTTGGCAACCTAGACTACATTACGCAAATCTTTCGCTTATTGGATGTCTTCAACGGGGCTTTAAGCGGAAGAGATGAACAAAAGACCTTTAGTATTAACTCTCATCGTCTGACTCACGTTTTGAGAGGGAGCTAAAATGATTATGTTAAATTATTCGATGATCTGCTTATTAAGTTTAACCAAATAGCTTGAGTTGGCCCGCCCTTTCTCTACTTTCATGGAACTGGACAATAAGGTTTTCAATCATGCACTGTATCTCAGACGCATTTCGAGAAATGAATAAAAGGCAGGCCAGTATTCCCTAGAAAAACCTGGTTATGCAACTAATAAACGCACTTATTCCCACGTGACCTAAAAGTAAAGATGGCATCTTAATTTTGCATAGATGCGATGATCAGACAAATGAGGTAGACAGAAAAGGCGAGTGGAAATTCTTCTTGAAAACTTGGGCTTCCTCTATAAATTGAAATATATTATTTATCTTTTATTTTCAATTATATTTAGTAGGTCTTTCAGGTGGTTAGTCTTCCCACGTGTATTGAATGTCCTCCACAGGTCTCTTGATGAAAAATATAAGGAGCTAAAGTCCCTTTTAGGGGACCATTTGTGGCATCACGTTTGAAATTGTCCCTAAAATGCGCATACTGTACATTAACCCAGAAAGTGCAGCAGTGATAATTGGGACGATCCCATTTCACCTAAATTCTCAATGAATGCACATTATGTTAAAGATTTTTCTGATACATGGCCCCCGAGTTGGTCTAATTTGCAGCGAAAGCGTCAAAGCGTGAATGCTGAGCGAACCACTCGATCAAGCAAACTGGTGCATTTTGGTCTCTTGTTAGGGGAGGGATTATCAGAATGTTAAAGCTCGATATCATACTCAAATGGCCAAAACGTTTTGACTGTACGTTCTAGTTTTAAATTGACCCATGGATTTACTCGGTATGCCAGCAGTTTGAGTCATCAGTTTTACTCCCACCAACCTGCTCCCTTCATTGTGTGTGTATGTGTTAAGGAACTATCTAATCGCCTCATTTTCTCCATCGCCAAGAGACCTGGATATTTGTAGGCTTCCCAGATATCCCATTCTTGTGGGATTGCTTTAGTATTTTAGGTAGATAAAAATAATGTGAGGATCAAATATTCTTCATACTGAGGGAGAATTGCCTGGTACAAACAATATAATTGAAGATGGTCTTTCAGACTTGTTACTCAACGTTATTCAGCTTCATCATTCCTCCGTTCGGGAAACGTACTTGTTTGATGTGAAATAAGGTCCAAATCGTTTGCCTGAAGTCAGGCAATGCTGCAGATTGCTTCGAAAACTGTATTTCCTCATTAAATCACAGTTTATTTCTCTCGGAAATATGCATTACTTGGGTCTTGAAGGAGCCTGTTGTGCAGGTAGACATTAAACATACCAAACCGAAGTGGAAAAGCGAGGGGATTAATCGAATTTGTTTGTGACGTGAGCATGTACGACACTGAGAAAAGCTATCCCACACTTCCTGATTAGTCCGAGACGTTTAGCTTTGATCACTGGACTACACAAAACGACTGGCCGACCCTTTGTTGTAGCAAATTCCTTTGCTGCCAGCAGTGGACAACAACAGTTGCCGTTATGCGACTTCGCTACCTCAGATCAGTTCGGTAGAAATCCTGCTATTAAAAGCATACGATCATGTTCACTGGGTTGTACTTGACTGGAGTATACCAAGTTGTCATTAAAATTTTTACTACTTATAACTCACTAACTGACAGACATAGAACTTCATAATTGGACTGGTTGTACCGCTAAACGTAGCACTTAATTTAGTCCGCTGTTTGACAGAAAGAGTGGGAAAAATCTGCTCAATCGATAACGTTGAGATAGAGCTTAAGATCATCGAGAGGATTTTTCACCAGAACGGTTATCCTGATCGAGTGATTGCTAAAAACATGGCCGACAGACCATAAAAGCCCCCGATACTGACAGCAGGAAAGAAAAGGCTCTTCATCAGGGTCCCATTACAAGAGGATACGCCAAGTGAACTTTTAAGAAGACGCCTAACTCAAACTGTATCACAGACCTTCCCAGCAGCTGACACCCGTGTACTGTTCTCCACTAGTCCCATCGTATGTGGAGAGGGCAAGGACAAACTACCAGCTCAGACCACTATTATGTGTATTTACTCCTCCACCTTCTCCTGTAGGGCAGAATACATTGGTCGCATGAGCCGGCGTTTATCTAAAAGAATAACAGAACATCTTCCAGCATGATTAGAAAAGGGTCAAATAAAGAACATCAACAGCTCGATCCTCGCGCACATGGTAGACACAGACCACCGTGTAGAGGCCAGAGAGTCCTTCAAAGCGATTTACAGGTCCTATCAAGCTATCCAAAACTACTTGGGCAGCGCCTGTTGGCTACGGCAAAGGCAGCTGCAATTAGGCTACGTGAACCGATCCTATGCACACAGAGGAACTTCATACAGGTCCCACAATTGCCACGGGTCAAAGCCACCAGGCCAGCCGCCCGCATATAATTAGCTTCGACGGGACCCTCCTTCTCCCTGACGTTGACAGGGATTGTGGTGTTTCACTGTCCCCTTCCCCTCCCCTTTCCAAACTCGAGCTACAGCATAAGTATCTACTTGCCGTATCTTTTAATTCATTCCTTCAATAGCCTGAATAGAAATTATCGAAAGCAAACGTATGCTCACCAAACTGTCTTTTGAAGAATCATATGCGTTTAGCATTTTCAACAGTAGGCATCCCTGTATCAGAGTGCTCACTGATCAGGTTACGGAAGGTGCTCCTCCCGTTGTTACTGCAGTTACATACCGGCCATTAGTTTGGGCAGAAAGGGAGATACTTACAAAGACAAGGCAGACTGGAATGGCATCTGATTTCTAATTTTTCGTCAACCAGCAACACCCTATTTAAGATTTGGAAGAACTGTAGTTTAAACAGGGGTCCTTTAGGTACTGGGCTGATGACGACTGATAGACCAGAAAAGGCCATACTGCTCTCCCTTTTCTGTGTTGGCCCCCACGTATCTGCAAATATGTGAATGTATAGTAGGCAACCGAAGGCTGTTGGGAGGTACAAAAGATCAGTACTCACTTTTGCATACGAAAGGCATAATCAGTAATTTCTAAATCGGTGTTGTTTTCTTTTACCGGCAGAACTGGTGAATACCAAGCCAGTTTCGGCCTCTACGGTGACTGAGACGAAAGACATCATTGGATATTGCGATAGGAATTGGGGAAATGCTCAACGCAAAGGTTGTAGGATAGTGAAACTACTCGTTTTTTTAAAATTCCAATAGGCGTATCGGAGAGTGATATTTGTTTGCTTGAGGTAATAGGATACGCTTTTGCATGTATCCTGAGCCAACACTTTTTCTCTGGCCAAAATGATTGGCTCTGTACTTTTAAATCTATCCAGCATATAGGGGGGAGTATAATCGACAGTAAGATTTTCTAAGGCGCGGCCATTCGAACGCCCACTTGTTCCTTTATATGTACAGGATCAAAGACAATTTGCACGGTCACATTTGTATATTAAATATACTTGTTCCGTTTTGCGGAATTCGAAAAACTGTGGAGATTCTTTAGCTGCTTAGATGATAAATAAGGTTAATTCCTAAATACAACTAAGAAGTGTTCACTATGGTTTGCTTAACAGGAGCTTATGTACCCATTTTTTACCCTTTGAACTTGGCTAGAACGCAGGCATAAAATGCGAGCAGAGAGCTCGAAAGTGTTCTTGCCTCACGGGAACCGCAAGCCCACACGATGAATTCTTGCGTGAATCAGAGCATCCGCGCGTTTATTTCCGGTCAAATAGTACCAACATGTTACCGGTGGATACATTTGACTTTCCTCAAATTAGCCGCATGTTCACACATTCCAGCCAATGCCATAACGTTCAACATATACATATAATAAACGTTTAGCTCACACAAAGGACATTTTTTATTGTCAGGTGTGCTAGAATGCGCTTAATATAACGATACACACGCAGACCTGAGAAACTTTAAATAGCCCTGAGCCCTTTTCAAAGACGTCAAATGTATCAACGCTACTAGAGCATTAGCCATGCCCTGCTCAGCAACTCCAAGCAACAAAATTGCTCCGCCGAATTCTATGGGCCAAGAGAGGAAACAGATAACAATCACTCAAGCATTACGTAAAATCAAGTTTATTTGTCAACTATTTTCGTTTGATTTACTTGATTGTTATCTGCCCATTTGTCAAGTTTAATTAATGATCCCGCGGAAAAATAAACAAAGGATTATCAATGAATGCGCAGTGTCTTTTCCTTTCCGTCTTGAATGGAGTGATCCACAAATCTCTGCAAAAAGCACTCATGCGATTGTAAAGGCAGAAAACACTTTGGGTTTGAGAAATTAGAACCAGAGGTGGTCTTATCCTCATCATCTAGTAGGCACAAGCTCCGCCGTTGACCGTACGGAAGATAAGATGGTAATCCCCCGACCGTCAATTTCATGCACTAGCGAGCAAAAGAGAAGTATTTGCGCAAAAGAGCATTCTGTAACGTCTGTATCTCCATGTAAAAGATAATATTATCACTTGTGTCTCTAGTAATATTTTAAACCTGTCCGCAAAGTCATTTCTGACAGAAATAATTGTATCAACACTTTTCACGTTTCTCAAACTTTTGCCCAGACTGTGGCTGATTATACGCAGGGCTATAAGATTTTAGGTATCTTACATCTGAGAGTAATTATGAAAATTGTCCATCTTGATACTGGTAAATGTTTATTCTCAACTGTTCGAGCATCTCAATATTCAACACATGTTGACTTTATGCAAAATATCTACATATGTTGATCTCACATCACTGTTATTGCCGAACTTGTCTGGCAGAGATAAGAGGAATCTGGTAATCTGCCCATCCTGCCTTCGAAAGTGGAAACGTCAATTTGGTCATTTTTAAACACTAGCAAGGCGCTATTTGATCCAAAATAATTATGTATTTATAATCTGAAAACAGGTGTAAATTTTAGATCGCCTTACTTGTGGAATTGACTCCTTCAGTTGGGGCAGTCAGGCATTGGCGGGCCAAATTTTGCCATGATAATGTAATTGGTTTCTTCCTTTAGAAAAAACACATTTAAGGCACTTTATCTGGACTATGCTATCCCGTTTTTATGAATTTTAAGGATGTCTGCTCCTCAGATAAGTCCCATATCGTCAGTTGTATAAACGTGCGAAAACTAAACAAATTAATGAAAGTATACGTCTAAAGTGCTTACCTTTATCGAGCGCCAATTGGACTTAAAGTAGCTTCCGCAGATGGTCTGTTTTATTAGATATTATAAATGGATTATAAAGTATATTATAAAATATCATTCCATTTTGCCATGATTTATTCAGCTGTTGTGCGAATATTTAGGATGCTATGCAAGGGCACATAGTTTTGTGAAGACCGTCTAAAAGTTTTCGAAAAATCCACTTTCCAAAACAGGATACAGTATCCATATGTGCGCTTTTGAAAATCAGTCTTCGCTTTCTGACTATCAATAGTTTAAAACTAAGTTCTGTTGATAAACGTCTGTTTTTGCCCATAGTTTCAAGTATTCCTAGCTTTCGGCTGTTAGAGTATCCGAGCAGAGAAACGGGAACATATGTAACGTCAGTCTGCCTCACTATAGACAAATTCTGCGAAGCCCTGGCTGTGCCCACCTCGTTGACTGGGACCTCATGGCCGTTATTCATTTATAAAATATTATATAATTTCCTAATTTATATCTTGAGAACTCCTGTCTCCTTTATACAAACCGCGTTAGAACCCTCAAAATGTCATCTTATCTCGTTAGTGTTAGACAATTCTCTCATGGACACCTCTTAAACTGCTAAAAATGCCAGCAATAACTTCCCAAAAATTAATTCTGAAAGTCATGTTAATTTATTTCAGAAAACGCTTAAATATTACTTTTGAAAGACATCGAATTTCTACAGCTCTTCCTCTTCAAGTGGTTCGTATAAACCGACTCACTGAGCTTAAGTCTAGTTTAATGGATAGGAGTCCTTTATTTTCTGAGAAGTAAATTTGCGTCATTAATGAGGAAAACTTTCACTACCCGCACTCACCTGATCCGCCGCCAAACAGAAAGTGATAACACAAAAATTCCTGTCAGGATCAAATAACCTTGGACTCAGTTCTACATTTTACGCTATGATTATTTGAAATACAAATAAATAATCGTCCACTATTCAAAAATTTTTACGTAATTCGACAGTCGTCGTATAAGAAATCAGAAACATAAGTAGGAGCTGCATTAGGGCCTTTGTAAGGGTTATGCATATCCAAATAAACAGAATCACTTTTTAATTAAGGTAGACTGTGCCGAAATCTGGTTCACGCCCAATATGTGTAACGCTAGATGGCAGCTAACTGCTAAGGTCTCTTCACTGACCTGCGACATTATAATAATGCTCTTTCTGGGATAAAAGTGTCGGAGACCTTTTCTGGCCATCATCTGGATTCAGTTATTTGCGTTTCATAAAGTAGTGTCACACGTCCTTGAAAGCACGCTATCTTGAAAAGCTAGTCGGGAAAAATCGACCGAGTTGCCATTTTACCTTTTTAAATCTTTTGAAGGAAGAAGAGGGCCTGCTTCCCGGAGTGTGCTCAAAAGAACTATCAAATCAAAAATAAGGACATCTTTTGCTTCGCAGGATAATTGCATAAGATAATTGATTGCCTCAGTAAAATTCCATTGAGTGTTAAAATGCTTTAAGTAAAGAAACACGAAGAAGCCACGCAAGCATCGGGACGAAAAATCCACTCACTTAATTTCCTCGACAATTGCCCCTAGAAACGAATCATTCAAAAAATGCTCTGTCAAAGTATAACAAGTGCTACATTTTTTATCGCTGCATCTCGAATTATATTGCTCCTAAACTATTTAAGGACGGTCTCACGAGAAGTCCGGCTCATATTTCACTCGAACAGCGTTAACGCACAAAAGGTTAAGTACTTGGTTCGAAGCATAGTCTCGACGCAGACTATTGTATTTTTCAAATACAGTTGTCAATTCTTAATGTGCTTATAGTTCTAAAGTAGGAAACGGATATGCGAAGCTACCGATTCGTACGTTTTCCTAAGTCTCATAAAAAATATTCCTTCTGAGATCTCAATTCTTGGAAAGGACATACAGTTCAGTAACGAAAAAAAATTATTGTGCGGCACGTTGACATCGTTCCGGGACAATTTATATGGAAGGTCCGGATTCACACTTGTGTTGATAATCACAAAAACCGAAGAATAATACATCATGACTTATATGATACAGTCAACGTCAATTGCGACTATAAGTTTAAAAAGACGAAGATACTCATATGTCTTCGTACTTGCTGCATAAGTACCTGCGAAAAGAAGTTAAATTCTCATTCGAACAGCGTACAACAGACGAACGTCTCTTCAGTATTTCAACTTTCATAGGAAAACTCATCATCTCTGAGTTCTAAAGGCAAGTTTTAAATGGATAATTTGCCAAAGTTCGGACAGAAGGTTGAGAAAAGAGACTTCAGTTTAGATTGTTGTAGCTTATGGAGACCGCCAGTAGCTCTCATACGTAGGAGTAGGCTTAGAGCAGTTCGCGTATCCTCTACAGCCTCCATTTTTCTCCTAAAGAGAAAGTTCAGGCCTGCCCGTTCAATCCAGGGTGTTGGGCAGTAAGCAGCGAAAAGTAGACTTCGGGAAAGGCATTCCAGAGCACGTTCCCAATCCCTGGCCGCGGATGCTTTCCTTGCCAGATCCTGCCAGGCCAAACAGATTCGTCGGCCGACGTAGGCCTCAGTACGCCTAGCAGTCAGACTGGCCTCTGCAGCCAAGACACTCCTCATTTGGTGGTAGAGGCGGATTGCCTCCAATGTCTGTCCGCGCGCAAACAAACAGTCGGCCTCCTTAAGCATGTAGAGCTTCAAGTCCTTCGGAGGCAGCTCCAGAGCTTCGCTGTAGTAGTCGAGGTTGGCAAAAGACCGACAACGGCAGAAATCGTTTACATCAAGGCTATCCAGGGTGCATAAGAGCTCCTTGGCTGTCTCGGCTTTCACGTCAGTGGTAAGCTCATTGACTGCTAGGAAAGTGGGATCCTGCACCAGGTTCATTATGTCCTCCAGCGCTTCAGTCAGTTTCCCGGCAGCACGATGCGCTTTGGCCTCCGCTAGACGGAGTGGGATTCTAAGTGTTTTTAGCTCGGCGGCCTTGTTAACCAGCACTTGAGCGTCCTCTGGTCGTCCGATTGACGATAAAAATTGGCTCCGCGCGCATAATCTCTGTCCGTAAGCCTGCATTTTTATCGACAGCCGGTTGGCCGCAGGCTGATATGGGTCCAGCTCCAGAGCGTACTGAATGTCAGAGATAACCAGAAAGATTTTTGAACGCAAGTGATTGAAGACGATTTCTGCGCGCAGCGCATACAGTTCTGCGAGATCTGAAGAAGATGTAAGCTTAAGAGTGAGGCGAGGCGTTGCTAGATGGATAATCAGAGAAAAAGCGCTCGTGAATACATGCTTACTTACACAAATGAGGAGCATTAGTGCAGGTTAAACATTAAGTTGCCGGGCAAATGAGGTAATTAAAGGTGGTCGTCAAGTGAGGTTTATATGCAGTCGATAGTTTCATAATGACTCCTACGATAGGCTGCGCAGGAGATTCGGTGAACCAGCACGGGAATACCTCTTAGCAAGGTTGCGCACAGTAAGCCACATGACAGTTAGATTGTCATCGCTAACGATGTAAGCAGTTTTTCCTAGAGCAAGATGGGCTCGGGCACGGTGACTTGTGTGTGAATCAGTTCATAATGATAGTACACTTGTGCAGCATCTACCGCCCTCTCTCCTCCCTCACCCACCTGAGCTCGCTGTCAAGGCAGAGTCAAGAAGACGGGAGCCGGGGGATGACGTGTGTGGCTAACGGAGCGAAAAACTGCCCCTAGGCGTACCACCACACTTTCTGATATACAACGTACGCTGACCAAGATTTCAAACACCAGGAAAAAAGGCGGGCGGCTCGGATCCAAATTGGCGCGATGTGAGTCTGCACCCGGGGGCGTCACCACATCAACAATGTCGGTATTTGCTATGAGTACGCATTCGTAATAACGCCAGGCAAACCTCGATTAGCTCCCGTGCTGGGCCAGCGCATCTACCGCGACAGTTCGACCATGGTTATCAACGATGTCCACTGTTCGCATCACAGCAAGGTGGTCGCGGGCACGGTGACTTGCGCATGAATTTAGGTAAGGGTATGGTATATAGCTCCATTGGGAAAACGGCAGCAAGCCACAATCTTAAGCCAACTGTGACCATGTCTACAATGAAAACCCTAACCCTTGAGCCGTAATCCTTTGGGTGAAACTTAAACGTAACCGTAACTTTCACTCAAGCCTTGAAACCCTAACTCTAATACGAATTCTTACTCCAAACTAAAAACTCAACCCCACACCCAAACCCTGACCTAAATCTGGCAAACTTAACCTCAAAAATAACTCACTTTGCGTGACACTAAACTCAAGCCGTAGCCCTGAACCCGATACAGGCAACGCTAACGTCAACAACGCTTGTGACGGTAGTATTGCGCTGCATATACCACACTTTCTTCCTCCACACCCACCTGAGCCCCGTATCAAGACGGAGTCAAGAAGACCGGAGGCATGATGGAGGTCCATCGGCTGACAAAGCCAAACAGCCAACCTACGCGTGCCACACAGGACCTGGCCGCACCGAGATGAACCAGGTTCCCACAGAACAAAGGGCACGGGAAGGATGCCATCTGAGGAGGATTGCCATTGGGGTCACGTTTAGGCGGCACTGCAGTCAGACTGAGTCCTGAGAGGAGGACAGTTATCCCGTCAGTTGGTAACCTTCCAAGTCACGACTTTTAGCGTAGCGTAATAGTTTAAAAGTGCGCCAGATTGTTGCTAGGGAGGACCATGCGCCAAGAATCGACATAACCCCTCCTCCCTCTTCCGTGAGCCAGTCGCTTGCGCGATCCGATCAACCAACTGCTACTGAAATTGAGCGCAGTCGCTGAAAAAAATAAAACTTCGCGTAAGAAACGACCTGGGGCCGCCACAGCACAGCAGGTTTTCACACAAGGAGTCTGGGCTATTCGGATCTCACACTTTTCAGAGTAACGAGGAGCCACATAGAGAATGAAACGAACATCACATTTCCCACTTAGGATGGAGTTGTGGGTTTCGTTCCTGTGATAGATGATATGGAAGGGGTTCGCACGTGGTTCATGCAGTGGCATTGGTTGGTCCGTGATGGTTTGCCGCATACGAGCACGGACACGCAAGAAACCGAATGGATGCATGCCATGGGTGAATGTGCGTGGGCAGTGCGGGCTGTTGGGGCGATTACGGCAGGTGTATGTTGGTGCTTCTGACACTGGTTCGCCACTCTCTGCACAGTGAATTTACAAGTGACTGAACAAGCCAATGCGCAAGGTGTATGTCCGGTGGCAACATTGGCAAGATAGGTTGAGAGCTGCTATTCGGCTGTAGTGGTGGTACTGCTAGTGGTAGCCGCGCTGGTGGATGGGGAGTTTGTATTGCTGGGAATGAGAGACTCATCGAATGTACAAGATTGGTCTGGGATGTCGCCATTGCGGTTAATGCCGTTGTCGTGAACGGGACAACTGTCTTCCTCTCAGGATGGACAGTCAGGCTGCAACTGTGCCTTCTAAATGTGGTCTCTACAGCACCTCCACTCAGAGAGTATTTGATCCTCCCCATTTGTTCTGTGAAAACCTGGCTCACGTCTGTGCGGCCAGGTCGTGCGTGGCACGCGTAGGTTGGCTGTTTAATTCTGTCCGTGCCGGTCATCCTAATTCTGTCTTGTCAACCTATCCTGATCATTTTGATAGGATAGGAGGCGGTCGGATTTGCTCAATTCTGCTATCCCTACAGCCTAATTGACACTCATATTCCTGTTTTGCGCTCCTCATGCTGTTGGGCGAACTCGGGATATAGTTGTTAAGGTAAGTACTATCTTCGACCAAGTGCCCACTCACGTTTCCTTGCTTTGTATTCCAATGTGAAATTAATTTCGGCAGCATTGCGACGAGTCTGACAGATAGGATGAGCTGTCATCAGATATGAGCTTTAGAATGGAGGGTGCATATGAATGACTCATGTGCATGCGGTCCCTTCCCTCTTATGGGCTAAAGCATACATATAGACTTCTCTCGTTTGTGATTCAGTTTCTGCGGCTGACCTGCTTCTCAACACCCCATTTAAACAGTAACTTCATCCTGCATACTTAAATTTATGACAAAACACAACATGACTTTATTGCTTTCCTACGAGGGATCATTGCGGAATTCGGATTTATACAAAAAGATAGAAAATAGGCATAATGTTATCAAGGCGGTCGAGTAACAAATCCTGTCAACCGCTCACGGCAGAGCGACACATAACTCCAGTTTTCCTAACCTGGCGGTTTCATTTTTGCTATCGAGTCGGACGAAAGGGGCCTTTAAATATTTATAAATTTCTCAGTTTTTATTTTTATATGTCACTGGCGACAAATTTGACGAAGTTATACTCCTACGTTTGAAACACTGGTGTCAGAGCACTGAGTTAATCTCAGCTAGCGACGCCTGATTGTTCCAGACCTCGGGGACTTGGTCTATTGTTCAGTTAACAGTTTCTGCTTTGACCATGATTTCAGCAATTACGTCGAACAGTTAGGTGGGTCCTACTTTTCTGTTGAGTTTTAAGGAAGCTTTATAAAAATTTAACTAGCATAGCATGGACAGATGCCAATTTGCTAAAGTTTTAAAGGGCCGATTGATATCTAAGAGATTTACGTCATTAAATTATTTTCCTAATGATGTAGTCTAGGTCCAGTGACGCGACACAATCCTTGGTCTAGATTAACTGCACCCACAAAGGAGATTTTACCCGTAAATGTACTAGCTTAAGTTTGTGCACTAAAGACAAAACTCACATTGAGCAAAATATCACTACGTATAATTACTCAGTAGCATTAGTCCCGTACGTTAATTAAACACGTGAGGTCAATCTAATTATTCACTTTCACCAGTGGAAAGATTAGATGGACAGACAAATGCCCGCATGAATGTGTAGAAACATTACGGAGGGCTTCATGAGATGGTCATAGCTAATCTTATGCTTGAATTGATTGAACGAACTAAATCGGTCGGACATTTGGATGACCAGATCATAGGTCCTGTCCACATTTATTCATCACGATTTTCGTCAGTAACCAAAAGCCTATGTTTATCGCACTTGCTTAGGTAAAAAATACAGAACATAAGCGGCTTACTACGAGTGCGACAGGCCAGACGCAGACAGCCATTTCACAGTCGTTATCGGTCATCAGTACGTCATGCGTACATAGGGAGAACTTACACTTTGGGATCCTCCTTTGTAAAGAGTCCTCGACATCCTGAAGTAGAAGTGTCCTCAATTCTTGAATTTTCTGGCTAAGCAGGTTTATGGCATCTGCAAACAATTTAAGGCCGATGTAGGCATCCAGTGTGTTTTTAAGTATTTGCTGATTTCCAGGGTGAATTACACTTCTATACTTCTCACATTGTACTTGTTCAGCCATGGACGTGGTTGCTCTGAGACTGTTCAGACCCTCTTCAAATTGTTCTGCCTTTATTTGCGCCTGGCCATAGGCACAATTTAGATCCATAAAGCGTCTCTTTATGTCCGCGGAAGTTGTTATCTCGTCCCCCTTCGCTGTCAGTGCTTTCACTTCAACTTCGTAGTTTGAACAGTAGGAAATACACGTTATCGCTTTTCGGTACTCTTGGATGGCAAAAGACAGATCTCCCTGCTGAAGAATCATAATACATGAGTGAACGCCGGGAACAAATCCGAGAAAAGAACTTAGAAACACGAGGATTTCTGCTTTACATTCTGTTTACATCACAAGCAAAAGGCTAAAAATGTGTAAGCCGCCTATCAAACAGACAACTGGCCGTAGGCGTAATGAACTGAACTAAAGTGTCCTTATGTTAACCAGCAGACCCTCAGGCTTACCTTAACATAAAATTCTCCCTTAAAAATATAAAAGTTAGGATTTAACGGAGCGAAGCGTATGCATTTTTCCACATACATAAGCGTCTGTTTTAAATCCACAGGATCCAAGTCAGCTGACAACTTTCTTTGCATATGAGAAAGCGCTTCGGAAACAAACTGTATTGCGAATTTGTTCGATGTTCCCGGTGTGTAAACATTTCCGAGTTGTCCAGTGGCCAAATTCTCTTTATTATCATGCGCCGTGGAAGATGTTCCACCGAAAACTTCTGAAAACGAAAAAAGATTACAGTCCAACCAACCAAGTCACTGCCCAAAAATTTGCATGATCTGCAAATGTGGTTAATACGGAGATTACAAGAGAGTTTTCACGCATTTTAGTCTGCGCAAAGATCAGTTTGCACCTGAGAAATTATATATCATGGGCTTTTTGCGGTCTGCGCAAACTTAAACATTTCTTATAAAGATGGCACTATTTACCTAGTAATGAAAACAATCCGAATAAGTGAACTAATGTAAAAACGGCAACTTTTTACAAGTGATAAGTACCTAAAAGATCCCACAGTGGTTTAAGTAGTGATATATGTTATGCTGGCACTGGATAAACACCCCTTAAGTTCCAACTCATAGAGAACAGACTTGACATCATGATGTAAGACACCTCTATATTTATGCCAAATCAGAACGGCAATTCTTATGGTCGACGAAAACTTTTGTCTAGCTGCCCTGTTTCTTTATGCGTGCACTAAAAAACAGCGCGACGGGCAAATATACGAGGTCGCAAAATGTAGTCAGTTTTTCTGTCAAAAATTCTTAGTCGAAAAGGTCGTCTTCGAGTTTTTTTTTGATATTTGACTTCTATTGTCTCGCATAAATTGAATTACGAAAGGCACTCGATGGTTAACTGGTATCTGGGTCAACTAAGGTCAAAAATATGTTGGTTATTCCGAAAAGCAACGAAGAATTTTGTCATTCAATATTGCGACTTCATTGTTAAGCACTTAAAAGGAACCCGCATATAATAAAAAATAATCCTGGATTTGCATGGAAGATGATCAGTCAGTGCAATAATATATAACCGTCTTTGTTCTTATTACAGTCTTCGCAGCGAATTATATAGAATCCTGCAGACATCAGTAGTTTCGCGATCAAGTCACCAACAATAATTCACAGTTTTCACCTGGAAAATCAAAAAGAGGACTTATAGTTCTACGTCATACATGTACCACGCGTTCCAGAAGACTGGCCGGTGTTCAAACCGAAGAAATAACAGAAACTTTACCAGTTCGAATGTTTCCCGATAACTCGCTAACCATGACCGTGATTTTCCAAGACTCCCAGGCAAACAACAATTTCACGATGGACCCTTTCGGCCAAAACGAATAAAAATAAGCACTTCCCTTTTTTTGTCAGTTAATCACAGGACTAAACACCGAGGTGTCTTAATAATCAGGGTAAAACTTTGAGAGGTATGCTGAATAGCGGTTGGAGAATACTATGCGCGAATATGCCTTTTTGGCGAGAATGGAAATTTAGTCCTACAAGTATAGTTTTGGAACATATAGGTGAGTCGAATGAAGAAGGGTGCTCACTGGGAGAGGTTTGCTTTATAGCTACAAATATAAGTGCGCGTCATGTTATTTGTTTATCACCTTGCTCCTGAGAATACAAATCTATAAAAAAATTAAGAAAAGAAAATGATACGAAAGCCAATTCTGAGGCTAAAGCATCTTGTGCCCTTAGTTTTGTTCATTATATTATTCGCTAACACAGATTAGTAGATAAAACACCTTTAGCTTAAAGACATGTAACTTTTTTCAAAGCGGTAAAGCTTTCACCTTGACATGTACGTAAAACTGTTTTCTGTGAAAAATTAAGATATTCAGGGTGGGCTTGTCCGACAGTGCGAATTTGCCTGCCAATTTTTCGAGGTCAACAAGTTGTGGTACGCGCCTTCCATACGATGCTCGTTGAAAGAAGGCCTCCAAAAATATCAACGATTTGCTCTCATAAGTTTTGTGCATAGCCCTTACCTTATACAATACTACCACTCCCCAAGTAACATGTATAAATGAAAGCAGTAACCTTGTAGTAGAGTATAATCGTAGCGGTTGGAACGCGGATCAGAAATGCTAAACAAATAAAATTTTTGTTTAAGTAAACGCGTCCCCTTTATCTTGACAAGAGTGTTGCCAGATCACATATTCTTAAAGATTTAGGACCAATTTCTGATGGGCTATTCGAATTAACCGGAAGTTTAATGCAGTACCAAAAGGATAAGTAAGCAGTATTCGCAGATAAAATGCTCCTTGACCAAAATATTTCGTCACCCTGCCTACTATAAATTCACTAAGTAGACAGCTGCACATATTCCTGAACTGAAAAACATCGACTTTTGCGCCACTATCTCGCCTTCTCGATGTTCAAGTGTTGCTAGAAGTCTTTAATTAAAGCCACATCTCACACAAGAAATATGCCCTGCTTTCACATTTACGAACAGCTACCCATATCAACGTTTCTAGGAAAACAAATAACGTCAAATTTGTTTGTTAGAATTTCAGTCGACGTGTATGCTATGTTGGCAAAGTTGGTTAGGGCTAATACCATGAAGACCACGTGGCAAAATTTTAGAATCACCACCCAAGTTTTCAAGTAGTTTCATTTATTTGGGTAAGTTAATGTATGCACTGTTCAAAGTTTGATCAAAGTTTGTCCAGCCAAATGAATAAATGAACTTGAGGTGCACATATTTTGTCATATTTACTATAAATCTGGCATAAACACTCTTTTCTAGAGTCAAAAGCATATAGGGACAAATTTAGTTTTTACAGCCTCTGCATCTTCACAAACACTATATAACGCTGGAATATGCCAGAATTATATCCTCATCCCATATAAATTTGAGTAATGTGTCACAAATCTTTAATATGTGCAATGCTCTGCCCCTAAACCAACAACTGTCAAGCCTATAAAACAAGAAGAAACCTTAAAAGTGTTCAAAGATAATAAATAACAAGTATTGGAAGCAAACTGAATGGTGACCGAAAATGAACCCGCATATTAAGATAAGAAAACAGCTGGACATTGTTATTGAAAGCTAATGGTGTTGCAGAAGTACAAAAGATATCCGGTATTTCAAGATGTTGTGGAGTTTCTTTAAGCTGATGATGCGAATAAGGCCAGAAGTGATAATTCTAGCGTGCCTCAAGTTTTCCCGCGATTATTGGTTGTAAGTCTCATTGCAGCCGCTTTTGCGGGACTTATAAATGGACCACCGCCACATTATCAGAACATGCTCGTAAACACCGCTCACCAGCGGCATTAAGTGCACCTGAATAGGTGCAAAATAAAAACCAAAGTGCTCAGAAAAAATCGAAGAAAGATAATCCAAAAATGTCAAACAAAATAGCAATAATCAAAAGTTAATCTCCATTACCGGGGGTATCATTCGAGAAAAGCAATCTAAGCGACGAGTTCGGGGGGGAGGGGGGTAGGGGGCGAACAGAAAATGCCTTTAAGGCTTTGTTCCTAAGAGTACAGATATAAACAGAAACAGATACTACCGTGAGCATAGGCATAGAATGTGCAGCTTGTAGCACATATCGAGGGTCACATTGACTTCACCAAAGATCACGTTTCGATGGTTGATAACGCGCTAAGTGATGTTAGCAGGAGCATTTCGACCAGCTTGCAACAGGGACTAAAAAGACTGGATATGGATGTGTCAGTGTAAGTGAACTAAATGATGTCGTAAATTTTATTAATTGCTAACTAGTCCACAAGCACCGAGAGAATTCACATATGGTCCCATCTGCTGCCGCATAGGGAGATTAAGCGGGCCTATCGGCCACCCTCAACTAAGATGTCGAATTTAGCGAGTAGGTCCGGTAGCATAGCTAGTAATATTTTGAAAAACGCAGTGTTACGAGTAAGATACGAAACCGCTCTTTTTAATAGCATTCGCAATACAGATAATGAATAGATAGCAGTGAGCTCTGACAGCAAGCAGTAAAAGTTACTCCGATCATGATAAATTATCGAACGTTGCAATTGCAACCCGGAAGCAGCTTGAGCTCACGAAATGGGATACTGCTTAACACTGGATGCAGCATTAAATGTTTTCTTTTGGCGCTGAGCAAGCAAACATACTGCTTAGAATAACAAGACACCAACATTTCAGGCAACGGATAATTTCATTCGCTTTCTGCATACCGACTCAAGTTGTCCGCAAAAGACGGTATGATAAAGTGGAATTTGATTTACACTTTACGGCTTGTAGATAAAACAGTTCAAGGTGGTGGGAGGACGGGACGTGGAGTTTATCCGTAATGTGTCCGGGACACCACTGTACCACAGATTCCGCTGGGGTAAGTTCATGTATAAGCAGTCCCTTGTAGGAGGCCCACTGCACATAATTTTCAATGGCATGTGCAAGCACTTTGTAACATGTACGGGGCTATCCGTCACAACCTTGCTTTCAGTCACTGCGCCAGCGACCACGTTCGTAAAAAGACCATGAACTCATTCCACAGATCAAGAGATGGGTATGATGACCTGGCTGAACGCCGATAAACGGCTTAGAAGGTAAATCACCTAGTTTGCATTGATTACAGAATACTTTTTAGTTTCCCGTCAGGATAAATGACGCCGTTAGTTGTCCAGTCCTGACTGCATCCCAGAACACGGCAAATACCATTTGTAAACTTTATACTATGGTAGGGGGCGCTCACCGATATTTAATGTATGCATTGCCTTCCAGACAGTACGTCGTTCATTTCTTCAGTATGCACTACCGTACGATGTGACAACTTTTGCAGTATAAATCTGTCATAATTTAAAGAAATGGATACTGGCTTGTGGGAATAATTCAGTCGTACGGTTCATAGTACACACTTAATGCAACAACTGTGAATAAATATAGGTACCTAAGTAAAATAATTTTACAACATAAGTTGATCTAACTTATTACTTTACAAGTTTAACATTTATATTAAAGCACAAATATGCAGGCTCTAACCTCCAAGGGATCCTTTTGCAGAAACTTAAATCAACTTCGATCAAGTGCGTTTTATTTACAGGAAACAACCATGAAAAATGTAAGCTCGTGGTATACGCAGTCATTTCGTTGAACTATAAAAAGTGGAGACATTTTCACAATGTAACTATTCATCAGCAGTTTTTAATTACCTTCATATAATTAAATAGTTTTTTCCTTACCGCTGCACTTCTATTGCACTATGAGAAATAATGGGGCCGCGCAGAACGCCTTAAGATTATTATAGTTAAAATGCTGAAATACGATGTTTGTGGGTTTCGATGTGCTACATTTATAAGTGATGCAGTAGCGCCTCACGGGAGTGCGCTATGCACGCAAAAATCAATATTGTTAAGGGGTGCCACAACTGACGACGTGGGGCGTCTCCTTGCGCATATGTTTGCAGTGGCTAGGCTAGAGGAAGCTGAGGAGTTGTACGCCCCCTGCAGCCCAGTCTACAGACTCGGATAGCCCTCTCGCAGCCAAACGCAGCATTAGAAGACCAAAAGCGGCCTAGGGGGCTAGTGCCAGCAGGGCTCTTTATTAATTATACTTGTGTTTAGAAAGTAAGCGCGTCTAATCGCTGTTTTTCACAGGGCAGCTTGACTTCAAGACTCCTTGGCATTGCCGAATTTAAAAAACCAGAACGATATTACCGACAAAGACAAGGAAGACTGGAATGGTCATTTCTGGCTTATCAACCGTCGTCAGCCAGTCATACCCAACCCCAAAGTGTGGCACACCCGAGGCTCGAACTCGTGACCTGTTTGCTAGGAGTCCACGCATCTTACCACTGGGTCACGAGCCCGTTGCCCTGTCGGTTTTGACCGCGAATACACAATGGTAGGGGACGCCCACCGATCATTGCAAGTCTTTAAAACAGGATGAACCAAAAATTGCCAAGATATATGGTTTTCCCAAAATTCATAGTACTGATATTCCGCCGCGACCGATAGTCTCTCTAATCGGTGCACCCAACTATAAGATCTTGAAGTGGCTATTTCGCCAACTACATCCACTTACGAAGAACTCCGAGAACTCCATTCAGGATTCAAAAGACTTTCTAGACAAAATAAACGGTGTCAACATTACATGTGACGAGATTATGGTGTCATTCGATGTGGCATCGCTCTTCACTTCGATTCCGCTAGATTTAGCGAAAAGCTGCACCGAAGAATTCCTTCAAACATATACTTCTGCAGTGCCTCCAGAGGCTTTACTTCAAATCCTTGATCTGTGTCTGGAGACAAATTTTGCCTTCTCCACTCCATGCTACCGGCAATTAAAAGGTGTTCCCATGGGTTCACTAATATCCGGTTTCCTGGCAGAAGCATTACTGCAGAAATTAGAGAGCATAGCCCTTCCCACATTCAACCCAAAACTTTGGCTGCGATACGTAGATGACAGCTTAGTCATCGTCAAAAAAGATCAGTGGAATCTGCCCCATACCAATATTAACTCGATATTTCCAGGAATTACATTTAATTTCGAAACAAAGGTCGATGGACAACTCCCAATCCTGGATGTCCTTGTACGTCGAAAAACCGATGGATCGCTTCAGACATCAGCTTATCGCGAAGAGGCGTATTCAGAGGTCATCCTGCACTTTGAGACTAACCACCCTGTCTCCCACAAACGGAGTACAGTCTACAGCCTTCTGAATCGAGCCAAAATTCACTGCTCTGATGAAACAAGTTATCGAGCAGAAATGAAATACCTCTACAAACTCATCTCCCACAATGGGTACCCGCATGACTTTATAAGTCAATGCATGAGGCATCAGCAACTAAAGAGGAAAGGTATTTCCAATGCTACGGCCGCTCAGGCACCAAAACCAACCACATGGCGAACTCTCCCGTACGTGAATAAGGTAAAGAAAAAAGTACCAGATACACGTAGCACATCAGCCGACAACTACCTTACGCACACAGCTTGTACACCCTAAGGACAGGGTTGGCTACCTCGAAAGAAAAGGTGTTGTCTACAAAATCCCATGTCCTAGTTGGACACCGGGCACACTTTCGCTTGGGAAAAAGTTCGCGTTGTCGCGGTCTGCCCTTCCAAGAAAGGCCGAGAATTCCTCGAGGCAATGCACTCTGATGAATCATGCATCAACCGGCATATCGAGTTGGATGCCGCGTACAGAAACTTGAAGGAGAAATGGAAGAAAAGGAATCCAACCAGCTCAGATTGACACACGGCGGCCGCCTACAGGCGCACACGCCATGCAAGTATCGATTTTTTGTGCACTCTTGACGTTAGCTGTTTCTTGCTTTCACATTTCCTTTCCGCTTGCGTCTGACGACGACCTGGGGAGCCAGCGTCGAAAATATAAGTATTAACCATCTTGTCCCACAGAAACCACCTCTTGTCAACTTATATCGCTTGGAATGCCTACCTTTCAATACTTACGCATATATATATATATATATATATATATATATATATATATATATATATATATATATATATATATAGTGGTAGGGGGCGCTCACCGATCATTCATACGGAACTCACTCGTTCCGTTGTGCCTTAAGAGCTCTCTCTCGAGCCCAACCAGCAGCCGCACAGCGGCGCATGATACATAGGCAGAATAACATATATATATATATATTGGAAGGTAGGCATCCCAAGAAATATAAGTTGAAGGTAGAGGCGTTCTTTGGGAAAAGGTACTTTATTGCGTGAATTTTCGACGCCGGTTCCCCAGGTCGTCGTCAGACGCAGACTGAAAGTAAATGTGCCGAAAACAGTTAACATCTGGCAGTGCACATGAAAAAAATCGATAATTGTTCGCGTTTGCGCCCGTGAGCGGCCGCTATTTGCGTCATTCCGTCCCGATTGGCTCTCGTCTCTTCCATTTCTCCTTGAGGCTTTTGTACGCGGCGTCCAACTCGATGTGACGGTTGATGCACGATTCATCCGAGTGCATGGCCTCAAGGAACTCTCGGCCTTTCTTGAAGGGGCAGGCACCGACAATCCGTGTTCTGTCCCAAGCAAACGTATGCCCGGTGTCCAAGCTATGCATGGCTACTTGAGACAGATGGTCTCGCCTCTTTACTGCTAGTTGGTGTTCGTGAATGCGTGTAGAGGCGGATTTTCCTGTTTGACCACAATAAACTGCATCACAGGCCTCACATGGGGTCTTGTAGACGACTTCCTTTCTATCCAAATAGTCGACCCTATCCTTAGGATGTACTATCTGAGTACGTAGTGTAGTATATATATATATATATATATATATATGATAGTGGGCGCTCACCGATCAGGTTACGGAACATGCTCGTTCCGTTGTGCCTTGGGGCTCATACTTAAACCCTCGCAGGCAGTCGCACAGCGACTAGTGATATATGTTGGAAAGGTAATACCGACAAAGACAAGGGAGACCGGAATGGCCATTTCTGGCTTATTAGCCGTCATCAGCCAGTCATACCCAACCCCAAGTGTGGATCACTTGAGATTCGAACCCGGGATCTTTGGTCATGGAGTTGAACGCTCTACCATTGAGCCACGGGCCCGTTGTCCTGTCGGTTGTGATCGGGAATATTAATTATGATAGTGGGCGCTCACCGATCAGGTTACGGAACATGCTCGTTCCCGATCACAACCGACAGGACAACGGGCCCGTGGCTCAATGGTAGAGCGTTCGACTCCATGACCAAAGATCCCGGGTTCGAATCTCAAGTGATCCACACTTGGGGTTGGGTATGACTGGCTGATGACGGCTAATAAGCCAGAAATGGCCATTCCGGTCTCCCTTGTCTTTGTCGGTATTACCTTTCCATATATATATATATATATATATATATATATATATACGTATGTATACGCATATGTATATATGCAGAATGCTGTTACCGACAGAGGCAAGGAGTGAGCGCCACTCCACCATTGTATATTCCCGAGCGAAATCGACAGGACAACGAGCCTTTGGCTCAGTGCTTAGAGGCCTTGGACCTCTAAGTTATAAGTCGCGAGTTCGAACTCCGGGTGTGCCACACTTCGGGGTTGGGTATGACTGGCTGACGACTGCTTACAAGCCAAAAATGGCCATTCTAGTCTCCCTTTTGCTTGTCGGTAGTAACGTCCTGCCTATATCATGCGGCGCTTTGCGACTGATAATTAGGCCCCAGAGAGAATGCCCGTAAAACACAACGAAGCCAGCACGTCCCGTAAGAACGATCGGTGAGCGCCCCTTTACCATTAGGCATTCTCTGTCGTCCCTACTCGCTGCTATTAGGATTTGGCCGACTTCGGCCTGGTAATTGGTTGCCTGTTTGTGACCTTTGCTTCCCATACGAAGCTTGTCTGCTTTGTGAAGCCAATTGATTGTGTGCGCCCATTCCTGATTGAATGAATATCCGATCTGTAGCCACAGCTAATGACAGGTGGCGAGGCACTGAAGAACTTCAGTTTGATGAAGTGCTTATGACCCATCTGATAGGACTCAGTGGTGGACGAACTGCGCTAGGTGCGTCTGTGTGCACGATTGTGCTTCTGGTTCCAGCTGCTGGCGGTCAGGGTTATAATTGGCTGAATGAAGGCACAATAAGCCTGAAAAAGTACCGTGTCAATCGACCCGTATTCTCTGTCGTACCTCCTCGCAGATATATATATAAATTATGACAGTGGGCGCTCGCCGATCAGGTTACGGAACATGCTCGTTCCGTTGTGCCTTGGGGCTCATACTTAAACCCTCGCAGGCAGGCGCACAGCGACTAGTGGTAGACAAAGATGAGATGATACCGACAAAGACAAGGGAGACCGGAATGGCCACTTCTGGCTTATTAGCCGTCATCAGCCAGTCATACCCAACTCCTTCAGGGTTATGATTGGCTGAATGAAGGCAAACAAGCCCGAAACAGTGCTGTATCAATCTACTCCCAGACTCTGTCGTCTCCCCCCCTCTGATATATATATATATATGCAGAATGATATAACCGACAAACAATAAGGGAGACTGGAATGCCATTTCTGGTTTATTAGCCGTCGTCAGCCAGTCATACCCAACACCGTAATTTGGCACACCCGAGTCTCGAACTCGCGACCTGTTTGTTCGAAGTCCACGTCTCTAACCACTGAGCCAAGAACCCGTTGCCCTTTCGGTTTTCGATTGGGAATATACAATGGTTGGGGGCGCTCACCGATCATTCTTACGGAACTCACTCGTGCCCTTGTGCCGTATATGCGTATAAACACATATATGCATGTATGTACCCTGCCAACACATGGCCCCAGGGTCCAGATGGGGCCAGGCCCCGTCCAAATTTCCATCCTTTCTAATCACGTCAGTCTGCATTATATTAGACAGATTTTGTTCTATTATCGTGAAATATAAGCTTTTTAGCTTGTATAATGCGTTTTCGGTCGAATAAAATCGAGAAGTAATTTTTCCCAAAGGCAAATATTGGCCTTGTTTAAGTCGGTCATGTACACGCCCACGTGGACGGCACTTTTACGCTGACTGTGTGCACGCGAGATCGATAAAGCTGACCGATTCCTACTCCATATCAGGCTAGTTTGGACTGCAGTACGTTATCCATTTACTTGTTTATTTCTTCTATGCGATGCAATGTGTCATTGAAATAAGTAAATGTTTAGTTATAGTCTCTTGAATCGTACTTAAAGTTATTTATAAGAATGGCACGTAATCTGACTGCTTGAGTGTAGTATATGGCGGTGGTATATGTTTTAATGATATTTATATGTTAATTCTAAGCAAATATGGAAAGGAAATACTAGGGAATTCATCGCAGTACAATCCACAACATGACTAAGCGGGCGAAGATGGCGTAATATGCCGCCACCGATGATCCCTCGCTCCCGTCTACGTCATATCTCATAACGGAGTCATCACCCGAACCCCCGATGCCGCAGCTTAGCCCTGAAGTTAGCATTGGTAGGTGTTATGTGGTATGTTATAAGACGATGTAGACGACGACCAGATTGCAGATGAAAGCTGGAACCCGTTCAGTGGCAATTGCTTCCTGACGGATTTGAGGGAATTCTGCTTAAGTGTCCAACTGCCGCAGGCAACATTCAAGTTGTTGTTCCAATTATTGCGGAAATACCACCCAGAGGTGCCCAAGGACCCGCGAACTCTCATGCAGACACGACGAGCATGCGTTACCGAGTCCCTCTCTAACGGCAGCTACGTCCACCTGGGCCTTAAACGCGGTCTGTTAGGTGAGCTGTAACTTCGGCCGTCGGCTTTGTTACCGAAAATACGGGTTCAACTCCACATTGACGAAATGAAGCTCTTTAAAGGGTCTGGGCAGTGTCTATGGCCAATCCTCGGTCGAGTCAGCTATCCTGTCCGTGGACTGCCGTTTGTTGTTGGAGTTTTCTCTGGTTCCGGCAAGCCTGAGCCTTTGGATGTATTTCTTGGCCAGTGCATCTCAGAACTGAAGGATATTCTGACCAGCGGACTTCAGGTCCCGGATACGGATGCCGTATTTAGAGTTGAGCTCGCCAACGTCATCTGCGACACGCCTGCTCGATCCTACGTCCGGCATGTAAAAGCGCATAATGGCTATTACGGCTGCGACAGGTAATTGACATAATGTACGAAGTGTAATCCTCCTAGGTGTTGTCATATGGGATGGCCCGTGGCAAACCGCATGACGTTCCCCGTACACAGCGGACGTCTGCGGGCTGACAGGTCATTCCGCATGAGAAGTCAGGAGCTGCACCACAAAGGCACCTCACCTTTCGAGGACTTGCCTATTGATATGGTTGCTACCTTTCCAATTGTCTACATACACCTAGTTTGTCTTGGTGTCATGCGGAAGCTTCTACATATGTGGCGGCTGGCTACGGGGAAGCAGTCGGTCACAATTAATGCCTCCACAAGACAGTGCAGTCAATGTTTGCCTGCTGAATTTTCACGCAAGTGCAGACCTCTTGATTGTCTGGAATACTGGAAGGCCGTGGAATACCGACAGTTCCTATTGTACATAGGTCCTGTAGTTCTAGCTTCCCATCTGGATTCCTCCCGTTATGAACATTTTCTTCTTTTGTTTGTTGCCGTTCTTATAATTTCCCATCACATTTTGCACAAATCCTTCATTGATTTGGACGTTTGCTATTAGACAAATTTGTTTCCGATTCCCCAATATTGTATAGTCCTGCGGATCTTGTTTATAATGTTCATTGTTTCGTCCACCTCCACGAGGACGTTAGCCGTTTTGGAGTCTGGCCCCGGGGGCTATAGACGGGGCCAGACGGGGCTGGTGCTAGCAGGGTATATTATTGCCATCGTATATATTTGGCAGTCGAAAATGGAATACACATAAATTGCTTTCGTTAAGCTTGTATTATATTTAAACATTTAACATAAAAAATAATTTGTATGCACTGTAATATTAAGAGCCATTTTTATAGTTCTCATTACCGAAAAAAGTATTGCATGCAGAATGTGTTTTCCTACCAAGATGATTTATATTTTTTGTGTACTCGTTATCCCCAAGGCAAGGTGATACGGGTTCCAAAAAGTCCTTGGAAGAGAGCTCTATGAAACTCGCAGAACTGTTGAATTTTATTTGGCTCGCATTGAAATTTTGCAGCGACATTTTTTCATAGACGGCGGTATGTCTAACAGAGTCAAGGTCATCAAATCGGAAGGTTCAAACAACTTTCATTATTATTAATATGCGAGGATTGTCCTGAAAGATGTTGACGTAATTTTACTCGGTAAGTTATCCTAAGCCGACCGCCGAAATATGTGGTCAACCACATTTTATTGCAAATATGTGCATGACTCATACTCGATCAACAGAAATGTTTGTATTGCATTGGATTTTTTAACTGACTGGGTTTATTTTGTTTTTTAACTCAGTAGGAGCATAAAGAAACAATCCTAATTATGAAGCGTGTAGGAATCAAAGCCTTTTTTAGTTAAAATAGTTATCGTCAACGAAAAATCGCATGTGAAATCCGCACAGCATACGTGATGCCAGAGGATGTAAAACTGCTGAAGATTCTATTCAGCATGTACAGACGACTGTTAAATCTCCTATTTCATGGTCAAACAAGGTGCACTACTAAATATTGTCATATGCGACTACGTCGACGGATAAGTGCGGGAGAAATCCCGTTTCTAGCATGCAACGGGCGGTTCATATATTACCGAATGGTTCGTGATAGAAGCTCGGAATTAGTAAGGGTTGCCAAACTCGCAGATCTGATGCCCACCGCAAACTACATCTTATATTTGTTTTTCAAACCAATTATCTTCCAGAAGCGTGGTGGTTTCATTTGATTCAAGTAAAATAAAGTTTTGGAACGACATTTAGAAGAGCGTACTTTATTGCTTATACAGGCGCAAAGGTGAATTTCAAGAAACAGCTAAGGTGTGTACGCAGTCACCGCAAATAATAGTTTCAGTCAAACCCACCATTAACATTAGTTGCAGAAAAAATGAGGAACGCGAAGGGGCGCCGTATATCCTACATATAGTTGCTTTGCAATTTGGAGCTAACGGTGCTTGACAGCTTCATCATCTGAGCCCGTGGCCGCAATTTTTTTGCTTTCTCGTCCACATCGGGGCGTAAATTGCTGTACTTTCGTCCCCGGTGATGAATAACGCCGAGAAAATTATTCGCCAATTTTCTTCGCCGATGCTAGAACTGTTCGTCGTCTGGCTTTCTTGCGTGACTAATTATCTTCCTCAAACAGAGTACTAGCGTTCAGTGCGAAATAAGAGCATAGTGGCGAAGATAAATTGGAAGTTTACTAAAGAGACCTGACTCAAGTAGTTCTCAGGTCAAGGGGTCATCGTCTTTTGCGAGGACTTCATCCTTTTCGCAGTCGAAAATGGGACCTTTTCCAACTGAATGTGTCGCGACACCAGAACTGGCGCAATTTCGTTTTTTTCATTGTCATTTTGCTTAACGGACTTCTAATCTCAAAAACTATGCATTGCACTTTGTGCAAATTTTGCCTACATCGTCTAAAATTTGCATGTAAATTTATTTTTACTTGCTTTGATGGGACCCCGACGGGTCTTTAATAAAAATAATTGAATTGAATTGAATTGTACTAATACCGGTCATTACAACCCCGAAAACGATTAAGTATATAGTGGGCGGCATAATTCATAAGGGATCCGCAAGCACAGACATACCCTCTTCTGTCTTGCTTTCATTTTCATCAACTGGCATACCAGACGTTAAAAACCTTCTAAAAATAAATACTGCTTTGTCCTTTAATAAAGCTCCACATATTAGTTGTCCGAAAGAAACTGCAAGATTAAATGAAACTATTCACAAAGCTATTGAAAATAGCATATTAGCGGAGACAATATAAATAAATGAAGTATTTTTATTCAAGACCACTTAGGGTCCTGCCATAGCAAGTAAAAATAAATTTTTACATGAATGTTAAAACAGCTAAACAAGATCTCTAGAATATGTAATTCACAGTTACTGAATAAGTTGTCTTTCACGAATAATATTAAGCGAGCAGTGAAAAATCTCCAATATCGAATAAACAAAATGAATTTGACTGAATTAACACTATAGGAGAAAAAAAGCTGTCGCTCAGGAAAGGATAAAAGGCACGCATGACCGACCTGCATGCGGCAGTGTATAACGGATTTCATGAAGGCGTAATAATGCGGGTCAGACAGGTCTGGCCTGCAGGTGATATTGATTAAAAGGTTTGAAACGGACATCATCAAGGCAGAATTCGTACGCCGGATGAGACCATTCCCGTCAAAGTGGCGAGACGAGAACCCAGACGCGACTGTTCACAGTTCGCTTCGAGTCCAGCCGAGGAGGGTGCAACGGAGATGCGACTAAACTGCTAGTAGATGACGAATGTAGAGGGTCCCGCCAAGAGTGTCGACAGACCATTTAGGTCAAAATAAGGATATTACCTCAAGGACCGCATAAATGAACGAGTGGGGGTGAGGGTTCGAGATCGCGGGGGCCAAAGCGGAATTCTGATGAGTGTCGGCGATCAGCAAAACTGCGGCGTCTTAGAGCGTGCACATAAACCCAGCCAAGTTATTTTCTTGAGAGAATTTGTCAGGAAGGATATCGCGTTCTGTGAGGGACAAAATGCATCCTCTGTGATTTATAAGGTCCCCTCGAGCTATTCTAAGTTACTGGATCAACGCCTGTTAGCAACAGCAGAGGCGACAGCCATTAGGTTACGAAAACCGACCATATGTGCCCATGAGAACCTCGTGCAGGCTACGCGCTTACCGTGGTCAAACGTTGACTAACCACATACAACTTTCTGCGCCCTTCTGCTCTTGCCTAGCCGGTATTTTAAAAACTAACTTTTATTGATTTTTTCGCTCACTGTACCCCGTCCCATTTAACTGTACTGGCCGACGAGAAGTTACCGAAAGCAACCTCCGTCTGCCACCTTTTCTTCTAAATATCAAAAAGACGAAATTCCTGATGAGAGATCCTAGGATGTGATACTACAGACAGAAGAAGGAAATGTGAGAGCGTACGGGATTTTAGTGGCGGCGTCCTAAATTTCCGATGGCCCGTTCCCAATGTCATAGAGAAAGTTGTCTGGGAAGGATGAGATAAATCGAAGTTCGATCGAGTCAGTATTCAGAAAAAGTCGCAGTTATCTCTTAAATGTGTGTAGACTATCGGAATATCTTATATTTATTGGAGGGTTATTCCAGAGGAAAATATGCCTGGAAGCGCAAAATAAATGCGTAGAGGTAAAGGAAGCGTGAGGAGGTAGAATCAAGGAAGAATTACGAGGGCTGTATGGGCGGCTACTAGGAGTAAGTGCTGAAATTCGAGGAAGATTTGAAGCATTATTAATGCGAAGGAGGAGACAAAAGCCTGCTTCTAGTCATCAAACCCATATAAAATGTAGGTTGGTTAACTGGTATCTATCTGAGGAGGAAATATTTAGATGTTCCCTACCAAGGAGTCGCTTAGTCAGTCAGTTAGTCACTCAGGCAGAACGCGGATAGTCCCAATTGGTTAAGTGAGGTTGCCTTGACAATGTCCGTTGACGAAAATCAGTCAGTCAGTGTAGTCAGTCAGTCAGTCAGTGTATTTGAAGGAAATAGGCTTACGCCTTTGAACTCCCTATTTGTACATAAAAAATCAATAAATGAACAAAATGTGTAAAAATTACAGCATTAAGTGAATGCAGACTTTGATTCACATATGTCATTTGTCTCATGGCTAAAAAGTCACAAAGCCTGCTTGTTGCTGCAGCATATGTCTATCGAGCCGGCATTTAAATGTTGACACAGATCGAGACATGACAACCGTCTCGGGAAGGTTATTCCACGGTTGCACAACACGGTTCGAGAAGCAATACTTCCTTACATTCAATCTACCCTGGGATACACGCAGCTTGAAAGGATGTCCCCGGAGGTTAGTTGTTGTGGTGAGTTAGAAAAAGTCATCGCACCGAAAGGCGCAGTCCAAACCACGCACGACACGGAAAGTGTACATCAAGTCTCCGCGCAACTACCTATAACTCAGAGGATAGAGATTAAGGTTAGTTAAGCGAATCTCGTATGGCAGTGCACTTTGACTTCTTATTAATTTGTTGCTCGCCTCTGCACCCTTTCGAGCAGATTGTAATCCTGATGCGTCCATGGTCTCCAGGCCTGAACTGCATATTCGAGATGCGGCCTTACAAACGTGCCGAAGACTTTGGAGAAGCAGTCTTCATTGAAAACTGCGAATGCCCGCTTGATGGCATATAGCATTGAAGTTGCGGCCTTAGCCGCCTTACAACATTGTGTAGAAGTCTTTAGGCTGTCTGCAACCCAAACTCCGTGATGTTTCTGCGTTTTTGCATATGGAAGTGGTTTTCCGTTCAGATGGTATTGCCGCGTACTAGGGGTTTGATTTCCGAGGCGCAGCATGGTACATTTGTCCAAATTGAAGACTAAGAACCATCTGCGGGACCACTAGTTTAATCGACAAAGATTTCCACAAGGATGACTAACATTGTTTACACACGCTTTTCTCCATCCACTCCTTGAGTTTGATGCCGTTGTCCCAAATGCAGCGCCATCTTATTGGAAGCGATGAGTGAGGAGTCTGTTCGAAGACTGACCACGCTTTGTGTTACTGATGAGGAGGTGGTTTCTGTGTGCCGTCTTCACCTTTGGTGGAGAGAGCGGGTCGACCTTGCCAGGTCCGCCGCTGTAGATCTCGGGAGGCCTGCCAGCCAAGACATGGTGTTAGCGCTCACGCATATATAGCAGTCAGTTTCCCGTCTTTGACATCGCTATGCGTCACATGTTACTCCAATCCGGTTCCTTACTCTTAACTGTCTCTAGCAGTTTTTTTTCTTTAAGCGTGGTAGAATGGAAATAAATCGCAATAGTTGTGTATACACTCCCCAATACTGGTACGTCTCTCCTTTTGCTTTTCGAGACCCCTTTCCAGCGAAGAGAACGTCTACAAGCTGCTAGAGAATATCCAACTGACTTCAGAATCGGACTTTTACGCTGTATTCATCTCGAATCCGAAGAAGTTCGAATTTCTTTCATGCTAAATTGTACAATCTCTTCAGACAGGTGCCATTATTCTTCCAAAAGAAGGATAATGCAAATGAAGACAATTTAGTTGTCTGGGTAGGATGGATTCCTCTTTTATGTCTGATGGAATCGACATTCTTAGGACTATCACGTTATTGCCATTGAGCAACTACCAGCGTCCAGTATTGTCTACGACCTGGACACAACCTTAGACTTTCCGATCTCTTTCAAAGATTACTGGAGTAAGGCTGTTCGTCCGAATCATTGTTTTCGAGAACCCTTCTTCAGGTAATAAGCTGGGTTTTTTATGCTATGCAACGGCTCATTATTCCATTGTTCGCTTATGTTAATGTCATTGGAGTGAAACGCTATCGTAAAGTGGAGCTTGAATTTGCTAGATATCCTATCAATTGATTTTCTGCTTAGTCATCTTTCGAAGGCTGCCCAGTCCGCATATGGGATCATAGAAAGATTCAATTCCTGGTCTCAGTGCAGGCGATTTCAGCGTATTAAAGAATACGTAAGGATTACTAGGAGAGTGTTTGCAGTCATTAACCTCAAACGCCTATCCTTGCTCCAGCAACATTCTACTAGTTAATGGATCTGAGTGCTCTGGTGGTATTCCCTCTCCAAGTAGCGAAATGTCCCCAGAGTCATGACCTTCTGGCGAGCGTCACCGTGCTTTTACTCGGGTTTTGAAGGGACGCCATAACTGTTGCCGGAGGGAGGCGCAGCCACTTGACCCTCTCAGTCGTCGTGTCGATGGCTGCGACAGTAGGCGACCCAACGCCATGCATACACCTACCGTTAATGCGGATGACTGTCACTGCATTTTACCAATATAATTTACAACTGAATGTGTTTGAGGTTCGGTCCTGCATTTTCAATCAAAAATATTCTGTTAAGTGTATATATTACTGACAACATTTTAGTACCGTGTTTATTTAAAGTTACATATTGCATGTACCGTTTACGATAGGGTTTTCAAAGGCATTGCCTATTACCCTTAAAATATACTGACCTAAGTTCGCCTCATCGACAGCATTCTGGATGAATTTCCAGATTTTAATGTCATCCGCAAACATGGCACTATCACAGTCCAACCCATCAACACAATCATTAATGAACAAGAAAAAGAGGGTTGGTCCGAGCACTGAGAGTTGTGGGACTTCACTTTCCATGAATGTGCGCCTTGATTGTTGTCTTTCTATGCAGACAATTTGGGAGCAGCCGACGAGGAAGTTTTCGATCCATTTAAGAAGTTTGCCGCGGATGCCCATTATTCTCAACTTTTGCAGGAGACGCTGGTGCGGAACACTGTCGAACGCCTTCCGGAAATCAATATAGGCCACGTGCACAGTGTGCTTTGCGTCCAGTGCTCTTGTCCAACCTTGCATTGTATATATTAAGTTCGTTACACATGATCTTCCCCTACGGAAACCATAATTGTGCATTGGACAAGAGGTTGTAGCTTTCCAGATAAGACATCAACCGTTTTTTATGTTTTTCTCCATCGAAAATCGACGAACTCAAAGCGAGAGTACCGGAACAAATCCCCGACGTCATCGCCATAACGGAAACTTGGCTTAATGCCGAAATCATGGATGCTGAGATTTCGATACCGGGTTACCAGCTGTTTCGTAGAGACCGTCAAAATAGGCAGGGCGGAGGGGTAGTCATATATGTAAGGGAAGGAATTTCAGCATTTGAAAGAGCCCACACCCTATCCCTTGAATATGAATCCGTCTGGATAAAGATAAAGAAGAGCAATGCACAAAATCTAGAATTTCTGGCGATTTACAGACCACCAAATCTTCTGAGTGCAACTGATGAGTCGCTCCTCGGTTTAGTCAAAGACGTAGCTAGCCACCAAGAGGTACTTATTGCTGGGGATTTCAACGCACCTGCAATAGAGTGGGAAACTATGGCAGTTAATGGTGGACCAGCCTCTTTCAGCAATAAGCTACTGGACCTCACACTCGATCTCCCTCTGGCGCAACATGTGAAGGTACCAACAAGATTTCGAGAGAACCAGAGAGCAAATTGTCTAGACCTAGTTTTCACTAAGGACTTCTCTAATATCGACGAAGTGTATTCCAATGCACCTCTCGGGAAAAGTGACCATACCACGCTATTATGGGATTACTCGCTCTTCTCTAAACGCCAGAAGAGAACAGAGGGCCAACCTAATATATGGAAGGCAGATTTTAATATGATGAAGAACGAATTGCTGTCCGTGAATTGGGACCAAATATTCAGGGGAGATCCGGAGGACGACTGGAGATCTTTTAAAACGATTTCACTCGATCTGATTAGGCGCTGTTGTCCACCTAAAGTACAAAAAACAACTAGTCGACCTGCTTGGTTAACTAGGGACCTAAATAAGCAGCTACGGAAGAAAAGCAAAAGATGGAAAATATTCAGGGAAACTGCGTCACCAGCGCATTNTCATTCTCTTTGGATGAATAGCGAGGGAGATTCCTCAGCTTCTCCATCTCCACTTTAAGGCCCTTTATCTCCCTCTCCATTTCCGCAAATTTTTGAAGGAGTCCGAAACATGTCGTACAGGCTTCGTCTTCGTATTTGATATCCATACAACTTACTAGGCTCCTTGCTCGTTTAGCGGGAGGTGACTTAACAGCGATATATAAAGAGTTGCAGTCATTTGTACTACGAATAATGTTTACTCCTTTATTTATTTCAGTCCCTTCGCCGTGCGCCGATAGTGTAGTGGCGATCACGCTGCACACCCCACGACGGGACCTGGGTTCGAATCCCACTTGGGGCGACCTTTTTGCACATTGTCCTGATGGTGTTTTGTCGACTGCCATTATTAATTCGAAGGATATGCAAGGTATTCTAGGTACGGCACGAAGTATTTAAAGGTGTATGAGAAGCTTTTTAACCAAGCCAACAATATGAAGCAAATAGCAAACGACTCAGCCGCTCTTGGTGTTGGCAGAGAATTGATACGAAGGAGTATGGTCGTTCCAAAGGAAGTTCTGTCGGAGTTCCGTGTGGATCGTTAGAGGAATTGCTGATTAAGCTTCAATTTCCTAATCCAAATGGGCCCGCGATGCGTCCAGTAGGCAGAAATCCCAGAAAAGGCAAATCCATCGGAGGTCGAAAATTCGAAACCGAATTCGTTGCAAGAGCACGACTACCGCTTTTGTGAAGGGGTGTAGTGTGGGCCGTCTTCCAGTCTGTGGGAATGATTCCAGCATCAAGCGATTCCTGGCACAGAAAGGATAGTGGTTTGGCCAACTCTCCGGCAAGCTCGAAAAACAGCTTTGCTGGGATCTCGTCCGGACCGAGAGATTTACATTCCTTCAAGCTTTTTAGTTTATCCAAAGTCGCTTCTTCTCAAAACACGATAGCTTCGATAGTGGGATCTCCCATGTTCTCGGAATTAGCTGGAATAATGTCGGCTTCTCTTGTGAAAACTGATTGGACAAATCGAGCAAAATACTCAGCTTTATTCGTATTGTCCGATATCTCCAAACCGTCGTCATTCCTCATGACAGAAACGGGATTCCTGTTACGTGTGCTCTTCCGTAAATAGCTGTAGAGCAATTCCGGATTTTTAACGGCTCGGTGAAGTAGATTACTCTCGAAATCCCATCGCCTCTTTTAAATCAGGCTTTTCACCCTATTTCTTTTAACTTTATATTCTGTGAACGCTGCAATGCTGTTGTTTTCGCGAAATTTCTTCCACAGCCTTCCTTTCTTGTTGATCTCCTTTTCGAGTTCACACGTTAGCCACTGAGTGCGGTTGGATGTTCTAAGCTTTGATACGGGACAGTGGCTCTTCAATAGATGCAGCAACCGATCGTTGAATAAATTCCAGTCCTCGTTAAGATTTCCGGAAAAGAGAACATCCCAGTTTATTTGTGATGCCTCAGCTCTCATTTGGCGAAAGTTCCCTTTCCATATATTCGGCCTCTTATCGGATTTTGTTTACGGTTCAGAATACAGCTCTTACACCCATAAAGGTACAGCATGATCACTTCGACCGAGTGGGAGTAGGTAGTACACCTCGTCTATACTGTAAGAATCTTTGATGAAGACGAGGTCCAGACAACTGGCCTTTTGCCCTCCACGTGCTCTAGTTGGAGATAGGACACGTTGCGTGAGAAGAGCTTCTAGGGTTGTCTTTAGTAGACGGTATTCGAAGACATTCATCGAGCACTTCGTATGCATATCGCACTATTAAATGCAGGGTGCATTAAAATCCCCCATGACAACAACGTCTGATCGACTGGCGATCTCTTTTATGCTTTTCCGTTGACAATTATCTGAGTCGGGATCCGCCTGAGGGGGCCGGTAGATAGTTTCGACTTCGAGGGGCAGAGATCCCCGTGCCTTTATAGTCAGCCAAATTGTCTCTGTGTCGTTGGAAATCTTGTCGGTCCTCCCACACACTCTTCCGTTGCTCCTTACATACATGGCAACTCCTCCATCCCGGCGACCTCTCCTATCTCTCCTGAACAATTGGAATCCGGATATTTGGAAATACTCGACCATCGCTCCTATCTTTAAAAGCGGCAACAGACCTCATACCCGAAATTATCGTGGTGTTCACCGAACACCGGCTATACCTAAAATCCTCGGAAAAATAGTCGACAACCAAGTACTCGACCATCTCATAAACGCCAACCTCATTCCCTCCTCTCAACATGCATATTTACCTCAAAAGTCGTCTCACTCCTGCCACCTGACTTTTTTGGAATTCGGTTCCAGCAATAGAGATGATGGAAACACAGTAGCTTTAATATACTTCTATCTGAAAAAGGCCTTTGACAAAGTTCCCCATAAAAGACTACTGGTGAAGCTCAAAAGTCATGAAATTAGGCCTCCCCTTCTCGATTTTCTTAAATCCTATTATCAAAAGCGATATCAAATGATGCAAATTCGAAACGCAGTCTCAGAACCGTCCCCTATTGCCAGTGGAGTATTTCAAGGCACTATCCTAGGCCCCATTCTATTTCTCGTATATATTCACGACTTATCGTCCATATCAGTATCAGCTAAGACGTTTTTATATGCGGACGACCTTAAACTTGCATATACATATAACGGGAATACAGTTGCCAATATTCACAGAACAATTGAAAATGACCTCAGAAAACTCAGCTAATGGTGTAGTCAATGGCAGATGCCCTTTTCACTCGAAAAATGTCATCTCCTGATCTTTGGCCCACAAAAACTTCCGCCCATAATTTTCGAGGATAATGAAATAACGGAGGCCCTATCAGCAAAAGATTTAGGTCTCAGCTATACAAATACCCTTGATTTATCTCCCCACTTCCAACGAATATCGCCGAAAGCCACTCGCCTATGTGGATTCATATGCAAAAATTCCACCTTAAATTCACTAAGAATACAACTTTTCAAAATGTACGTTTTACCCCTCTTAGATTATTGCTTAATTTTCTTAAGTATAATGTCCTCAGACGGCCGAAAGAAACTAGAAGGCATTTAGAGACGTTTTACTAGATCTTTGTCCAGAAATGATAACACCCAGGGTTCATACTTAGAACTATATCATCAGTCAGTCAGTCAGTGTATTTGAGTGGAATAGGCTTACGCCTTTGAACTCCCTATTTGTACATAAAAAATCGATAAACAAGCAAAAATGTGAAGAAATTACAGCATTAAGTGAATGCATACATTGATTCACATATGTCACTAGTCACATGGCTAAAAAGTCACATAGTCCGCTTGTTGCTGCAGCATATATCTGTCAAGGTTACATTTAAATGTCTCCACAGCTTGAGACATAACAACCGTTTCGGGCAGGTTATTCCACGGTTCCACGACACGGTTGAAAAAGAAATATTTTCTCACATTCAGTCTACCCTGTGGCACACGTAGCTTGAAGAGATGTCCCCGGAGGTGAGTTGTAGTGGCGAGTTGGACAAAGTCATCGCGCCGAAGGGCACAATCCAAGCCGCGCACGATACGGAAAGTTTGTATCATGTCTCCGCGCAACTGCCTATAACTCAGAGAATAGAGATTAAGGTTAGTTAAGCGGATCTCGTTTGGCAGTGCACTTTGAACTCTTACTAATTTCTTACTAATATCATAAATACGATCTTCGACCAGTCTGGGTCAGAAGACTCCAAAATGGTCTTAACTTCCTATTCAAGGTCACCCATGACCAAAATATTCTAAAAATGAATTTACTAACAAACCAAAACGCCCCCAGAAGCATCAGAAATAAGAAAGATATTATAAGGATTCCCAAATTCACAAAGTCCCAACGGTCGAATTTCTACACCATAAGATATGCCACTATCTGGAATGCTCTTCTAAGTTTTATCCGGAAAATTCGAACCCTAATCGAGTTTAAAACAAAAACAAAGAAATTCCTTTCAAATAACAATACACATTTATTTATGAATAAAATAGGACATTTTTCAAGTCAATTCTATGATATAGAATTTGGTCCGAAAGGGCTCTGATGATACCAACCGCTAGTATGACACCAGAGCATTGCGCTTAAAACAATCAAATTTATGAAAGATAGCATCATAGTTTCTATGGGCTATGTAACCTGACACGAAATATCCCTTAAGGAGCAAATAATAACATCCCTTTCGATAAAACCCTACATATGAGTTCTACGTAAGTCCATAATAAAGTCATATTAATCATATATACCACCAAGTCACTGACTCGTGCCAGCGTCGTCAAAACAAATGATACATCCTGTATTACGCATGATATTAATTACTGCAGTGTTGGACGTTCTGCTGTCAGACCAATGCCCGTAAAACGAGCAAAAAGTCTAGTGACGTTGGGGGATGGCACATACGACGATGAAATCTGTACCACATGTTTCGGACTCATCCATAAGTTTTCGAAAATGGAGGTGGAGTTAAAAGGTCTAAAAATGGAGGTAGAAAAGTTAAGGAAGCTTACTCATCACTTACGTGAAGAGAAGAAGCCGACGAATGCGGCAATCCAGAATCCGAAAAAAAAACATATGCAACCACGGCTTCTTTAGCCATATCAAACGTTGAAACTGACGAAGGTTCGTCCAGGGAACTAGACACAGTTGAATGTCAGTCTCTTAGGCGAGAAAAAGACCAGTCAAAGCGAACTCAGATAACAATGAAACATCCCAGAAAAACAATGCGCACCTCTGTACGGTCCAAAAAAACATAGGCTGCCTACGTACACGCAGACCAGCGAAGGAGAACGACCAGGAGGCCTACGAAGGACCGCCGGAGGCTCCCAAATATGTTGAACAATAAAGATATCGGAACACCTTGTGGACCGAATATTCAGGAGGAGGCTTCGAAGAAACTGAGGTAAGCTTTTTCGACGAACGCCTCGGAAACACAGAAGGAAGGGTTATCAACAGGAAGATAAATGAATCGTACACGGATCTCAGTTTTGCTAGCCCAATAGCTACTTCATCCGAAACCGGCGAAACTAGTAAACTAGAGAAAAACGCTCAGTCACTCAAAAGATATGTGACAACAACGACCACTAGGTTCAGTCGCAAGCAAAATGTAGTTATAAAAGGAGTACCCGAATCAACGGCAACAATTCCAAAGGAGAGAGTGATGCATCACTTAGACCTTCTTCAAGTGTAGGCGAAAGCTTTGTTAAGAGACGATGAGTCACTTAGTGTTCTCAAAGCATTCCGAATAGGGAAGAGTCAGTCAGCATCCGGTTCCAATTCCCGGCCTCGACCCCTAAAAGTCATTTTGGAGACTGAAGAACAGGCCCAGCTCCTGTTACAGAGAAAATCATCTCTGCGGGGTCAGCATCCTGAAGTTTTTTCAGCCGGATTACGAGCCAAAAGATCGAATGAAAATGAGAGAGCTGATGACGGAGTTGGATAGGCGGAGAGGCAGCGGCGAAGCACACCTACAAATCAAGAACGGACAAATAATTCAGGTCAAAGGGACATTTCTCTGGCCGAAGGCCGTCATACTGACAGCCTAACGGATGCAAAGGTGCCAACTCCTGAGGCTGCTCGAACCAGTAGCTGCTGTCTATAACTCTATTACACTAACTGTCAGAGTCCTCTCAAAAAGCTATACGAACTCAGATTACTAATCTCTGAACAGAAGCCACACAGAATTGTCCTAACAGAGACATGGTTGACTGAGGAAATTAGTAGTAACGAAGTCAGAATTGAAGGCTACCAACTGTTCCGTTGTGACAGATTTCAGCGTAGAGGAGGAGGCACAGCTATTTATGTGTCAAATGAAATTGCGTTCTGTCAACGAGAAATATCCGATGGTGCGCCCTAAAGTTTGAAATAATTTCATGCAAGGTTTGTATCAAACAATTACCGACACTGAACCTGTGTGTTGTCTATCGGCCTCCCCGCTAGAATGAAATCGCCGATATGGAATTACTTAGTGCACTGGAGTTTTTATGTAGGCAGGAGAACTTACTACTTCTGGGTGACTTCAACGCTCCAAGAATAGACTGGAACATTCCCTAACAAACGCCCCGTCCACGTCATTTGACCACAAGCTACGACAACTTTCCCTGAATGAATACCTCATTCAGCACATAAAATTTGGAAAAGAATGAGAGAAGGACAATGATCTAACTGTTAAGATCTCGTTTTCAGTAAAGAAGAAGGACTCATAAGGGAAGTGAATCCACAACCTCCACTCGGTTTAAGCGATCATATTGCTTTTACCTGCGTGTGCTCTCCCCTATCCAACCGACAACCAAAAATCAAGAGGCGCAGAAATATTTGGAAGGGTGACTTTAACGCAATGAGACGCACTCTTTTGGAGGAAACCTGGTTGGTCAACAAAGAAGATTCAGACGAAGTCTGGTAGTACTTTCGCGGGATTATAGAGCGTCTAATTGATTCCCATTGTCCAATAAAAATGACAAGAGCATGTTCGCGACCGCCGTGGGTCAATCCGACGACAAAAAAGACCATGAAGAAGAAACAGAGACTCTGGAAAAAGTATTTGCAACTTCGAGATCCAAGGTCACTCGCCGAATATAAAGATCAGCGCAATAAATGCCGCAAAGAAATACGGGATGCTAGAACTTCTTTCGAGCGTCGACTGATAGCAGAATCCATTGCATGTCCCAAGAAGTTTTACGGGTACATCCGCAGTAGGAGGAAACATACGGACGAAGTTGCGTGTCTAAAGGATAGCCTCGGAAACTTATTAGTTGAAGGGCCACAGAAAGTGCGATAACTGTCTCGGTTTTTTCAATCGGTTTTTACGGAGGAGTCCTCAGAAGACATTCAGCAGTTTGAAATGGACCAAGACAGCCGGGAGCTTCAAATGCGCCAAGATATTGCCGTCATTGAAACCGTCGCCTTTTCCATCGAAGAAGTCAGATGCGTCCTCAGTCAAATTTAATCTGGACCCGACGGAATTCCTGGGCTGATACTTAAGGAGATATCAACGGAGCTGTCAAAGCCTCTTTCGACTCTCTTTGAGCTGCCAATGAGAACAGGAAGGCTGCCCCCACAGTGGAAGACAGCTAACCTCGTTCCATTGCATAAGGGAGGGAGCAGGATGACAGCAAGCAGCTTTAGGTCTATTAGCTTAACTTGCCTCCCTTGCAAAACGATGGAAGCTATAGTAACGTGCGCTATACAGCAACTTTTGAAGAAAATAACATCTTGCAGGATTTTCAACATGGCTTCCGGAGAGGACGTTCCTGCCTCTCAAATCTGCTAGCTTGTCTGGAGATCTGGACCAGGGCTCTAGAAGAGGGTTTTGAGGTCGATGTTGTATACATCGATTTCCGCAAAGCTTTTGACACTGTCCCGTACCAACGTCTTCTTTCCAAATTGAGCGCCATCGGCATCCGGGGAGATCTTCTGAACTGGATTAGGGCGTTTCTGGTTGGTCGGAAACAACGTGTCTGTATCGGGGATGATATGTCAGAATGGGTGAACGTGACCAGTGGTGTGCCGCAAGGCTCAGTTCTGGGACCATTGTTCTTCATCATTTACGTTAACGACAGTCTTCAGGAACTCGACTGCGGCAAAATAATGTTTGCAGACGACGTTAAGCTCTGGCAAGTCATTAAGGGTCCGAATGATCAGAGATCCCTTCAAGATAATTCGCACCGACGGCAAGTGTGGTCGGGGAAATGGCTTCTAGATTTGAATGTGGAGAATTGTACCGTCCTTCATCTGCGTCCAACCAACTCTCATTCAAATGAGAGCCTGGGGGCATATCACCTGAAAGATATAAGGCTCCCGCAGAATCTTCACAGAAGGATCTCGGGGTTTGGATACATAGCAACCTGAAAGCAACACTGTAGTGCCACAAGGCTGCAAAAAACGCCATGGGAGTGTTGCATGCAATCAAAAGGGCTTTCGTAAACTTTGACCAAGACCATTTTGGGAGAGTTTACGGCACCTTTGCTCGGCCCCACTTAGAATTTGGCATAAAAGCATGACGCCCATGGCTAGAAAAGGACCAGGCATTCCTCGAACGAGTACAACGGCGTGCAGCAAAGCTGGTAAACGGTCTAAAAAGCCAATCCTACACAGACAGACTGAATTGCCTTAATTTATTCCCTCTGTGTTACAGGCAGCAAAGAGGTGATCTTATCTTCGTCTACAAGATAATACATGGCCTTGAGCATGGACTTAGCTTTGAGGACGTGTTTTAATGGCACCTTTCATCCAATCTTCGTGGTAACTCGATGAAGTCACGGACAACAATGTCCAAGCTGAATCTTCGTTCTGAATTTTTCACGCAGAGAGTAGTGGAGAAATGGGACGATCTCCGTCAGTCAGTCTTGGAGGCTACATCTCTGCAACTCTTCAAGAACCGTTTGGATGATTATTTGTGTCCCATGTTTTCCCTCGACAGTCTGAATCTGAACTAATACCCCACAATCCCGGAAATATTTTCTCTGATACAATGCTACTCATATGAATCAAGTACTGTTTTAATAGCGAATATTTTTATTGCTCGTGTACAGTTATTTCTAACGAGCTGGCATGTAATCAATAGGGTTTTCAAAGGCTTTGCCTATTATCCTTACCAAATAAACTGAATAAAATGAACTATATTAGATCATAGTAAACAGTCAACCACCACTCCTATAAGGTCACATTCACAAGATTCAATATGATACATGATTCAGTATTATTTTAACATATCTGATTTCGACTTACCATTGAATGCTTCTGACTCCTGATATATGGCAAGCTTCCAGAAAAACACGAAGGAAATGTGCGACCGCCCCTTTAGAGCTGACCAGATAGACTGACAACCACCAACTAGAATGTAGTAGGCGGGTCGTCCTGGGTTTCCAGCTGGGGGATTAGTTCCTGACTAACGTCGGCTCGCTCGATTGAAGGGAATGTGGACGGGGTCGATGTCCCCTTTCCTGAACGGCTGTACTTAGATTTTGGCATCAGGCGATCAGACAATATCTCAACGTACCAGGTAGGGTCCGAGCAGTCAAAGAAGGCGCAACAGGTAAACAATACATTGAGAGAGGGAGAGGTATGAAAACGGGAGGACAAGGAGAGTCAGAGGTGCACCAAGTCCCAGGAAGTAAAAGGGGATGCTTGGTGGTCAGGAAGATGGTGTCGGGGTACAATATCCACGGGGTCTTCGACAGCGCTTTGAACTAGTCCGCCGTCCTCACCTGAAACTCCAGAGAAAAGACACACACTCAAACCACGGCACAAACCTCCTGCTTCCTTTTTGCTCGCCTCTACGTTCCTTTCCTCTTTTTAACAAAACCTGCCTTTCCGGTTCTTTCAAGAACACACCAAAATTTACCCAACTGGATAAAACTTTCAAGGTCAGGCCGATATCAATGTTCTTCAATTTCCATGAAGGACATATTATTCCTGCTCACCCAGAAACTACCAAACTGCACACTTCAATGTTTATGTTGTACATATCGTTCTTTCTTAAAACTTTGTGGTTATGTTTCTTTGGAACTCAGGTACTTTTTAACTTAAAACAAACTCTCAATTCGCGCTCTATTGGCTAAAGAGACACCCAAGATAAAAGCAGTCAAAGTGCAGTCGAAATGGATGAGTTTTCTTTAGTTTTTTTTTCTGTGTTCAAGGGACCCTGACAGTGCCAAAGGGGCGCTGTAATAAACCTATTCTATTCTATCCTGTTAGTGCTATCTCACAATCACCTACGTTTCCTGACAGCCACGTTTCTTTTTTTACTATAATATCCGAAGAAGTATCGGCTACCTGCATTCTCAGTTCGTCAAGCTTGGAAAACAGACTCTGAGCATTGATGTGAAAGAATTTAAGTTTACAACATTCGACAGTACTTCGTTCGGTTTGTCTCGGGCTTGCCAATATTATGTTGCTGCCGCCATCATGATGACTGGCTGGTTCCAGAGCAACATCGCATTCCTCTGTATCACTCGTCCCCTGAAAATTGCCAAGTTGTTCTCTCCTGCTGCAAGTCTCCTCTTCAGCTCCGTCATGAATTCGCGGTGTCTCGGACGCTCCGCTGGACAGAAGTAAGCTGGTCTCCTCTTTACTGCCCAAAACATTTTCCAGAGGTCGTGGCCGCACAGTTTCCGATTGTTCGCTCATCTTCTTTCCGATCCTGAAGGCTGCGCGAATGGTAACGCTTTCAGTTGAATTAAGCATCTTGTTCAGTAGGTTTTGAAGCATATCGAGGTCAGCGGACATACTCTCCTTCGGGGTAAAAGCATTCGACTCCGATAGGCCCTGGACGAGTACGCAGTGATGACGATCCAGGAGTTCATTTGTTCTTTTTCCGGCGGCCTTGTGAGCTGAAGGTCTCAGGAGATCCACCGGAGTCGTCTGGGGTTTTATACTCCTGTTGTGGTGCCTACTCATTGCACCTTGTCAAGAGTTTGCTTCCTCAATTCTAACCGACGGTTCTACTTAACACGCGGAATGGCTAAGAGAAGTTGATGGTTCGCTTCGGTTGTCTTCCATAGAAACAGGAGACTCCGTGCTATTTTCCCATCGTCAAGGGTATCGGCGTCCGTGCACTGAGTTTTTCCACAAACGGTATTCTTTGGCTGTTTTGGAGTTTTACTGTTTCCATTTGTCTTGCTAATTCTAGAGCTGTTAACCACGTTTTGCCCACCATCGTTCGCTTGCACGAGTTCCCTTAAAGCAGCCAGCTCTTTTTCGAGTTTTTGCACTTTCAGCAGAATATAGGAGCACCCAGTGCACGGTTCGTCCTCGTAACTAACAGATTTTGCTGTGAGTACGCTTTTAGCGCGCTTTGCGGGCCACTGGTTGCAATTATAGAGAGAGCGAACGCTAATCCTGGAAGGCAAGGCAAGGCCATGTCAATAGACTTTCCGTCATGCATTGTGCCGGTCCTGGTCGTGGAACTATCAAAAATTTGCTCTGTGTCCATTAACTTCGTGCGTTCGTAAGTATATATTCGCTTTCGAGATTCAATCTGAAAATTACGACTGTATACGATGGAGAAAGACAAGTATACGAAAGGAAATGGTAAAAAGCACGCCTATTTTTCAAAAAGTCGCTGTAGATAAAAAATTGAACGGTATGAAATAAACGTAGGGGTGACTCAGCCGTTTTAAGAATATCGAGGGTCCCAAATAACTCCTGTTCATCCTGGGCGTCAACGATTTTGTTTTCCTAGGCCGATATCTGCGCGCGAATCGACTCCGTAGTCCGTTGGATTTTGATGAAAAATTAACTCCGCTTAGAGACAGACTTCTGATAAATATCCACGCGAGAATAAATTTCCAGAGAAGCAGAAAGAAATTTGGCACGTACAGTTTCAACGGCAACTTCAGAGACGGTATATGTGAAGTGGTATCTACGTCAAAATAGTCCCAGTTGGAACGCAGAAAATGTCGTTGTGCTCAGTCGGGCCCCAGTAGATAACTGAAATCACCAGGCAGCATTACGTGTTTGTAATGACAAAGTTCTTTTCGCTTGACGATGAGTGTGTCGTTTGAATCCTTCCGCCGTCCCAGCAAGCCATAAGCCAGGTCAGCATGGAGTTCTGTTTGGCACGGTAGTAGTTCAGTATGTTTAGGAGTAGCTAGCAATGCCTTTGAATGTTCAAATAAACATGCTACTCAAGTGTCGTCAGTAAAATGTGCAGTTTGCAGAGTATCATTACAAAGGTGTGAGACTGCAACTCGGGCACCCTCGGCTGTAAGGCATAATGTTTAATATGAAACAATAGTTGTCCGGATAATAATAATAATAATTTTATTTAATGCCAGTTTACTGGCACTGTCAAAGAAAGACAAAACACAGGTCGGACTCACAGTGAGAAACTCCTTATGATTAAATACTGAGGATGAGATTTTGGTAGCTTGGATGGTTCAATAGAAAAAAAAAACTGCCGTCCATGAAATGATGTCACTTCAGGAAGGTGTGGGTCACACTGGTCGGATATCTTCGGTCTCAGTTCATCCACATGCGATTGCTACTGGACCAAACTGAGGCATTGAAAAACCGTTTTTCGCCGGTCCTAGTGGAACCGGCCACCTGATCAGAGACCACGAACGCCATCGCTACGGTATATTCGATCGATGTATCCAGCAACAAAAATTTGTGGGTTTTTCTGAATGCAGAAAACGAGTAATTGTCCTTTCAAGCAAAGGATGATTGTGCAGAATTTTCAAATTCCTGTGTAATTTTTCCAGACACCGATGACATTTACTGAAAAGAACCGACGATATTTAACGGTACATGCTAGAGGAAGAAATAAAAAGACCTCACGGTGACTGTGACGTCGGGAGTGCACAAGATCTTTTAAAGTAGTAAACAGGTTATAGGTACGATTATACGAAAGCTTAAATAGTAAAAAAAGTTCCTTTTGTTGCCGATGAAACCACAAAGGATCAAGGCCTGTAAGACAGCAACGTTCTTGGTAAGACAAATTCCGGTGTGGCGGGGTTAAAATTCTGTTGGTTATAAAATGTTGGACGGAATCTATTTTTTTCGCTCAGCGGCATTCATGAGGCTCAATAAAAACGAATAGTATTCCAGGCCAGGTGTGACATAAATTTCGTAAGGGCGAATTCTATCATCGTTAGTTTTGAAATTTTGGGGGACAAACACGGTCGTTCTGCGTGATTTGGAGACTATCAGGGTGCAGTGTTCTGAGATATTAAGACTCCCGGAATATGATACACACAGATCCTTAATAAGCACAGAAACATTTATGTCGTGACCGTCAATATTTAGTTGAGGTTGGTGGTCGTCGCCAACCACCACGTCTGAGCATCTATGTCAAGAAAGATAAAGGCGTCATATGCAGAAGTACTGGGCAAAGGCCTTTAGGCCGCTCTCTAGGAGTTCGAGCATCATCTCTTGATCTGCCGACATATACCTAAATGTAACTTTCAGACCGCCGGCACAAATGAAGGGCTTAACAAACCGGAATAAATCTGGTACATCGTTAAGAAAGGCAAAATAACAGCAGGCCGAGTACACTACTCTGAATGACTCCACTCCTCACAAATGTGGGGTTGGAGGTAGCATTGGAATCTAAACTTGTTGTGTACGAACGCCCAGGTAAGAGGATATCATAATCAGAAGTTTGCTACCTATTCCGAAAGAGGAAAGTTTCAAGAAAAGAAGAAGAGCATGGTCAGCACAATCAAAACCCTTCGCGAAATCTAAATAGGCTGTGTGAAGTGCAAAACCATTGTCCCTAGATTGGAGAACATGATTAAAGAAAGAGAGCTGACAGGTGTTACAAGGCCGAGCTTTGAGGAATCCATGCTGAGCAGCACTCTGTGGGTTTTTATCTAATAAGTGACACATCACCTTCTCTTTGATCAATGTCTCTAAGATTTTCGAAAGTTCCCGGGAGGGTGTGTTTTGGTTGAAAGTCATCAGATCACCTCAATTTTACATGCATAGGAATGGGCAAAGTGCCTGATTCCTACTACAAAGTAGAATAGGTTTCAGTCTCAAGTGCGAGATTTAATATCTTGCATAAGAGTAATGAGAAAATTTCATCGGCATCCGCTTGCTCCGACATCATCGAGTCCAGCGCTTTGAGACTGACAGGAACGCCGAATTGCTACAATCACATCCCACACGGTGAAGCTTACGGTCTCCTAGACTGTCCCGGTCAATGCTTGGATGGTCGGAAGCGGAAAAGTCGCATTTTCAACAATAGTTTTGGACAGGAAAGCATTGAAACTATCTGTTATCAACTGGGCATCAGCTAAAGGATTCCCGAAAACGTCTCAGAGGATGGAATGCTACGTACTTATTGGAAGAAAAGTTTTGAGACATTTAAGGAACGGTTTCCAGGGAAGTCGACTCCTAGGTCAGCTGTTTTTTTTTCGGACAATCTGTTAGTCGCTCAAAAATATCAAAAATCAAAGGGCAGAACGGAAACTTCCTTCCGAAGATGGAATCGACCAGGAAGTCTGCGCAACTCGCGGGAAAAGGGCAAGGGTAGGAAAACCTCATCCCCGACATTGCTTGTTCTCTTACAGGGGACAAAACCAGAGATATGTGGATCCAAAATTTCGTATAGTTTGGCATTGTATATGTATATGTATATATTGAAGGGTTACAGGCAGAGCCCTTGATGACCCTATTTATGTACAGTGCTTTCGCAGATTCGCACTCGAAGATAAAATTGAAGGCAATCGCAATGTGATTGGGTCACCGTTCAGTTGTAAGCATTAGGTAGTGCATAGGGTCACTGTAAATGAGTGCGGAAGGATTGTACATGACAGATTTTACAAAACTGGCTGTGCATAGCCATGCTGTACAAGCCGACATCTGTCGAAAACTAGACGGGCAAGTTTTCTTTTAAACACACGAACTGTGTCAGCCGTCACCATCTCGCTTGGAAGCGAGTTCCACGGCCTGACAACCCGCTGGCTGAAGGAAAATTTTCGTCGGCCTAAACGCGTGCGCTCATTCCCGACTTTGTATGCATGGCCGCGTAGTTGGTTTGTACGGGCGGACTCAAAGAAGTTCTCTGCTCTTAATGAGCAACCCTGGCCGCGAACAATCCGGAACGTCCAGAGTAGACTGCAGTTTATTTGTCTATAAGAGAGAGGGAATAGGCCAAGGAAATTCAGCCTCTCTTGATAAGACAAATGCTTTAGACCGTCGACCATCTTTGTCGCTCTGCGTTGCACCTGTTCGAGTAAGTTGATATCCTTCCTCATCAATGACGAAGCTGCTGGCATTCCATACTCTAGATGAGGTCTTACAAAGACGCCAAAGAGTCTTTCGAAAAGTTCGGGAGGAAATATTTTAAATGCACGTCTGATCCAGTGTAGAGTACTAGTTGCCTTCTGGACCATCTTTCTGCAGTGTTCTGATGGCGATAGATTTGTGGTCGTCCATACACCCAGATCTCTGTGTCTTTCCACATTTTCCAACCTCGGCCCGTCAATATAGTACTGGTGTTTGGGAGAGGCATTGCGGCCGGTGTTCAGGTGCAAGACCACGCATTTGGACACGTTAAACTTCAAAAGCCATCTGTTCGACCAAGCACACAGTTTGTTGATGTTCGACTGCAACTTCTCTGCGTCATCGTCACACTTGGCTTCACTCCATATTTTTATGTCATCCGCGATCATGAGAGCCTCGCAATTCACTTTGCTGATGCAGTCATTAACATAAATCAGGAAGAGTACTGGGCCTAAGCCAGAACCCTGTGGGACACCACTTTCTACCTTTACCCATTCCGAGGTGAAATTTCCAACGACGACTCTTGTAGTCTGGAGGACAGAAAACGCCTGATCCACTTAAAAATTCATCCTTGAATTCCTACATCCCAGATCTTCTGTAAAAGAAGCCTGTGTGGGATACTGTCAAAGGCCTTCTTGAAGTTAAAAATATGACATCTACTGGAAAACCCTAATCGGTAGCTCGTGTCCATTTCTCGCGCGAATAAAGAACACTCGTTAGGCAGGAGCGTCCTGTACGAAAGTTGTGTTGGACATCACACAATATTTTGTTCTGTTCCATGTATTTCATCAAGTGTCTTTTGATAATTCGTTCCATTGTTTTACACGCGATGCAAGTAAGACTGACAGGACGATAATTTCCGCAGTCAAGTCATGAGCCTCCTTTATGGATCAGAGTAATGAGTACGCACTTCCATTCTTCCGGGACCTCGCCGTCATCAAATGACTTTTGAAATATTGCGGATAAGGGTTTGCACAGTTCATTAGCAAGTTCACGAAGTGCTAGTGCGGGAATTCTATCTGGGCCAGGCGATTTGGCAGGTTTCAGCCGGAGTAGCTCGGCCCTAACTATGGTAGATGAAGAGGGTGATTCCTCGGTTAAGGAGGGTAGGGAGGGGATAGGAGGGGGACGGGTACTGGGAGGAGAGGTTGGTTGGCGAATGAATGGATGGGCAAACACAGAACTAGGTTCTCGGGTGAAGACGGACTGAAAGAAGTCCGAACTAAGGAAGAAATCAGTCGAATCGTAGGAATTAAAGTATGTTACTAATTCGGTCGAGCGAGCTGATCGGAAGCCGAGGAAAACGCTATACTTTAGTGACGCAATTTTGTCAGTCTCGAGTATTAACGTTGAAAAAACTGTCGTGGTCTGAGCCTCCGAGTGGGTCTAGAGATGACACTGAAAAAGGTATGCAGCCTCTACGGAAAATTAGGTCATGTCTGCTTGATCCTCAGATGGGAAAATCAACAACCTGACTCCTAATTGTGCAATAATTTACCGTACTAACAAAACAGGTATTAGCTAAAAGCCCAGACACGCGTGTTTCGCCGATCTTATGCCGCTGCCTGACGCAGATGAGAGGAGTTCGGCTCGTCTGTCGGTCCCCCAGCATTCCCCGAGTGTTTTCTGGTATACGAACTCCGGTGTAAACTTGCCTTGTTTAATTTCCGAGGAAATTAATGCGCGAATTCGGAGTAAATCTTTCGAAACAGACCTTTTCGGGCAAGGTCCGAAGTTTGATATGAATATTTGAGCTGAAATCCATAAGCTACAGTGTTGTTAGTGCGGTACATCATTGCAAAATTCTATACTACTGGCTGCCTGTTGGCGGTTTGTAAATATTAAGCGGTTATTCCGCAGTAGCTGATGGATTTCTGCTCAAATATTCGTATCAAACTTCGCACCGTGCCTGAAAACGTCTGTTTCGAAAGAGTTACTCCAAGTTCGCGCATTAATTTCCTCGGAAATTAAACAAGACTGACTCCTAATCCCGACATCCACAGTCTCAAGAAGGCCTTTAGACCTCCTGGAGCCGGAAGGCGGAGACCAGCGAACTTCAGGGAGATTGAAGTCACCCTAAACCAATTGATACTTAGGGCTTAAGTCGGCCGCAGCATGAAATGCCATTGAGAGTAAATGACCAAAATCCTCACTGGTGTTGAAAGGGCGATAGACACGGCCAATGAGAAAGGAAAACTTATTTTTAATGCAACTTGGAGCAAGCAGCTGCCACCTACCGCGGAAAAATGTGGCGAGTACAGAGAGAGAAATATAAGTGTTTGTCAAACGTAGATGCAAATCCCCTCACCACGACTGTCTTGACGATCATTACGAGTGCAACTATAGCCTAGAAGAGGGATTTCGGAATCAGCTACGGAAGCTGATTCCCATGTTTCAGTTACTTAGACAATATCTGGGCAGTGGACGAACACCAAAGTCTGAAGAAGAGACATCATATTTAGTAAGGAATTATTGTTTGGTTCTGGGTGACCATTGCTTCTGGTGACCATTGTTGGCTAGCTCGTTTTCTGCCGGAAATCCACGGGCTGGGTGCTGTAATTTATTCCCGTCGGCGCGAAGCTGAGGAGCGGATGAATCAACTGACCGCGTATTGACCTTAGTATGAAGAATGCATTGGTAAAACAGCCGTGGAGGACAAATGATGGGGCGTGGGGGACGCACTGCTTGCATTATGATAGAAATTATATTTAGGGGCGGGAATTTTGGCATATTTGGGAGTAGGGCGAGAGAATAACAGATGCAAAGCAGAAGTTTCCCGTGAATGAGGAAACATCAAAGTAATAGGGAGAGTGCTTTAGAGAGGATTTAAGATAAAGAAGACAACCACCCCCACGCCTAGTTGTGCGGTCTTGGCGATAAAAATCGAAGTCATCTATGAGAAGGGCAGAGTCAGGAATTAGAGAATGGGCAAGACAGAGAATTATTCGGGGATATAATTGGAGCTGCGGGGTTTGTAGCCGTGCTGGGCTGAACAGACTTGTTAGATCTAGGAGAAGGCGTCGTACCCCTAAATGGAACCGTACTACCTATCTTTTGCGTCGGAGTCTGATTCAGTTTTCGAGTCTCACCGTTCTGACGCCAAGCCACTGGTTACTTAACTGTAGACCTTACAGCACCCAGTTGGACAATAGAAGTTATCGGTCTAGCTGGTGTAGACGGATTTTCATGTGACTCAGCGGAACTATCCGGAGGATACGAAACGACAAATGGGGCTGCTGCTGCTGCTGCTGCAGCTAGTTTAGGGGCAGGCAAATGCGTCAAGTGGCTCGAGTGAGATGGAGATGTAGGAGAAAGAGGAAGGAGGGAGTTAGATGTGGCAGGAGTAGGACAAGCTGAATCCTCACGGCCACTTGTATTATGACCGAGTTGCATAGGAGTAAGATCATGACAAAGGAAAAATTTTGCCTTTTCTAGGTACGCAGTGGCACGCTCTCGATGGGTAAAGATTGTGCAAACCTCGATTGATGAAAATAATTTGACTAAGATGGGTGGATTTTTGCTACGGGAGGACAAGCGTTTGGTATCGGCTATTTTGTAGTTTAAACCACATGAATACAGGAAATTGGTCGCAACAGCAATTGGCCGAGCAGATCGAGGAACACTTTTTAGCAGAAAGTTGTAAGAACGCTTCTGTCTATCACTAGATTCACTGGCGATCAGGTGAACAAGTGAGTCGAGAAGCCTACATTCTTCAGAGGGAATATCGGATATGTTCTCGTCGAATAAATTTCCAAGAATTGTCAGCAAAGTGCCAAACTTTAGCATAATGTCATTGCAGTGGTCAAGTGCAGAGAGACTAAGCTGCCGACCAATTACAACGGGTGACGACTGACTAGTAATATCATCTGACGTAGATATAGGTAAAGCTTCTGATTTACGTTTAGTTAGGCCATGCTTACCTACAGAAGCCGAGAGCTTACGTCGACCAGTGACTTTTGGTCTCATCTTGTCTCGAGGCAGGTTGTGATTAAGAAAACAGAGCCCTTCGTAGTCACCTCCAGTCGTGCGACGTCGGTCGATGATTGGAGCCTTCGTGCCTTATAACTGCCGCCTGTCCTGTTTCTGACATTATCCCTGACGATGGACTCCTGTACGAGTCTGAAATCTAAGGATAATGAACGAAGTGTTCCGGTGCTCGACGATTCTTCTTCTTCGTCTTCACCTAAGAAAACTTCTGGCAGACAAGTTGACTGAATTTCAGCTAGGGGCTAACGATGTAAAAATAAATTACAACAGTTAGAGAGAAATCGGATGCACAAAATGACAATTGCAGAGTGCGATTACTGAACAACGGGCATAGACTAGAAGAACTCAAAAGGAGATGGCAGCAGGCAGTTCTGAGAGAAGAGGCCTGTATTTAAGGAAATTCAACCAAAAAAAACAAGGGCTAATATCGTTAGGTCTCACAGAAAAACCACTTAAAATAATATCCTCCACTTATCTTCAAATTTAAAACCGGCGGCTTGACCTTGATACACGAGTTGAGGACCACGGTAATCGTAGCTCTCAGTAGGTATCGCGTCCGATCGGGCGCTTTTCCGCTGGAGAGCTGTTACAAGGCCCTGATGTTTTCGTGGAGTGAGGGCAGTAGGCCGGTGCCAATGTTGGTCTCCACCTGAGGCTGATGGGCGATGGCGGCGTCGGAGATGGTGGGGGTATGGCTGAGGACGCCCCTGCAGTTTTCGGCCCATATCTGTAGAATTTGTGTCATCTTAGTGAGTAGGAAATTGCAGTTGGTGCTGAGAAAAGATGCATTTTCGTTGGCTTGCGGACCGTATACGGCTTCGATTGCGGAGAAGAACATGGTCCATTCGCTGCGATCCGCGTAACCTTGGATCTGCTCGGTCTGGCTTGCTGTCCAAGCGTCTTGCATCATGCGCAGCCGCTGTCGCACAAGGGGATGACTACGGTAGAAAGCTGCTTTGCTGTCTTCGGTGGGGTGTTTGACGTAGGCTTTGTGCAGACGGTTCTTCCCGGAGAACAGGTCGTTGATGGCAGCTTCGTTGTTATCAAGTTGGTCCTGGTGCCGACGACGTGCACTACTGAGAACGGCCAGGGCTGTCGACTTGACTAGTTAACGGCGGCGGCATCAGCAATTAGCAGGTTGTCTAGCCGTTGAGCCAGCTCATTGCTGAAGTGGGCATAGTGAGCAAGCAAAGAAATCAAGGCACCCGATATCGCCTTTGTCACCATCACGTCTCGCCGGTCTTGCATCCGGATGAGGATATAATCCAGCCGGTGTCACTAACGCAACCGAAGAAACATCCAGTTGGCCTTCTCTCGCATCAGGAGGTAGAAGAAGTTTTTGTCCAGGATGAGCTGGTGTTCGCCGCTGGTTCGTAGAAGGAACAGGCCCATGCCATTGGAGCCGTTAAAACCATGGGAACCCAGCACTCCTCTGCTGGCAGCATGGTTTGTGCGTCGTGGGCGTTGAAGTTACCAAGGACAATCAACTTATCCGTCTTCGACACAGTCACCAAGAGGACAAGCAGGCCGTCGTAGAATTTGTCCCTTGCGGCGTCGCGGCTGGTCATCGGGGGAGCGCAGAGGCTGCTGGTGATGACGAAGTTAGATTCCTAAAGATGCAGATGCTGGCTCATTAGACGATCGTTCGTAACCTGTGGCAGACAGGACGGTTGTCGCATGATGGCGTTCCGGATGGCAAAGATGATACCCGCCCCCGTCGTTCTGCCTTGGGGTGATCGCTGCAGAGGTAGGTGTAGCCGGCACCAACCTCCTCCAGTTGACCTAGTTCGGAGTACCTGGTTTCTCTGAGTGCAGCGATGCCCACTTTGTAGCGCGCCAGCTTCCTAGCCACGAACGCCGTCCTCCGTTCCGATCGTTTGCTCGTCGGGTTGTCTAAAAGGAAACGAACATTCCAGACTGCCAGAGTGTGCGGACTCAACCTAACAGTCCGGCAAGTGGGACAGCGGAAAAGAGGGGGAGGAGGGGAAAAGGAGGAGGAGGAGGAGGAGGAGGAGGAGGAGACGGAGAAAGAGGAAGAGGAAGAGAGTGTAATGTTTCGCTTTTGGTTTTCTTCGACCGTGAGTTTGACGTCTGTGATTACGGTCGGCCTGCAGATGGCGTAGATCCCTAGCATTTGTTTAGGGCACCTTTTCTACCCCCTTCCTCCTCGCGGGGGTGAGCAGTGCTATCCATACATTGGGTCGCCCAGTTGCGTCAAGCGCTGCTGAACTTCACTATAGGCCACGACTTTATTTAGTGGAATAACAACCCGAGTTATTCTGCGACAGCCTACGACATCACCGCAAGCTTGTGGCCTCCTGTGGTGTAACGGACGGAGCCTCGTCTCGGCTATGTTGATTCGAATATCCATCCGGTCAACGGAGTCCACATTACCGTGCTTGTAGATGTACACACGGATACCCTCACCTGGTTAAGCCCGACAGTCGAGGCGGTTAAGGGGGTGTGGCCGCTTGGCAGAGCCTAGTTTCGGGGGCCATATGTGAGAGTTTGTTGCTAACAAATTGACACTAGGCGTGGTCTGCAGCTGCGACCAACTGAGCGACCTATTACGACCGTCACGGGAACCCACCGCTGGACAACCTACAACCCAGATTTATTGATAGTCTCACAGAGGACACTCTTTTAAATTTCAAGTATATATGACTAATCATAACCACAGGCAATCTGTCCCGTTCTGTTTAATATGGACAATCAGGGGATGTGAAAGTTTTGTCGTCTATTTTATGCACATAGATTGGCGTGTGCTAGTAATTCGCTCACTGGAAAGAACGGCGGTGTTTTCGTTCGTGTGGACATAGATTGAGGTTGGTCGTCTCCCAGATATGTGTCTAAAGTTTGCGTAGAACAGTTGGAAAGTGATTTCCTTGGTCATTTGAATGTTGGACGCGTAATTTGCCGACGCGTGTGCTGGGTCTGGAGAAATTGCTCACGGACAGTAATAGTGGCAGACATTGACAATCAACGGGCAAGCGGTGGCGATAGTTTTGACGTACCGTAACTTAACACAACCGTAATATCGACTTCTCTGGTAGTGCGTAAGGTACGCCTTCAGGTATGTCCGGTTGCTACCATGGCGATTGACACGCAGACCGCGAAAAGTTTAACACCGGAGTATGTCCTGCAAATTTCTCTTTGACAAATTTAGTAAATTCAGACAGTATCACTTCTGCGTTCTTGAGGAAGCAAAATGGATGACCAGCGTGTCTGAGTAGATTATATTTTCACCTTTTACTGTAGTTTTCCCATGTCCCACGAAATTTAACTTCCCATACACTGACGCTGCACATTCGCCGAAATATATAACGACGTGCATTCGGTTAAAACTGTAGTTACAGACGCTACAAACAAGAAACTTGAAAGGAAAACACTGCGTGCGTTTTGTAAGTGTACGGTAGTAGTTCTTCTACTCGAAAATAAGAATTCAATGTGCAAAAGTCTACGGGTTTGTCGAAGTATGCCCGAAACTTCAGAGAGAGAGAGAGAGAGAGCGAGAGAGAGAGAGAGAGAGCAAAAGAGTTCAGGGTTTCAGTTTGGCCCAATTTATGTGAGGAAATTTCTTTTAGCGCCCTTAAATATCCTGTTTGCTAAAAGCAACAAGCATATTCATAAAAATTCGAAAAGGGAACATCGAGCAAGTGAAAAGGATGTATCGAAAAAGTTACAGATAGACAAATGCTTGCAAATGTTAGCAATGCTGATAGGTGCACGTGCACACACTAGTAGAGTATAGCACAGTATTCAGTTTAAGCAAACGCACGCTGCAAAACAAATACTGCGATATCATTTGTCCTCTATCGTGAATGTGGATGTCAGAAAATATGTGCAGCGTGTTCGAACCGGCAATTAAAATTTCGTAAGCAGATATTACTAAAATATGTACAGCAGTGTTGGAACATTATCAAATTCTGATTGAAGCGTCAGGGTGACGTTAGACGGATGGCATTGTCGTGCGTAGTTTTAAACCGATTAATCTTTCTCTTAAGAGCTTCTGCGGATGTAGACATAACGATATTCTCAGGCGGAGCATTCCAAGCTCAAGGCACTCGATTGGGGAAGGACGTTCGCATATCCAACTAGTCCCTGACACGTAGTTTAAACGGATGCGTACAGATGCGTTACGGTCGCCAACTCTAAAAGTCTCCAGTCCAAACCGCGCATAATGCGGGATGAGCGCAACTGGTCGTCTTGAAGGTGTTCGTGTTTAAGGGAAGGAGATAGAAGCTGGACAAGAAGGTTAATATGGTGGTGAGGCCTGGACATTTACAAGTCTATTTGTACACCCGTGAACTTTTTTCGTGGATGCTGAGATCCTTGACGATTTAGGATTGGCGTCTTGATTGACGAGCTCAATTTGCGTCCGCACAAGCGTTCAAAAGCGTTTAACAAAACAGTCTTTATCAAAGGTTAAGTAAGTACGTATGACAAGGCATAATACTGGCACGCTGACCACGCTGACTAGGATACTTTTGAACAGACGACGAGGATTCCAACGGAGAGGAGATCCACACACCCATATGCTTATAAGCGTCCATTACTTACACTGGTATGTCATTCAGACTACAGACTATACACTTTGGTGATAAGGTTTCGCTGACTTGCGGAATGCTGCACTTGCACATATTAAAACGTCAAACGCTAGTCGCTAGACCATTGTTCGAGTTGGGTTGGGTTTGATTGCAAACGCTCTTCATCGGCGTCATCTCAGATGGAGCGTCAGCCCTTGGTACCCCCAGAAAACATGGGGACACTGAAATACGTTTACTGAACGCATGGTTATTGCATATTCTGAACGGAGTAAGGAAAAGAACTGAGCTCAGATATTTTCTCCATCATTTTGCGAAACATTGAATTAAGGTTGGTTTACCTACTGTCGCCCGCAAATACCTTGCTACCGCCGCTATGCAGCGGGACAATCAACGTATATTTCCAATCGGCGAACAAGCAGCTGGCTTCGAACGGGAATGTGGAAAGCACGGAAAACCGTTTGGTTATTTCGCCAGCGAGCTGCTTCAGCTGTTTGAGTAATATTTCTGGACCGAACGATTTTGACTCATTTAACATCAACAGCCTTTTGTTAGCAGTTTTCCGGCAAAATGTATAGTCTTAATCGTGGAGTTTCCCAAGAAGCCGAAGAAAGGAAGAGTAAATTTACTTTACCTCGTACAAAGGAACCTGAAAATTGTCAATGGTACCCTACCTTTTCTCAGTTTGCATTAATTTCTAATTCCTTGATATTCTTCAGTAGGGGAGTGAGATCACTACTATACGTGCGCCTTCTTATTTGCTCATAAAATAAGCTCGAAGTATCAGCGCACGATTCAGCGGCTTTTTCGTACTGATGTCGTGTTCTGAGGATAAGTCGCCGAAATTGGCCTCTCTGCGTCTTGCCTGCATTTATCGACACAATGTTCCTATCAGAGGAAAATTTATTTCTTAGCCTCTTGTCTTTGTTCACTTCTCTTTTCAATGTACGCGTCGGCTACCGGAATTTATTGCTCAACCCTTGCGTGAAATGGGGCAGTAGGTTTGGAGATAAGTTTGCAACAACTCGCAAAATCGCTGCCTGTCCTCGTCTACGTTGCTGGAAAGCGTATACAAATGAAAGAGAGGCAACCGACGGTTGGTAGTAAGAGGTTTATTTTTAACGAAGATTAAGGGTACTGCAAAAGTATAACTTTGTAACAGTGTAAATTTTTCGGTTTGTTTTAATTCACCAATGAAAATATCGCGTTTGCGGATCTATAAAATGGATATCAGGTCTGTCCAGTGAGTGCATAAGTGATCCTCAAGTTTATTGCAACAGCAGGTAAGGCAGCCAACATTAGTTTGCGGTTGCGTTTTATGAGCATTACTCTGTAGTTTGAAATAGTCTGCATTTTTCTTAGAAACAAGTTCAAACAAGAAGTGCGTCTGACTACGATCGTTTTAGCAAGTGCGGTACGTCGCATTAATAGACGTTTCTTATATCAGCGATAATTAGAGCCGTATTGGCTGAAAGTTGAAATTTCACCTTCAGGAGGTTCAGAACATTTTTGGTAAACGCTGTCCTGTCTGAATTTTGGACTTGATTTTTAAATTTTAAATCATTCAAGTTAAATTTATAATCCGCTTAGAAGTTACTAACAGGATTATAGTCCAGGCCCAGATATCGATCTTCAAAAATTTGCATGCACATTTGTATAGGCAATTTTCCTAAGATAATATTTTAGAATAGTTGATAAAATTGAGGAAGGATTGGAAGTATATATTCCTCCGTTAGTACTGCCAAATTAAGTACTAGTGTAGGATCTCCTACGACGAGATCCGAACAATAAGATTAAGTAATGACTTTATGCTTTTTCACACATGGCCTAGTTAAACAGCAGTTGCTAACGGTTCTAGTTATGGTTCATAGGAACGTTTTGCACATTATTAATATCAGAGATTCACTTTAATTAATCTTATGTATTGCAGATGTTAAGTGTTGATCAAAATTAAAAAGCATTACTGGATAACTGTCTTGAATTAAAGTGCCTTATTACGGCTTGCCCCTGCTCACTACCATGTCTTTGATAATTTGCAGAAAGAAGCCACAATATTCTGTCCGATAAATAGTGTAAGTATGCCGTTTCTATGTATGGTTATATTCAAGTCGATATGACCGAGGTTGAAGTCTTCGAACTTTAACGGAAGCTCAGGAATCGGATACCATAGCCAGAACCCAAGGGCAGCTTAAAAGCATTTTACCCTTTTGCAAGAGTTTGCCTGAGTTTTAGATTCATGCAATTTGCATGAGAATGTAGGAGAAATCTGGCAATATGAACGCTAGTTATGAATTGTTCAGTAAAATTTCATACAAAGCAAATATTATGACTGTGCCTAACTACGAAAATTCTGCTTGATGAAATGGAACGATTACAGTATTTTCCTCAAGTTAACACTCCAACAGTGCGCGTATTTCCTTCAATTTTCCTGACACATTTGTAACGGGAATCTGATATGTAATTTAAATGACTGAGGCTCCCTTTTGTTGACAGCAGGTCTCTTCCAGTCAGCGCCTTCCAATGGCGATTTCCGCTTATAGTTGTTCTCCAAACCCTCGTCTCCTTAATGCTATCTTTGTTTATAAAAATGCAAACTCTAACCGTCAAAATAAAAACGTTCACTCTCTGGCCGACTTTCATGCTTTATAAAACTTGACTTAGGTATTTTTCATGCTGAGCCTGTTAATTAGCAAAATGTCTGTTTGGGTGCCTGAAAAGGCCGACGCTATGCTACCGATGGGGCATAAAATGCTGAAGTCGGGCACATTTTAACCACTCCGTGACAGACTTGAGAAATTCTCTTAAACAACACTTCCTTACAGCTGCATTTTGATATGAAGTGGCTACTTGTTTGGCCAAACACCTGGCGACCGAATGCAGATTCCTCTGTGAAACGGAGCGAGATGGTGTAGGCAGCTTTATTTTGAACCTTTTGTTAGGCATCCTGAGCTTTGGCTTAATGAGCCAGGTCTTTTTAGCGCAACACTTGAGACAATTCTATCTTAACTCTTTAAGATGGTACGTTCTTGTTTGGAGACTTTTGTTGCCATTCTGCCGGTTTCTATCAAATGCACTCCTTGCATGTGCACTGCATATGTTTGTTATGTTTGTAGCCTATTCTGCCAATGAGAAATCGTCATTAATTTTAAAATAACTCTAAAGTTTTTTCTTTTAATGGCTTTGTGAAACCGGTGAAGGACATATCTGACTCACAATGGGTTTGGACAGCTCGTTCCGTAAAAACCTTCCTCAAGCGGGACGTCAGGAAGTATCTGAACGTGAAACATTTAGGTGCCATCTTCTTCATGACTTGAGACTTTGCCGCCGAGCAGCATGGAGTCGGCTTAATAGCTTTTTCAGTGTCGACAAAAAAATACAAAATTTTTAATATACTTCACCTCCGAGAAGTCTGCGATTCTGTTAATGATGTCAGCTTGTGAGGCATTTCTGGACTAATTTAAGGACGGCCACCTAATCTGTAACATCGGTCCTAACGACTCAGCTTTCTTTGCCTAAAAGCAGATGGTCATACGTGGTGAAATTTGTTTGCTCAAATATCGTATTTATCTTTAAGTCGCTTAAAGACCCCCTAATGTAGTTAGTTTTGAAGGGAAGATATTTTAGTCAATTAAATAGGTCTATTAGGGCGCTGTTCATTTGAATTCATTGATTGCACACTCGATTTTACCAAACAACTGAAGCTATTAGTGCAACGAAATAGAAAACTGACGAGAAACATAACGTGCGATTGCACAAAGCCGTTCCAAAGTCTCTTTGTCGAATCATGTCCTTAGCAGAAACCAAGTGTCTCTGATTTTCGCTGACTGTTATATTCCGGAGAATACAGCAGTGATATTCTTGTCAATTGTGCCGACAGCAGACGAAATGATCATACATGGTAGATTTGACGTCGAATCCGGGCCCTTCAGTGATTTCGCCTTTAACTCAAGCACTTTGTAGTTAAGTTACGGACCGCGACCTCGACTGTAGTGAAGAAAACTCGAGGTGATCTACTTTTTGGAGTGTAATATGCTTTGTCTTGATATTTTACTTTAAAGATCTTTCAGTTGATCCTAGAGTTCCTAGAAATCCATACTTGGTGTGTTACTGACGGAGGCAATATAAAACAAGAGTATTCATATATGACATTTCGTATAACTAATATCCTTTAGTTATCTTTTACCTTGCTTTTCCTTCTATTGTAAACAGTTATTCTTCCCCTCCACAGACGTTTTGTCAAAGATATATATATCAAGCAACGATTAAAGAAATGACTTGTCCACCTCCAACTTTACCCGCGTTTGTCATCTTTAGGAGGAGTTCATGTCAGTAATAGCACTAGTCAAGCAAGCAACGGTCGATCCTTTGTCAGCCCCCTCCAACACTTCTCGTCGCATGCATGCACCTCAAGGATCCAAGGCACCCGCAGTAAGCGATGTTGTAATAAATCTAAGTTCAAGTACACGAGGCTTTTGAGTAACAGAAACGCTAATAAAATGTCTAAGATTTTCGTGCACTATCTTATGTTTGTTACTAGTGAGGCCAGGGAAGGTCAGATGAAGACCCTTCATATTTAATTAATTATCTTCGGACGTTAACTTAAAACTTAGTAGTTATGCCGTTTACTTATTTTGCGTGGCAGAGTTCATCCACTTTTACGCTAAGCGTTGAGGAAACGACAAGTACTTATAGTCATAGACCAAGGTCACAGAGTATCCTTTTCTCATAATTGGCCATCCGAATCCTGCCCTCTATCTATTTTCTTAATTAGCATATTGGTGAATAACATGAAGCTGTGAATACGCCATGTTGCTGTTAGTGGATTCTTGTTTGCTTTACTTGACTCGCTAACGTATGTTTTAAGGTCACATTTTGTATCGAAACTAAGTACACGAGGATTAGTATGCCATCTTATGGAAGCACCGTCCTTCGGAACTGCATCGAAATTTTAAAATCGGGATTACATCCCCCAACTTTTTAAGTGAAATTGCAACCACTGAATTTACGTAAACTCTTCTGGCGTAAACTAGGTTCACTTTCGTTGTAAAGAAAACGGTTGGTAGATTCAAAACCCCAAATTTTCAGAAAAACATCTACGTACTTGTCTTAGTGAACAAGCCAGAAAACCAACCCTGAATTTTATCCCTAAACATCAGGTATTAAGCGTTGGTTCATTTAACCCGTTTGTTCGCTTTTGGATATCATCCCACCCTTCTTGATCTGCAAATGGTCCTAAACATCCTCTGGTCTTACCGTGTATTTCTCACCCACTTGGCTCAATTTTCATTAACAGCAAAGTTGCAATGGCATCGATTCATTTTTGATATGGCGAGCCTCTACGCCGTCCGAACTGCCACCGGAGGCAGTCCTTCCCATCCTCAGTCCACGTCTCCAAGCACGACAAGTGACAGCAGCATTGACGGGCCCGGACAAAGGCTTCAAGGCTGCTCATGATTGGCGGAATAATACACCAGAAGTGGTTGGAAATGTCACAGCCATTGACTCGCCTTCCTATAGTAACGCGAAGGTTCTGCTTTGTGGTAACCGGGGTGAGCTTTAATAACTATATGCACTTCAGGTTGGTGTTTATTACGTCCAACTGCAAAAGATTGGCAAAGTTTAAATTAAAAATGCTTTTCAGTCTATTAAGTCTATCACTCTTATGCACAACTAGCCTACAGCGAACGGACTGTTGTTTGGGTATTGCAACACAATCTTGGAAGCTTTAAACGGTTCCAATGAAACACTATATAAACCTGCCAATAGATTGTTGCTTCCACAGCATTAACGAAAGTCCATTCTTCTCTTTTGGCCTGCTGCCATATGTATCCGTCTCCCCAGTCAAATATTTACATATTTTTATATGACAACAATTTTTCCTCTCATATGTCTGTTCCATTTTCGAGAGGCGACGATGAAATGAAGCAAACGAGACCGCAGTCCTTACTACGACTCATCAACAAGCTAGCGGAATTTTAACTGTGGGAAGACGCAATCTTAGAAAAGGAGCACTAAGAAACCTAGGTTAGAGAGGGATTTTCGTCCCTGCTAATTAGGCCTACAGTGAATGACCAAGCTAAGCAAGGCTATTTGGTTTGTCCCTGGATT
>CACRXP010000717.1:99490-167366 GCA_902702965.1 Spirometra erinaceieuropaei
CTGCGTTGGGCTCCTGCTGCCCGTGCACAGGAGCCGGAGGTTGTCCGGTTCAGAGCGCGGTAGCCTCAGTAGCGGCTCCGGTGACGCGCGTGGTTGCAGTGACACCCGGTCCCGGGTGGAGACTTTTGCCCTTATTGTGGCCAGCGTCGGGGACTCGCAGGCTTTCCTACTTCGCGAGAATCTCGGGGTGACCGAGGTGACGGGTTGGGTTCCTGGCGCCACCACAGGGATGAACTTAGACACAGAGGAACATGTGAGGGCTTCTTCCTCCGACGGATGTCCACCGCGGGATTTTCGCGATGCTGGTGGAGCCCTGGGAGCTGTGCATGAAGGAAAGGAACCAGAATTGCACAATCTTATGTGTGCTGGTAAGAGCTTCTCTGATTCCTTTCTGTTCCTTGATTTTGACCTTCAGTTTTCTGTTCCAGTTACCCCTATTTCTTCTGTATCTGACTACCCTTATTTTTGAGCTGCTTATTTTCATGCTGGAGCTGTTATTCTTACAGATCGTTAACTCATAGTCTTCTGTGGCGAAAGTCGTTTAGGCCACTAGAGTGTCTCAGTTCCGGTGATGTGTCGGACGATTGGCTTGCATCTGTGAGCACGACAGTTGGCCTCATGTTTCTTCCTTATTCTTTTGCTGTTTGTACTCTCATGAGTTATTTACCGTACCTTGGTTTGCCTGGTGGTTACATTTGTTCTTCATACAGTCACGACTGTTGGATCGAATCAAGGTAAAAAGTCAAGGAAATCTGCCCAATGAGTTCACAATCCACATATCTTGTTTATTTTCTCCTGCTTATGGCGTCTTTTCTATCTCCGGGTTTTTGTTGTCCATCGGTTTTCCACACTCACTCTGTTCACTGCATTTGACTAGACTTTATTCCTCAGTTTTTGTCATGCAATGTCGAATTTCGTCGTGCTTTAATCAGGCGGAGCATACAACAGACATCGATATTTTTAAGAAACATCCACACAAAATTTAACCATTTTCTATGAGAGCATTAGAAGCTGTTTGTCCACAGATTTTTTCTAGTTACCTCCAGATTTTCCACTTCTAAACTATGCTTTCAACGATTTATTCATTCAGCCGCTTCCAAATCATTAATTCCTAACTTCATTCTCATTCACCTTCATGTTCTTCCAATTGCTGCTCAATTACTCTACCAGAGTGCATACAAGCAAGAAAACATTATCTCAATACGATTCCCCAGCTCAGTCATGATAGCAGTGTATCAGTTGTAAATGCCTTTGCAATATTCGTGTGCACGGAGCGAACCTTAGCCGACATGATCATATTGACTCAACGTGATGCATGTATCTGCATTCGTAGGAACAACAGGAAGCTGGAACCCTGCAGAAAGTCCATTTTCGTTCGTCCGCTTGTCCTGCTAAAGAAATAAGCTGCCATATTTTTTATTGATTTTAAACATAGTGATCTTGTTACTATTCACTTATGTCATGCTATCTGTTCACAATCATAAGGATAAGCACAGCATAGGGCCGACGAACGGGTAGATATTACATAAAATTCTGTATATTATGAGGAACTCCTGAGAACCAGTACTTTCTGGTCAGAATACTATAGCTTTAGAACCAGAACTACTGAGCCTCCACAGATTTTGGCCGAAGGAAATAATTACACAATTAAAACTGCATAAATGCTGCAACACTAGTTTCCCTGACAAGGTTGTACGCCATTTCTAAAATATCTGCAAAGTATTTGGGCAGAGATAAGAACACAGCATTCTAATAAAGGCAAATGCTCGAGTTTCAGATACATTACCGGGTACAGAAGGAGGATACTGATCCAGCATAAAAACGGTTTGTCTGTTTTTTGAGCCTTCAAAAGCTTGATGGTGTTAATAGTCAGCAATTATAGCAGCGAACAAAAAAAAGTGCCAGTTTGAGGGATTTTTAACCGATCAGCAACCAGTACTTCATGTCGGGGGGTGGTTGCGCAGGACCCTGGTTTCGGGTGCATAATCAGTGTGCCACTTGATTATCTTCACCTCATAGACCCTATCTTCAATCAAAACACGGCCTGTACACTTATCTTATCGGCTGCGAACTTGAACCCCTTGTCCGTTGCCGAGATATGGACAACCACTTGTAATAGTTCATCGACCCGTTGCACGACCCAAGTGGTGGACAGGAGGCGGTCTATTATAATGTTTCGGATTGTAATGCTCTGGTGTACCATATGAACCAAGACTACTGAAACGTTAACAGCAGCGTTTTGCGCTAATCTTTCAAGCGAATTGGAGTATTAAAGCAGTGTTGTGAAGCTCATTGGCGGAAACCCTAATATCTCGCTTGTGCATCTTTTCAATTACCTTTTGGATATCGCAGTCATAAAAAGGATCTTTAGGTATTTAAGGATATTTAGGTAAAAGAATTCGCTTTGATCTTCCGCATAATATTTCATATCTCAGAATTTCTGCGTAGAATAAGGTGGCATTTTAATCCTAGAAAGATTATTGATGACCGTTTGACTGCGAGCTTAATCTACGCGCTCACCTGCTCTCTGGATATGCAATCCACACGCCGTTTATCCTCTCTGAAGCCAATTCACACAACTTTGCGTGTACTTAAAGAGGTCCTCCGATTCGCATGCAATCTGGCGACCTACAAGGATCACTTTGCGTGTTTTGTGGGCGGCATTTCCAAAGCTGAGGATAATAGGTCACATATTTTATCGTGTACAGATTCAAAGAATTCTCATAAGTCCCACTCCTCCCAAGAAACCTTACTTCTTGGTATTTGGTGTAGATGTAATTTTCTAAAAGCGAGATGAAAGGCGTACTTTTTATATTCTTTCTATGGACAGTGATTTCATTTTTATGGGCGTCGAGAATCCATTAAAAAAGGGGCACACTGCGCAAGTAGCGCTCTTTACTAGTGTAATTTACACGAGTGGCTGAAAGGTGCAGAGTAAGGGCCGGCGCACTGCACTGTCAAAATAGCGTGTGATTGCTTTCCTTTTTGACCACTTTTTCTACCTTCCCTAATTAATTATTCTTTTCAACGTGTTATGAGGCTTAGTACATACTTCACTTTTATCTCCCTCCACGCATAGCGAACTGCTTAACCGTTGCCGTCGGATATATTTTCATGGAATAATTACAAAATGTTATTCATCTTAGTTTAATACGCTCTTAGCTTTGTACTCCAAGGCTTACTAAAAAGGTATTCATTCATATAGAGAGCATACTGATCAAAAAATGCGTTTCGGTTACCGTTACCTGCCCATCACTCCTTGCGAAATATCTTTTGATTTGTTCTGCGTCGGTCCTTCTCAAAAATGCATGTTAATGCTCATTTGTGCCTAAGTCAAGCTGTAATTCATGTGACACGAAGGTCGAAAAGGTCTGCTAATTGACCAAGAGGGAATTCTAAACTAAGCATGCAGCTTGTCCTACAAATATAGCTTTTATTATCTAATAGCGAGAACATATTCATTTACATTTCATGGAGCACTAAATTGAATTGACTGCGCTTTGGTTTCATTCTTTGTCGTTCTGGCTTAAGTTCTCGCGTTTTCCGACACGAAGACGATGAACTGATAACTATTCACGTCATATTTATAGTTCTCGCCTGCGTATTATGCCGAGACCGGCTATATCAAACAACTATTGCCTATACTTGCTTTCGTCTTTAAGACACACATGACATTCACCAGAATCTCGTTAGATTCGTTTTTAGAATAAAAACAAAACCTAAGAATAACGATGTACTGTCTTTTTTGTGGCGTTTTGTTTATAGACATCGAGCAAGAGCGCACTCATATCCACCTCGTTTTTTGGCTAAAGCACCTCTCCGCTACGTGCTTGCTCGCGAGGGTTCTCTATTGAACTCCAAGGTTAAACAGATTTGGCATGTTTTGTCGGTGCTGGCAGTTCGGTACAGTGTCACGAACATAGGAATGATTGTGAGTCGATTCAATGTTCACACTTCTCTGCTCTGACTAGTGAGAACCTAGACAAAGGTGAATTTTAAAAAGAATTTTGCAGTTGAATTTTTACAGGAGAAAGAAGAGGTTATGTTAATCGAGATTACCGAAGCCCTACCCCGAAGTGGGAACACTCCTAACTCTTATTAGTATGTAGACGCTGAGCGTGCAGTGGTAGTATCCACAGGACAGGAGAATATGAACCCATCAGTAATGCAGGTGGCCTTGTGCAAAAGTCCGGAGATATTAGGCATCAAGTTAAGGTAGCTTTTACGTTTGGGCCCGTGAATGAGTACCATTCTTGGAGTTTAACGCAAAATCATCAAAATTCCCTGTCCTACCATAGTATCTTTAGATGTGGGTTACCATATAGTTGGCAAATCGATGATTCACATAATTACACAAATCGGAGTGACATTATGTCCTAACGACTGTTGCTTGCCGTTTTATTACTCCATACTCGCCTTCTCTCTCCCATGAGTTACCACCTCAGCCGTAGGCCAAACGAACCGAAGACTTGCCTGCACTATACTCCCTACTATCTTGCATAGAATTCGACCTTTGCGAGGTCTCCAACGGTCAGTCTGACCTCAGCTGTGCAAACAGGACTCCTTTGAAAAAAAATGAAATCTCCTGTCGCCCGATAGAATGCGTGTGCACTTTGTATAGTTACTATCTCGAACTTGCCTGCTCATAGCAACAACGCCTATCTGAGTAGCCGCCCTGCTTTGTCCGGCCTGGTGTACTATAAAAGACTTGGTTCGCTGAGTAATAACATCGGTAGAACATGACTGAACACGTTTTATTCACCAGAAGATGAAGAGAGCGTACGGGGACACGGGAGCTACACACCCATGAGAGCCGAACAGTCAAGGGCAAGGTCTTAAGAGCCCTCTTTCTCAGGGTGAACACAGTGGCGCTGGCCTGTCTGTGTAGTAGGCAATGAACTACACTTTAAGTGCAGTTGCTGTTTTTTAACGCGATCCAGGTACGTCGCATCAGACGTGGCTCAAAATATTGGAAATCAACGAAAGCCATAGCTTTGATAGAAGCTCACACAAAATCTGTCGCCTAGTTTTCTGCACCTTCAGACATTCAAATCTACTAGGCCCTGTTTAAATATGCATTGGTAGCAAATGAGACCGCAATTGAAGCGAGCCGCAACGGCTGGAAGCAAAAAGAAGCTTTAGTTAGATGCGTTTCACTGATTCTCCATAGCAATAAACACTTAATTTCTTAATAAGCGTATGCCTTTCCGGAATTAGCACTGTCCAGCTGCTCAATTTAATCTTTTAGGATGCGTCAAGATCTGTCTGTCTCACCTGCTTCTGCGCTATCACCCTACAGCTCTGACTGTGCACTGGGCTATGCTATCTAAATCTTGCCAGTCGCCCAGAGCCCATAATTGATTACGAATTCACATAAAGCTATACCACCAAATGAAATCTATCAGAATTGCTGTAACACCAATTCCCAAGTTCTAAACATGGCATTTAGGCGCGGCCGGACACGGATTATATTATGTAGCGTTATAACCATGTCGTTCCACTTTTGTTAAGGAAGTAAACAAGTCTGCAAGCCGCATTTGCGGCGATCTTATCCTAATCGGCATTTCATTTATGATTTTGAGAATTTCGAGGGTTTGCGCTTATTTCCCCTCCATATACCGAACTGGTCGGAAGTAGTTCCGTCTTTCCAGGAATGCGTAGACAGGGAAAAGGACGCAGTTTTTTCTTTAGCAGTGGCTATATCGGCCTCACACTCCGTCCGCGACTGCGAGAAAACGCCATCTTTTCTAGAGATGGCGGTTTTTTCACTTTAGCGATCGGCTTAATTGAACAAGGGCCTTAACTGATAGACAAGGGTTATTATTTGCGCCGTGCCAGTGCTCGCACCCGACAGGAAATTACGCCCTCTTACCAACCCTCTATCATCTTATAGTTAGTACGACTTTAGGGTAAGGTGATATCATACTAACAGAAAAGGTACTAGCCAAAAGCCCATACACGCCTGTTCCGCCGATATTCTGCTGCTGCATGGCGCAACTGGGAGGGATTCGGCTCAGTGGGTCCCCCAGCATTCCCCGTGTGTTTTCCGTTAGACCCTCCAATTTAGACATTGCCGCTTTTTAATTTCCTCAGAAATATTCTACGAAGTTGTAGTAGATCAGTTTATTCAAAGTCTATAAAATTCTCGGTCTGAGCCTATAGGCCTTGAATAAACTGATCTAATACAACTTCGTAATTTCTGAGGAAATTAAAAAGCGACAGTACGACACTTGAATACCACCTCATCTCAGACCTTGACTTTACCGGCAAGTAGTACTTGTATGCACGACTCGCCTAGCCACATCTCCTACAAATTCGGCTTGATAAGCTTTTGGAGAACAAATTGTCGCTTGTTGGCTCCGCAAAAAACGAACTGTCCCCCTTCCACTGGATGACAAATAGACAGAAGCAGTCACCTGCTTCAGCCGCCTCGACTGTCTCATACCAACAGTGGAACACTGCCAGAAGGAGGTTAGGAACCTTATTGAAGTTACATTGGGGATATTTTTTCATCTTGACAAATGCCCGTTATGCCATCAGATTATGTTTTTGAAAATTGGAAACTGTGGAGACTCAACAACGTGACTTATGTCGACATTAGTTAATGCAGTTGTTTTGTTATAGGAGGATGTGCCAGAACAAGAAACCCCTTCAGTATTCATACGACTAGCAACACAGCCTGAGGAGGAAGTCTATTCATATTTTTGACTGCAACGGCATTCCACTTTTGTGTCCACCACTATCAGTAAAACGAACGTAGGTACTGAGAGATACTTGGAGTGATGGATTGGCATAGGCTGACGTTGAATAACCATGTTTCCAATACACTGCAATATATTCTTTTTATGTACGCAAGTGTAAACCGATTTTGATCTACACCAGCAACTCTGAACATTTTTAGCCATTATATATGGAAGGAGAAGGTTACAGCATTTTTGCCTATATCCATACGTAGGTGGAGCAGCTGCGCCCGGTGTGTCCGTGCGCATGTTTATATTTCCGGTCTCAGCTGGTGGTCAGGGTTATGATTGGCTTAGTGAAGGTAAACAAGCCCGAAACAGTGCTGTATCAATCTACCTCCTAGACTCTGTCGTCTCCCGTCTGATATATGTATATACAGTAGATGTGCTAACTCATGAAATGCCAACCAAAATTTCAAAATGCGTTCTCGTTTCGAAAAGATAAATTAAGTAGTGTTGTAAGTCTAATCATGATGCAGCTTAAATCTATAATGATCCAGTTACCTCAGGGTGTCGGCTTTCGAAAGAACTTACTTTCGGCTGCATGCAAGATCTATACTCTGCAAAACATGACTACTTAAGTAGCATGCAATTTTCTCATTGATTTTCGATGCCCTTGAAAATTCAATTATATTTCATGGAAAACATGCATAAAAATATTCATTTTTTCACTTATTCGGTAGAAAATCACGTCTTCTTCCAATTGCATACTCAAAAGAAGAGTATAATTAGGTTTTAAAAAAGTTTCCAATTGTGAGATTTTGTAATACCGTTAAATGGCCGTTCATGAAACGTCATGTATCTGCATGTATATCGTTCTTACGGAACTCGCTCGTTCCGCCATGCCTTACAGGCTCTCTTTTGAGCCTAACCAGCAGCCCAACAATGGTTTGGGCTATGACCGGCTGACGATGGCTAGTAAGCCAGAAATAGCCATTCCAATCTCCGTTTTCTTTGTCGGTAATAAGATTCTGTATATATACATATGTATATGTTGGCTTATTAGCAAGGACAACGGACTCGAGACTCGATGATAGAGTGCCACAACCAATGACCAAACATCCCGGGTTTGAATCTCAAGTGATCCGAACCTGAGGCTGGGCGTGACTGGTGGATGGCGGCAAATAAGCCAGAAATGGCTATTCTGGTCTTTCTTGTCTCTGTCGGTACTACCCTATGTGCCTATACTGGTAGACCCTGTGCGACTGCCTAAGAGAGTTCTAGTTTGAGTCCCAACACACAACGGGACAAGCACGTTCCGTAACCGATCGGTGAGCGCCCATCTGCCGTAATTGATATTCCCGATCACAACTGACAGGACAACGGACCCGTCAGTCAATGGTAAAGCGTTACATTTAATGACCAAAAATCCTGGATCAGAACCTCAGACAATGCATAGCGGGTAGAAATGAATAGTGCATTCGCGGCATCATGGGGGCTACCCTGGTAAACAAGTAAGAGGACAAGACATCACCTTACTTCACATTACCCAGCCGCTTTGGAGTCAGCAAAGCTATCCAATTTTTCCCAGAGTTCTGCAATTCTCTCCCATGTTGCCGCAGCCTCAGAGAAGCTTATAAGAAATCCTGTCGCTGTGCGTAAGAGGATTTTAAATTTCATATAGACATAACAGCTGCCCCAGTGGCTGTTGGGAGCCAAGATCGGAGTGCGGAGAAGCTCAGTGACGAAGTGCTTGTCGGATACTGACCATTTTAACGATCCTAGGTTAGCATTTACGATTTTAATGTGCAAAGACAGAACGTCATCCTATCTATTCAGAGGTCGCGACAGTATGGAAAAAAAGTTAGATTCATACGATTAATTGGATTATGCGATTAGCCTATTTCTCCAGGATACGGGAGGAGTCTAATTAATCTTGCTTATTTGCGTACTATGCATCCATCATGACTTAGGTGATGGACCGGCAAGCACGTTAAGATGACCCGTTAGCATTTTCGCATATTATGAGCAACTTATTACATCTATGCTACAACTGTGTCATTAAATTCTGTTTCGCATGTTTCCTTAACTCTGTTAAACTTTCCGCTCATTGCTTTGTCTTTCATCCTCGGCGTCCTGAAGCTCGGGGGGAATATTGCTGAACGGCCAATTTACAAGAACCGTTCCGTGGCCTGGTCGAATGAATCCCTGCTTATTTGAGCTTACATGGCTTGGGGACGCTCTTCGTCGGGCCTTTTTAAGTCAGTCTTACGCGGGGGATTGTTTCGTATATTTTTTCACGCCTTGAATTTTTTAGTCTGATGTCACTTTGCTACACCTTCCTAAGGTCGGTTCACTCGGTCCAACTGCTTTCTCTTAATTATTAAGGAAGGTCCGACGCGTGTATGTTGGTATTTCAAAGCACGAGGACAAGTGATCTTTTGCGAAGAATTTCGAAGAAGTTAACTGGACTCCAAAAAGTGAGCAGGGTGGGTGAAGTTAATCACTTTGCATCCATCCCAATTGTCGTTGTTTTAATTTGCCATGCAGGCACTTCACCGCCGATTCGCCATATTTGTTGCTCATTCGTTTGCTCCTGACCGACTGCTCCTCTCCACTAATAACTTCGCGAATTGAAATGAAATAATTCCTGTTCCGCGCTGGGGAGTTCTCGTAAAACCATGTGATATTTATGGTCGTCGTTCTAAGCATCGGTGCTTAAAAATTTATTCTAAGTGATGATTCCTTATTTTGGACTTTATCTGTCTATTTTCCTCGTCCTGAGTAATCATTCCCTACGTATTACCTTTTGTTAGTGATGTGGAGTAAGTTCAGGCAGAAATTTTACTGAACTTAAGGCAATGATTTAGGCTTTGGCAGGGGCGCTCACCGATCGTTCTTGCGGAACTCACTCGTTCTGTTGTACCTTACGGGCTCTCTCTCGAGCCCAACCAGCTTTCACCTCTCACACCTCTTTTGGGTACAACTTCGACAACCTTGCATATATTTATCCAGTTTTTGCACATTTGAAAGAGAGGAAAAGGCAAACACTTTTACTGCAGGCAAGGCTTTATCACAAAATATTCAATTAATAATAACGTTCAAAATATGACTAGCCATCTAATATATCAGCGTTTCTTCGCATCTGGGCTGCAGATGTGACGCAATTTAAGTGTTGTATTGTTATCACCTTCGCCCCCACCACCGACATTTAGTAGCGGTACGTAGCACCCAGAAACCGATTTTTTCACAAAACCGACTAACATTAGACATTGTTCGATTTTCAGAAATGCCTAGAAAAGTGCATCCAAGTAAATTTGAAGGAAAAGAGGTCTTGACGTCGCGTGAAATGGATCTAAGTTGTAGAGACATCGAGCGACGACTGAAGGGATCAAAAACCGTGAGGAATAAATATACTGTCGCTTGCAAAACAAACCTGTAATAAAACACGAACCAGTAGGAGTTAGGGAAGACTTACAGCTTAGTTTAGGAGAGGAACACTACTGAGAAGCGGAGTCAGTAGCACATGCATCACCGTGAAAAATTTGACGCTGACGTTTTCGTGTACCACAATTCACAGAATCATGAAGAGCCTTTGAGGAATGCCGCAGCTGAGGGAGAGCCACATAAAACAATGCATACATTGGACTGAGGATCACGCCACCCGGTCATATCAGTGATATGATGTGGTTTTCACTGGAAGTGGGGTTGTTTTGGAGGGTCTGAGGGGTGGGAATAATAACTGGCATAAGGTCCAAAGGGACTATGATACATGCGGCAGACGACCATGCTGAACCCGTGTGGTGAAAATTTGCTTCAAGCGAAAAGTTAGAATTATTCTCCTTGCAGGGAAGATGGAATACTCAGTCTTCAATTCAGTCACAGCTTAATTACTGGGGCAGCCATTTCCTGAATTTTAGTACCTGTAAGTAAGCGTTTTTCGTGCTATAACGTTTGCTTGCTGTATCTCTCTTACGTGAAGAAACATATCATTCTAGGCAAAATTGTCGAACTTTTTGTCGGAAAAACGAACGACCTTCTAACAATGTAACAGGATGTGAGACTTGCGTGTGGGCACCGCTAAAACCGATCAGCACGGTTTTTTCTTCGCTGAATTTATTGTTTCTGAATGTTTTTGACGACGCAAGTCCAGAACCACCAGAACGATAGAATTGGTAATCGTGCGCTTGATGGTCACTTCATGTGCATGATTTATTCGGGAAATTGCGGAGTTGTGAGTGCCTACTTATCTTCCTGCAAGAATATGCTGCGTTATGAAATCAAAGCCAAGCACCGCGGTACTTCTGAAAGACTTTTAAATTTGGTTATGCACTGAGTGGCCAGAAAACAATAGGATAGATGACAAACGTCAGATCCACATGACAAAATGCGCATTAACTAAAAAACAAAAAGAAAATATTCAAATAGGGCCGTAAAGTTTGCCAAAATGACTGCAGGAGATGACAAGTGCAGGCGTCCTTTACATGAGGCTCATGGTAAATTATTACTTGACTGTATACGGCCACATACTGTAGGTGTGCTATTTCATAAAACGCTAGCCGAAATTCTGAAATAAGTTTTCCATTCGAATAAATTACTTAAGCACGATTATCTTGTTAAATCGCGTGTTGCGTAGTCCCAAGATATTCCAGTCACGTCAGGATGTCGGTTTTCAATCGAGTCCCTTATTGACCGCCTGCACAAACCACATTCCGCAAAATCGACTACTTAAGTGGCATGAAATTTTCCATTGAATTGCGATGTCTATATATATTCAAGCATATTTTGTAGAAACTGCACAAAGTTATTTTTCATCTTTTCGTCTGATAGCGAATTACGTTTTCTGCAAATGTAGGCCTGAAAAGTATTTTTCAGTTTTAAAAGCAAACTCTGATTATGCGTTCTGTACTTTGTATTCGCCTTGCTGATTATTAACATTTTCGCGGCGTGTCCTTTGCAAGTCTCGAGTTTGAAAGTTTCCTGGGAAATACCCTCGGCAATAGAACCTGCAGTAATTTGACGTTTCTGCTCGCTCAGCCGTAAGCGCACGTCGATTTTCCCATCGCGTGTCTCCGTGGAGTGGAAACGGGGCAATTAAAACCCAACAAGGCCTCGTCGTGAACATCAAGTAGAACTGCTTCGCGCTTTATCACAAGGGGGTGGAACAGGTGCGAAGGCCACGCCTTATTTATCGTTTTACCAACCCCGGCACTCTTTATAAACTGGTTTTTAATTCTGCACGCGTCTAAACGTTTGAAAACCTTTGGGCTGTCATCTTATGTTCTGACCCGTGCCTAATTACACTGTCTGCCTACAGCTATCTGACTGTCTCGCTCGTTTTTCATCAATTTTTGCTTCGCTCAATTATTCACATGTGAGAATCGATCGCGTTTAATATTCTCCTGAGTCTCGGGGGCTTTTTTCTGAAGGCAGCTGCCCTCACATGAGCAAAAACGCTTGCTTCTTTCGCTCAACTAGGTCATCCCCTTCGTTCTATCATTGATTTACTCTCGAGGGTTTTCTGAACTTCCCCTCTTTGCATTTCCAGTGCACTGATGTTATATAATCTTCCTCCATGGTTTTCCTGAATAAAACTACTACATATATGCTCTCCTTCCTTCGTTTTCACGGCCAATCCAACTGCTTCAGAAGGTTTGGCTACAAAATCCGGTCGGCTTTTGTGCTTATAGAAGGACCCGGCGCTGATGTCTATATGCATTAACCCTAAGTTCTTGAATTATACTTCCTTACATCGTGTATGACTCAAGAGTCCGAAAATTCCTAACGATGTCTTACTATTTTTAGTGGCAATTTGCGGAGCACGAGACGTTGTCATCCTTGGCACGGACGGCCTGACTGACAATTTTGACCCCGTTATTGCAAGACTGGCTGTTCCTCAAGCGCCTGAGATCGCCTTCGTAGACGATGAGGCGGATAGCGAGACCATGGACCGTGATAACTTCGGCTCTGAACAAAGCAGCGGCATTGCCGAGGCTCATCGCCACTGGACACCGTCCATCACCTCCACTTCTCCAAAACACCTCTCCTCCGACGTCGAAGTCGCCACTGATCGATGGTCGATTTTTCGTGACCTTCAGCGTCCAGTGCGCCATCGGTGGACCAGCATGTCTCCGTTGCCTACGCCTTATGACCTTCCAATTTGGCCCAAGCCACCGCCTCCCCCCCTGGACGACAGCTGCACCCATGATGCGCAGGCAAAAGGGCCACTCACTGAACCAGACGGACAACTAGATGTTAGCGCGCGCAGCCTTAATTTCACGGACCAGCTGGAACTCAGCTGGCCGGAACGGCGACAGTACGCAACGAAGGAGATGATGCGTATCTGGAACGACCTGGACACTCACCTGAACGGAGCTGGCCCACCCAGTGCGGCGGACTTTGGTGAAGCGCTTTTGCGCCACGTGCGCCGCTTAACGGCGCAAAAACGTCAACTCCTAGAGGCACCTGACACCACAAAGTTGAAGGCCCAGTACTCTCGCTACATGCGCAGGAGGAGTGCCCTCAAGGCAAAATCAACAGTTGATGATAAACAGAGGGAACAACGACCCGATCGGCTCAAAGAGGACAGGGAATTTCGTGAACTGGAGGCCCAAAGGGCCCGGATCATGGACGCAATCCGTCGGCTGCCTGGCAAACTGGATCATGCAACTGTTCTGACCCTGGAAGTGAGCGCACTTTTCTCAACACCGGAAACATGAAGGAGTACCACTTCCTGCAATCAGGAACATAGACCTTGTTTTGCTGCATATTCCTGGATTTTATCTGTTACCTGTGATATAGTGTGTAGTATACGTAAGTCGATCCTTAATTCGCTGTCTTCCGATGCAGCTGGCATTCGAGAAGCGAATTCATCGTTTCAGTGCATTTCCTTTTAGGGCATTTTTACTCCCGAAGGGTCATCCTCTTGTGTTGTTTTTTTTTCACTTCCACCGCTCACTGTGTCGCTCACTTTTTACTAGCTTCAGTTTTTTTATATGTAATGCAAAACAGACTGCGAAACAGTCAACGGTTTCTACTTATTTTGTTCTAAGATGGCTGTTGGAGTCTACACGAAGATCTAGATCCTGTTTTGCTGTCAGAACACATATGTCGGATGATTTATATTTGATATTTGGAGCAAAAGACCTTAGGCGCGTCCTCTGAGTCTCTGGCGTTTTTGTGCCAGTTGTGTTTTGGACATTTTCCTGAGATATCCTATAACATAAGTTTGTAGTAGATTATTTAAACGCATTTGTACTTCTTGATAAAATTGATCCCGCGATCAGATCAATTGCCCGCGGCTATATAAACGCGTTTGCTTCTCAAATTCTATTGAGCCTGGACAATGAAAAAACAACTTCTGTACCAAGCATGTAATTTTTTCAGTGCTTATTCAACCTGCTCCTAGGATTGTCAGTCAGTGATGGTTAAAAGGGTTCTTCGCAAAATCCAAAATAAGTGTAATCACACTATCCTGCACAGCGTAGCAGAAATAAAGCAATTATTTTTTGACGTCAGGCAGCATCGGGTTTTTCGTCCACCCTCGCCTAGTAAATTTTCACAGCAAACACCCATAGACTGGTGATACTGACGTCTTTTATGTATTTTGTCTACTGACCTAGCGTCCCAGAACGTTTTTATTTCTCTGCGCAAATACCGCCCTACTTATGCTATCATAGTACACTGTTGTCTAGAGTAATGCTTAAGCAAAAGTCTTACTCCGTTATAGTTTTTCGGTAGGTAGCCCGTGCGACTGTCATTTCAAAGATACATGAAATTATCAAAGCTTTAGAAGGTAACCCACAGAACACTGTTTTTCCAAACAGACTAACGGCTTGTTTTTGGTATATTTTTATTTTCAGGGACTGGACACATTTTTCACTGGTTGCCTATGGCATGGGGTTAAAGTAAAGGTCGCTGAACAAAAAAGGAAGGCGGATTGAGATAGCGTTTTATCGCGCACACTGAGGCAATTGAACTCAGCGATCAGGGTCGTCATTGTGCACTGCGTGTTCCAGTCTCTCAGCGCTTCTGTTCGAAATCCTCATTTGCTTACATAAGTGAACTGCGTAGCTACCATAAATACCACACAAAAAGCCAAAATACTACAAATGCCAAGCAATCCTCTTTGCATCCAGAATCATCTTAAAGGCACGCTATCCAACACCAAATTATGGGTGATGAATAAGGCACTGTAAATTGTGTGCCAGGAAGACTTAGCGGTGCTATCTTGCTCGCAATTCTGCCCGGGTTACCTGTGCGTCAGTTTTTTTAAACCACGTCTTTTAAGAGGGTTTATTAAAATCTTATTATCGGGAGGGACGTGAGCCACAATACTTATTTAATAAATCATACAGTAGGTCCCTTTTGGGCCCAATAGAAAGAAGATTCCAGAGGTCCGTCTGAAAATGACAAAAGATGCAGTAGGGAATATTTCGGGCATAATCGCTGTGGCAGCCAGTCCTATGGATGGCGGCCAAGCCGTGTTCCATTCTGTGGTCAGGACAGGCCAACGTCAAATCTATGCTCCTGAGAGTCAGATCAGAAGCAATTGGACTACGCGAATGTTCATTTCATCATCGTGTTCACTCAGAAAGGGATGTACAAGTAGTAATACATTTTTAACAGTAAGCATGGAAGCCCCGACAAACGCGCAGCGCGTATACCTTGTCAGTTGGTGTTCGGTTAGCTTGGATTAGATATTGTGAGCAAGTGGTTTTTTTCTCCAAGACAGGGTTTCACTCCATTCAAATACGCTCTCGGTCTTAATCGACATGGTTTCACTTCCTGCCGCCGTTGCATCTCATAAGCTGGAAATACTAAAATTGGAAAAAAGGACAAAATTTATGAAATAATTACATCAAAACAAGGAAAAATGGGCAGGACGACCTACTTATTTTCCGCTGCAATTCTCAATTATCTGGTACTCCCCCAGGGATATGCTAGATGTTCGTAACCTTTCGGCCGATGGTATTTATACCAAGAAATTGCTTTTAGGCTAAATCCAACCCTAACAACTGACCAGAATTGTCCCGATCAAGTAAATGTGCTATTCATTAGCACATCAAACAAGTAAATTGACCAAATGACCTAAATAAATACGCAGTGGCACATCTGTCGAAGGGATCAACGCCCTCGGCGGTGTTAACCTTTAACTTATCTCTTTATTGGCTTTCATTCACAGCAAACTAGTTTGAACAGCAGTCAGAGAGTTGCTGGAAAAGTCTACTGAGAATAAAGGAAGATCACCCAAAAAATAAACTCAGTGATGGATTTCATCCGCTTAAGTATTATGTGTTAGATGACCAGAACTACGTAATGTTTAGAAGGGTTTTAACGGTCTCTCCGATTTCCAGTTGCATGGTCCAATTATTTTTTAGCATCTTGAAATCCGTGTCACCTTCGTACGATAGCCTGAATGCGCTGCGAAAATCGTACACTTCCTCCATACACTGGGGCATGGCTAAAAAATACCGACACACGCGAAAGAACGCTCTCCACTAAACGGCTGAAGAGGAGGCCCGACCGCCGATATGAGGATTTGCACGTCTGATTTTTCCGATTTACACCTGAACCCGTCATCAAAGTCAACAAAAATCACGGCCCGCGGAAACGCGACGGATGCAATTTCTGCATTAGTTATTGGTAGCTTTAGATGGTGAGATAGTCGCTTGGTCGCCCGAATCTGAGTCGGTAAAAGCTGTCACTTAAGCCCCAATTATAGTAATTGACGGAATAGTTATTTGGCTGTTTGTTTAACCAGTTCTGTCATCGGCACCACTCGTAACTCTTGCGTGACTGCATAACTGAATGAGAATTCCACCTTCTTTGCAGACGATATTCACTGTATGCTCCACAGGAGGGTAGGGGCAGGGACGGTGACTTGCGTTTCAAATAATTTATAGTGACGACAGACTTGCGCCGCGTCCACCGCACTCTCTCCTCCCGCACCTCGGCTGAGTGTCAAGACAGAGTCAAGAATACGGGAAGCGGAGGAGGGCGCGGGTGGCGGATATGGCGAAAAAACCTGCATTTAGACATGCCATCACTCCTCCTGGTCCACAACGGACACTAACTAGAACCACATACGTCAGGATAATGGAGAGGGGTGGCACGGATACCAGTTGTCCCGACATGGGTCTGCTGCCACACACCAAAGTTGGCATTTGCTATGGGTGCGTTTTCCCGACAACGAGTGTAGGACTCCGATCTAGCATCTGGGCTGGTCCAGCGCCTCTAGCACGTGGCCCGTTTTATAGGCAGGCATAACTGAACACCAGCCCAGGAAAGCATCGACGCTGAATGCGAGGGGGAAGGTCACTGTACATGGTTGCGGACTGTAGACCGCGGAACCATGAACTACATATCTCGTAACTCACAGCTCGTTCTCCTCTTGCGCTAATCTTGACCTCTACGAAGTTGAAGAAGTTGTCGAGGTACGTTGAGTGAGCCGGAACCGAGAGTTTTGGATTTCTCACATGGTCGATTATCCGCGTCCGATATAATCCTCCACTTTTACTGACGTATTTGCCTTGTCTACAACCGTACCAGGTGCAATAGTCGACTCCTGATATTTTCTACTCTGACCGAGTGTCTTTTGCTCATAGCGCTTGACGCCTGATTGTTTCCTCTGGTCTGGATACAACTCCAACACCAAGTGGTCTTCGAAGGTGGCTGGCTTCACCCGGAATATCCTTAGCGTACAGGAGCGATTGCCAAAATTTGAATCCCTGCGTGATTTTGTCTTTAGTTTTGCATTTTCAACTACCGGCAACAAAGGCAATGCAGGTAGTCATTTGATCATAACTTCATCTTCCGATTTACTGAAATAAGCCTCAACACACCGAAATAGCGCTATTGCGCAACCGTCTTTGGGACCTACGCGAGACTTGCTGCTGAAATCAGCTGATTCCGTTGTATTTATCACTTACTTGGGCACTAGTATTTGAGACATCACAATGTTCACGGCAGTTGGGGACATCAGTTACGTCCAGCAGGTAATTTTCTTCCCGTTGTATCGTGAGTTAAATGCCCAGGCAGAAGGTGATGAGATGGCCCTTAAATGTTACCATTTGATGCTCTTTGGAGGAAGACGACAGCCCCATCTACGTACGAGGCTCAGAAACTCTGACAGAAAGTCAGTGAGTAACCGAGAAAGGCTCGGTTTACATCTGAAGCCTTCTGACGGAGAAAAATAAAAACAAATACAATACCAATTTTTGCACAGTGGATGGTCCAATTCCTTATTGTCCGCATGGAAAATTACGGACAGGGGACCTTCGGAATTTCTGCCTGCAGAGACACTGCTGATACTACGAAAATGCCCCTGCCGTACAAATCCACTTAAGTGTAAAATCTCGTCTTTGAATTGGCAAACACTGCGACACGGGAATGAAAAGGCTAAAGGTCCCAGCCGGCGTCTTCTTGTTATAGCCAACAAATGCTTCCGCTCATAACAATATCGGAAGTCGGAGTCAACAAGACTTTCAGCATCTTTAACACCCTAGATTGCATCAATGTGACTTCCGACACCGTCCGAGGCATTGACGAGCAGCCATCTCGAGCATCCTAAGCCTTGCCTCTCGCACAGAGGTATCTAGGAGGTTGGGTCTCATTCATTGTATAAAATGCAAGTCCGATTATCGCAGGATGACTAGCAGACAACTAGTGACACAGATGCGCTGGTGCAAAAGGACACGCACCTATTCTTGACTGCGTATGTCCTCAAAAACAGTCATTAGTTTCCTCTCTTTATCTGCAACCGTCTCTGATGATGGGCTCAAGTGAGAGTCCGCAACGTCAGGCCAACAAACTTCTTGCTTCAGTGATCACATTTACTTCTCCCTCCCTAATGTTTGCCAATGATTCGACGAGTTGAAAGCAAACAACCCAGGCAACAGCTTGGAGTGTGCCGGCTGACGCCGAGTGAATTACTCGAAAAGTCACGTAACCCACGGTCATAAAAACCGTTCTAATTCACCATAGCAGATAATGATAATAGCCGGGAGCGAGAAAATTCTGATATTTACGCCTTCAATGCTTCGACTTTTCCAAAAGATGCTCTCACTGGGAGATAGTAGTGGCTGCTGCGTCGCCCTCTTCTGAGCTCTATATTTTCCTTCTATGAAATTCGAAAAATGCAAATCAATCATACTGCAAGTGACTGAGAGACTCAGAATATTAAGCAGCTATTCCGCAGAGGCAGCTAAATCACAGTTCAACTTTTCATATCACTTCTTAAACCAAACGCAAGGAGATTTGTGGCGGGGATTGCAATCCACGTTTGCACAGTATCTTCCGAGGAAAGAGAAAAGTCCGATATTCTAAATCGAGTTATATAGCAGGAAGCACATGGGTAAGGCTGGCGGAGGCACTGATCAGCCGAATTCCTGGCAGCTTGTGTTACACCGGTGAAACACGTGTCTGGGCTTTGGCTAATTCTCGGCTGGTAATATGGTAAACTAGTCAGTTGTCCAATAATGCTGAGTGTCTGTCGTCTGTTATTTCATTAAGTCTGATGGATTTCAACTCAAATGATTATATCAGATTTCGAATCAACACTGAGAAGTAAGTGATTGAGGATTTACCCCAACTTCATGGAGTAGTTGCTGGGGTAATTCAAAGCTGACATTCGTGCACCGTTATATAGAAGGGATGGCCACGAATATGATTAAAACTCAAGGGGATTTCTGCTTTGCCCAAATACTACACTATTGAACTGTCGCAGGCAGTCGCATTGCTTAAGTTGCTTAGCGGAAGAAATACCCATGAAGAGATTGGATATTAGAACAGTCATTTCTGGCATACCAGCGGTTTTCACACGATCATAAATCAACATATTCTTTGGATAAACGGGGGACAGAACCAAAATTTATTGGTCACCCGACGTGAATTTAAATCATCTGAAATTCCGGTAGCAAAACTCGAAATTATGCACACCGCGGCTTGGGCCATGGTTTTCTAACGACAGCTTACAAACCAAAATAAGCGCTGACATCTCTTTTATTTTTTCAAAGTCGCTTATATATACAGTGAGTGGGCGATCTCATCAAATTTTATGGACTCTATATGATGTATTTTTAAAGCCATAAAGGAATGTGTGATCTTATCTACGCGGAATGCATATACCTTGTATACTGAAATTACCCATCGCTAATGCAACGACGGATCAGGCTCCAAATTATTCGGGGTTAAAAAACTTTTTTAAAACCTAATTATGCCCCTTCCTCGAGTATAATTCTTAAATATGACGTGATTCTCTATCAAACGACTGTAAGAAAGCATATTTTTGTTCGTGGTATCTATAAAATATATTTGAATTTGTATGACCATCGAAAATCAATGTGAAAAATGCATGCTACTTAAGTAATCATATTTTTTCCGATTTCGATCTCGAAGGTAGATTGAAAAGCAGTATATTCAAAAGCTGACACCGTTCCGAGTCCGAAATACTATACGATTATGTCGCAAGATAATCAGTATTACAACCGCACTTAAGTAATACTTCCTAATCGAATACGCATTTCCGAATTTCAGCCAACATTTCATGGGATCGGTCACTCACTGTATATATGGGAAGGAGAGGCGATTTCGGGAACCATGGTTATATTGCCCCGATATTTCAAAAACAGACATGCTTTAATCTTCGGAGACGAGTATTTTACGGCGTCACACAGTATTTATAGGCGGATGGGTGACAATCATGTTAACATGGTGTTAATTATACGGGGGGAGTCGTTAATCGGCTTTGGCGCTAATGGTCCGCATACGCGCACAGGGATCGTCTCTGTAGTCCACTGGGCAGAGCGGGAGGGACGGTGACTGCTGTCAATCTGCCTGTCTCTCGTCGAAGGGCGGTATTTGAAAGTTGGTGGCCAACGCCCGCATTCGCGTTGACCTTAGTTGTCATCTTGGGTTGTTAGTCTTGACTGCATCCCTCTGACCGCGTTTCTCCCCGTCTACCGGAGGAGTGGTTGAGGTGGCCGTATCGATGACTGCGCCTCCGTCGGGCCCGATTTGCGGTTTGGTTATGTGTAGGTCCGTCGTAGGTTCTTCCGTGTTTGGATTCACGTCTGGTCTGACTTCGCGCTTGCTCTTTCGTTCGCTGGACTGCGTCCAGAGGGCTTGGCAGGCTGTCGGAAGGGCGGCACGGCGGTTTATTGAGGTAGTCTCCGTGTGCCAGGCTTCTATTTTTTCTCTGACCACGCGGTCATTACCCCGACCCAGAATTTTGGCGTTCTGGAAGGCGAAAGTGTGGTCAGAGTCCACGCAGTGTTCCGCCACCAGAGACAATGGGTCTATTCTTCTCACTGCCCGCACGTGTTCGTTAACCCGGGTTTGTGACCGTTTGCCTATCTATATGCATATGAAATAGATATGATTCTTTGACAAAAAATAACCTTTGTTGTGTTAATTCTTGAGGCTGTTTTCCGGCTCGTCGTCAGGTTTTTGGTCATGCGCAAAAACAGTTAGCGGTGGAGAACAAGTGATTCTGCGGTTTATCGAAGTCTGCTTCAATGCGCGTCAGCCGTACTTCGTCATCCCCTCGTCATTGACTATCCTCACTTCCCTCTCTTCTTGAGAAGCTTGTACGTGACCTTGATATGCCAATTGATGCATGCCTCATCTGAGTGAATTGTTTCCAGGAATTTGCGGCTTTTCCTTATTGGACAGGCGTCATCAACGGGAATGTTCTGTCACGCAAATTTGTGCCCAGCATTTAGTGTGTGCATGGCCACCTAGGATAGCTGATCTCGTCTTCTCACTGCTTACCGATGTTCATGATTGCGGGTTGAGGCAGATTTTCCCAGTTTGGCCACAGTGGGTGACATTAGAACTGACACATGGTATCTTGGGACAAACCTTTTCCACCAGGGCAGCCAGTCGCCTTCTTTAGGGTGTGCGAGCTTGCAGTTGCGGGTTAGCGTACCACTTGTATCTGATGTTTTTTTCAGTTGTCTTCCGACGAACTTAGGTTCGTCTTACGCGTATGGGAGAATCCTCCAGGTGAATGCTTTCGATTCCTGAATGGCTTTAGCATTTGTAATACCTTTTATGTTTGAAATCATGCGACTTAGTGCACTGACGCACAAAGTCATTCAAATACCCCTTATGGAAAAATAATTTGAAGAGGTATTTATTTCTTGAAAAGTCAAGTTGGCAAACACGTGTACTCGATCATTCTTCGTCAGAGCATCATAGTTACAGGGAGGAATGAAAATATGCAAAATTAACAGTGCTTTTAGGTGAATCAAGGGCTATTAAGTCATTAATACTCTTCATCTCCACGACGCCCGCATGAGGAGGTCGGCGGGTTTTGATCTTCGCGGCTAGGGGAGGGTGGTAAGAGAGTCTTTAAGTGATGTTCATTGATTGAGTACTCGGAGTACCCATCACTGTGATTAGGGATTTGAGGAGGCATGTCGTCATCACTCGAGGTTGGTGTTGGCCAAGATATCTGGATAACTTCCTTCACCAGATCAATGCTTCAGCTCGATTTGACAGGCTGTGGACAGGACTTCTTTTCTGAGAGATGGGATAGCTTTTCTCAAAATTTGGATGATTCCTTGAACTGTTTCTTTACGATAAACTAAGGTGTAAAGTGATCAATCAGTTTTTCGACGTAACGGATCAACCAGAAATGGGAGATGCGCATCGACCTCCGTTTCAAAAGTAATTACGATTCCTGGAAAAACTGAGTTCAGTCTCATGTAGAGCAGATTAAACTGGCTTTACATGACAATGACAAATATGTCACTAGCATGGCACAGACAAATTTCGAGTTAACTTTAGGAAGTGCTGTAGATTCCAGTTTCTGCATTTTATATTCCGGTAGGATGCCAGATATAGGCGAACTCATAGGGGCATATTTTAGTAGACAGTAACATTGTCCGGCGAAAGAACTGTTGGTTTCTAGACACAGCGGCGGATTTCTGGCGCAAACGCCAAAGAAGTATCCATTTTTGTAGGTTTTAAATGGTAACTGCTTTAAGCACATTTACTCAACATCTGACAACAACCTGGGAAACCAGTGTCAAAAATGTACATTAGAGGGCTTCCTGGTGTTTTTAAACAACGTAGTTAACTTCAAGTTACAAATCATGGGATGCCGGCCAGTGAGGAAGCAATGAACTCAGATGAGGTATGCATTAGTCGGCACATTGATGTAGATTTTAAGTACACACTTCTCAAGAACAGATGAAAGCGAGGGCAGCCAATGTCGAGGGGATGATAAAATACGGTTTACGCATGTTGACACAGACTTCGGTCAACCGCAAAATCATTTTTTCTATGCCGTTAAATAGCTAACCGTCTTTGCGCATGACCCATAAACCTGGCGACGAGACGTTTCAGAAAAGGGTGATGGGGATAATTCATTTGGATTTCATAAACCGGAAACCACACGGAGAACACTAGAGGACCCATTGAGGAGCCGAACCTTTCGCAGCTATGTCACGCAGCAGCAGGATAGCGGCGAAACACGTCTCTGAACTCTTAGCAAGTGAAATTCGGGACTCTGCCGACGAAGATAGGCAGCAGAGGAACCTAGAAGAGTGTTCAGACAGGCGGCTCCTACGGTTCAACGTTGGTAAATGTAGCATACTTTGCCTAGGCAACACATTTAGATCCGCCAGTACAAAGGACTACTTTCTGGACTGTGCAATATTACGAGACGTCGAAGCCCAAAGGACCTCGGTCTGCTGACGACGAGTTCCCCAAAACCATCCGCTTATTGTTCTCTTTGCCGCTCACCGCCCCCTACCATTGTATATTCCCGATTGAAAACCGACAGGGCAACGGGCTCGTGGCTGAGTGGTTGGAGGCGTGGACTTCTAACAAACAGATCACGAGTTCGAGTCTTGGGTGTGCCACACTTCGGGGTTGGGTATGACTGGCTGACGACGGCTGATAAGCCAGAAATGGCCATTCCAGTCTTCCTTGTCTTTGTCGGTAACATCATTCTGCCTATATCATGCGCCGCTGTGCGGCTGCTGGTTGGGCTCGAGAAAGAGTCTATAAGGCACAGCGGAATGAGTGAGTTCCATAAGAACAATCGGTGGGCGCCCGCTACCATTATATATATATATATGCAGATAAATATTATATATAAATATATGTATATATATATGCTGAGATTGGGGTATCAATAAAAACCAGGCAGAATGGAATGAACATTTTTGGCTTACTATCCATCTTGAGCTATCTATGTTCAAGTCGCCCCAGATCTGGGACTTATTACAGTTGGTCACTGTCGACTAAGAAGCCAGAAATGACTGCCCCATATTTCCATGTCTTTACCGATACTCCCTACACAAGTTGGTCATTGCTATGCAATTGCCTGTTGAGGCATTAGATTGAATCCTAAGACGCAACAGTACAAGAATTTCCTTTACCAGATCGCTGAACGTCATTTCCACAGTCGTTAAAATTTCCAATCGCAATCGACATGAAATCTGGCCGGCTCAGTGGTAGGGCATTAGACTAAAAACTCTTAATGATCAAAGACCTCCGGTTCAAATTTATAAAGCTAAAAAGCTAAGGGATTGTAAAGCTGGCTGGCGACTTTTAATGAGCAGGCAATTATTATCTCAGTTTTCCGTGTTTTGTCGGCTTTCTCTTCCCACTCTGGAGGGGTGCTCGCCGATCGGGTTTTGGGACGTGCTCGTCACCTGAATCTTGGGGCTCAGTTTTGTGCCTCCGCGGGCAGCCGCGTAGTCATTTGATGTATGCGAAGAAGTAGGTACCGATAAAGACAACTGATACTGGGATGGCCATTCTTGGGCTTATTAGTCGCCTCAATCAACCATAAGTAAACGTAATTCCCAATAGCAAAGCGCCGGACCGCTAACTACCCTGTAAAAAAACACCCCATTCCAATTCCACGTTATTCGGACCTGGCTGGTATGAAACTAGAAATATCGTAAATTATTGAGGGCCGGAATTAAAATAAAGTGATCGGAACATGACATTTTAGGGTAAGCTCAGATATACAGTAAATGGGTTAACTCATGAAATGTCAGCCAAAATTTTGAAATGCGTTCCCGGTTCAAAAATATTAATTAAATAGGGTTGTAAAACTAATCATCATGCAGAATAATTCTGCAAAAACACAGTTACGTCAGAGTGTACTTTTTCGAACGAACGTCTTTTCGACTGCATGCAAGAACTATACTCTGCAAAAAATGACCACTTATGTAGCATGCGATTTTTTCATTGATTTTCGATGCCCCTAAAAATTCAATTATATTTCATGGAAAACATGCATAAAAATATTCATTCCTTTGCTCAGTCGGTAGAAAATTGCGTCTTCGTCTTCCATTTCAAATTATCCTAATGAATTCTTATCTTCCTAATTCTTTTGTATTCTTGTAACCTTGGGGCTTTTGGACTCTGTCATTGCATTTCTAAAATACGCTTTGAAATAAAGTGTGCGCGTTCGTTGATGTGCGTTTTTCTCTCCTTATTTACTACCCCGGCGCTTTCTCGACGCACACATTTTTCGTTGTATTTTTACGGCAGTCTTGTTTCTCAGTTACTTAATCAGAATAAATTGGCATCTTAAGTACTCTTTGTATATGGCTTCTGAAGTCAATATGCCGTATTCTCCTCGGTTGGCTGTGCCATTCCACGACAATTAGTCTCTGCTACACAGTCCAGTGCCCAAAATCTTTACGGCAAATAGCGTATATTTCATTTCGATCAGATGACCTCGCAGTCTCCTCCAATTCATCCCACTTTTGACCCATCGCTTATCACATTCTGGCGTATATGCAATCATTAATTCAATCTCTAGTCGCCTATCGTGTGCCCTGAGCTAAATTCAAGTATGCTTATAGTATAAGTAAAAATATTTATACTGTCTGCCCTCATTTTATGTTTAACCCGAGTTTAAACCTTTGTGCCACGCAACGTGTCCTGTTAAACAAGATCGTCTACATTTTGGATTCCACTACAATATGAATGCTCATCACGAATAAATAAAAGAATTGATTTCACCTCCTCTACTTGCCTCAAAAAGGCTTTTTAACGTGCTGGCCTCAGGCATTGGTTTGTGCTGACTCCGTCCCGCATATTCTTGTCACCCAGGTGTCAACTAATACCCAAATAAAAAACAAAAACTACCTAGTACTAATTGTCCCAATCACATGTCGCGACTTGACTTGCGGACAATTTTCGCCTAAACGCCATGAGTCTGAAGTACTAGTGAAGTGAATGCACGTGCAAAACAACTTGAAAATTGACAACATCATGTTTCGTACCGTATCTACTTAAGTTAGACAGCTTTAAGGGAAAAGGAATTAGAAATAACTGAGGTCTAGTATTCGAATACAAATGTAAAGACGTGATTAGACGGCCGTCATCCCGAATCCGTCGGCAGTAAGTGTCTGGTCGTCAGATGCCAGGAATACAGGCCAATATACGGCCTTAAAACTGTACTATTTTTAATTTCGGCGGTGGTTAAACAGAATCGCGAATCTTGTGCCGAAGACACTATTCCCCAGAATCTAGTGTCTGATTTATCAGATAGGCTTTACTTCGTGGCAGCGTGGTTCGAATATCACAGGGTCCTGCGCATCTGTCTATAGGCGACTATAGGGAAGTTCCAGTTTTCGGGGCCCATCATCTAGACAGAATTTCGATACAGACAGGAAGTGGAAGACTTTGTTTTAAAAATGCTTATTTGGACTCATGTAAACTGAAAACTGATGAAGGAGACCGTAATCGGTTGACTAAGGTCTCAATTATCTTGTGAAAACGATGTAAGTTTAGACAGATAGTATAGTTTTCAGGTTTCATTTGCGAATGTTTGCACATGTATCAGAAGACCTTCATATAATCTATAATTGATAGCCGCCGGTTTGAGCTATTCATTGCATCTCCGCATGCTCCTCATAACTTTCTGCTTATTATAATGCTGTGCACTGTGAATTAATTCCTGCTCGCCAGTCTAAGTGGAACATGTACGTTCTGGAGTAAACACTATCCATATATGCGCGTTGCAGGCAACGAAACTCAGAGTATTTCTCTCCTCGACTGCTGGCCTACCAGGTCACTTACAGCTGCATGTCTGGCCCTGGTAAAGTTGAGAGAATGCAGGTATCAACGTCCTTTCCTGTCGTCACCTTAACACGGTCCAACCGAATTTTCTGTTCACATTGAAGTCACTTATTAAGCAGTCCCCGTGGGCATTCGTGGAGGACGGAGATGTTGTTCGCAGACAGCGATTCGCCCACCTCTCTCCTACGCACCGTCGCCCACTCTGGGCACGTATGACTGGACACCCGTCCTTTCACGGCACTCATGACTGCCTTTACACTAATGATAGTTGTCACCATCGTCAAGGCAACAGTTCAAACCCTAAAAGCACACGTTCTGGCAGGTAATGCGCGGTCTTGGACAGAATGATACACCCATGCGTCCCCGTGACTCACCCGGCTACTGGTTGTATACATGCCGCCGACAGAAGACCAGACCCGATGATTTTCGCGAAGTAAATGCACGAGTGGGACACGCAAGCACATGTTGGCAAAAACTACCAGAAAACGCACAAATATGGGCAACACGCTCTAGTAATGCAAGATGTTGAATGTCATTTAGATGTAAAGTTTGAGAGTTTAACCAAAGTAAACGCACACACTACTCACAACTTGGAGATCGGCATCCTTATTGTCGCAATTATAGACTGAGACATGCAGATTAACTAGTAGCCGAACACTAATTCTGTCTACATTCTCATGTAAACCGACAGCGCCAAGAAAGCGGAAATTTGGAGCCCTTTATCCTTCATGGGTGCTCACATTATGGAACAAAATTACAACCTAAACTTGTTTGTCGTAAAGGTCGTAGGGCGAACTGGAGGCGAGGCTACGTACAAAGTGATACAGCCGTGAAACTCGGGTCAAGAGCGCAAGTGAGGATTTAGCCAGGACTTTCCAAATTCCCCATTAAGGGTTTTCATTCAGAGGCTTTCCATATGATTCCGATGACAGCTTGAAGAAAAGTTAAAGAATCCTAATGGTAAACGTGACTAGATCATTGGTCACTTCTAGGGTGAAAATTTAGTTCTGTACATATCATAATTGCGGTGAAGGCGATGGTGGATGTACTGAAGAAATAGCGCGAATCTATCTCCCCTTGTTGAGTTTAGAAACCTTCTGTTGGCCACGCGATTCACGTTCTGCATATTTCGAAAACTCAGATTTTTTCGATTTTAAAGGGTATAAGGATGTGGACGTCACGTAGATTCCACAAATAACTGTGAACTGATATGTGCTATGCCCAGTTAATCTAACGTTTTTACATGTCGAAAGGTCTTTAAAATGCATACGCTTGAATTATTTCGGCGAATACCTTTCCCAGTTTGCAAATATTACGCCATTTTAAAATGGGTATCGCGTCCATCATCCCCCGAAGAAGACAAAGATGAAGGGAGGGCGAATTCATTGACCGAATTATATTTGAACTGACGTTTCGGAAACCCTCTCGTCCCCATCATCAGATTAATGTGTTGGCTGTTCCTGCTGGCTTTGATTGCTTCAGTCTTGCTACCTGCCAGGTATTATATCCGTGCTCGAGGCACGAATTATGACCTGCCCATTCGCCGCGGATTAGTGTTGACCTCTCTGCGACTGACCGCCGTTGGGATCGTGTCACATTTGACCCCTTTGCGACCGTCGTAATTGTTGGCGAGCCAGCATTCTTGTGTGTGTATATAAATCTATGAATTTGAAAACAGGCATCCCAAGAATAATAATTCGAAAGAAATAAGTTCTTTGGGAAAGATAAACAAGTTTATTTGTAAATTTTCGACTTTAATTTCCCAATTTTACTAAATCCTGTTATGTGTTTTCTATTAGAATGAATTGTCTGAGTCGGGTTGTAGAACTAATTACCATGCAGCATAGTCACACGATATTTCGCCCAAGCTAGGATGTTGGCTTTGCAATGGGTTTCTTTTCAGCCGCCTGCAACAAACCATAGTGGGTAAAAAGTGACAGACTACGTAGTAGGAGTGTATTGTCACTGATTTTCAATGACTTCATAACTACCGCTATATACGATAGAGAACTTGCAGAAAGGTGTTCTTTTGCGTGCTCAGCTGACAGCAAAGTAAAGCATCGTTAGATTTTATCTTTGAAGAAAATGCATCTCTCGGTTTTAAAAGGTTTCTAATGATGATATTTTTCAAGACCGTGAAATCTACCCTTATATAGCATCATATCTGTCCGTTTATCAGTGCTGCTTGTGAAGTATGCAATATTGTCTGCATCCATTGTAAAATTTTATGAGTCCTATATGATGTATTCTTAATAGCGTACAACAATTTCCGACTTTCCTCACAAAACAGTTCGACTGTCGCAACCAACGATGCCCACCGTGGGTGAAAGCGGGTACGGTGAGTGACGCATGAACAAGTTTATAGTGAGAATATACATGCGCAGCAGCTAGCGCACCCCTTCCTCCCCCCTACAAAATCCGGGTGTCAGGACACAGTCAGGAAGACTGAAGGCGGGAGAGAGTGCAGGTGGCTGGCACGGCCGTACCCGCACCTATGTGTACAATCACACCCCTGGTCCACAAACACTTGACTAGGATTTTTGCCAACAACAGCACAACAATGGGTCCGAAGGACGGGGATGACTTGGCAACCATACTCACGACCTGTGTACCCAGCGAAAGTGCAAGCGCATCTACAGGTAGGGAACCAGGTGCCATAGAACTGCCACCGCGAACCAGGCTGCGAGAGTCATGGGTGACTGATCCCGGCATAGCAGATGCTTGCAGACCTGTAGGCCCCGAAGGGATACGCACAGCCCTGCACTAAGCCTGGTCCAACACCCTTCAGAGGCAGGATAACCATTCAGTCGCCGAGTAAGAGGTACTGCTAATATGCGCAAACACTTCATACATGTGTGAGAGTGCCAGAAGTCAAGTTAAAATGGAGCCATGGCAGCCTGATTAGCAACCTACCAGTCCGCCACTCCGCTCAAACACATAACTGGACGGACCGCGTTGACTGAGTTGAAGCGTCAGTCAGCATTTATTCCAAGCCACGACTCTTGGCGAGGCGTGATGCTCTCAGACTCGGAGCACACATGTAGCAGACGAGTCGCATGCAGAAGGAGTCGAGAAGCACATTTCCCGCTTACGCGGGGGTAGCACTTGAGTGCTCGCGCTGTGTGGTAATGAGTGATGTTGCGTGGCGCAGGTGCAGGTGGGGAAGGTCTGATGGTGTAGTGTGGCCGGTGGTGGTCCATCGGTTTTCATGAATGCTCACCTGGCGGTGGGAAAATGTGCAGGGGTAGTGTGGACAGTAAAGGCAGATGCGGTGAGTGTCTGTGGGTTTCCCAGGCACCGCCCACAGGCCGATGTGTGCAAATTGCTGGACGTCGGTTGTTGGTGGTTATGGTATAAGATGATGGGACGTCGAATTTCGCCTCACAGGTGGGAGGAGCGCGTAATGTCGTTGTGGTGGTGGTGGTGGTGGTGGTGGTGGTGGTGGTGGTGGTGGTGGTGGTGGTGGGAGTCGACGCAGGGGTGGAGCAGGGCGGGTGATGTCAGTAATTGGCGTCGACGGAGCAGCGACAGTGTAATAGTCGGTGACGGGTGTGGTGGTAGACGCGGGGATTGCGGCAGGGGCGAGAGTGTGAGGTGACGTAGACGTTGTCGGGCGGTTGACACACTGAGTCCAAAAATGGCCCACGAGACAGTTCTCGAGCGGAATGCGCATTGACAGGGCAGACGTGTTGGAAGCTGTTGAAGGTTGGCATGGAGAAGGCGAGGCACTTGTGACTTGTGAGTCCCAGTTTGGTTTTGGTGCAGGCGATCCGAGTTGCTTCTTAAATTGCTGTGCCGGTCTTCGCTTCTTTTCGCCATTCTGGTCTGTTTTTGACGAGATTGATCCAGGTCCCGGGTTGATATGCAGCCGTTTCAGAGAGTTATTCAAAGTGTTCTTGTAGCGCCGTTTTTGTCCTCCTTGTCGTCGAGTAACCGTGGAGACATCACCAAAGAAAATTCGCATCCAGCTGGCCTTGTCCGGAGGACCGGGTCTCGCTGAATGCAGAGAGGTCCACCATGCAGCGTGCCAATTCCCCAGCCACTGGCGCCGTCGTCAATCCCGGTTGGTTGTTCCTGGGATTGTCTAAAAGGGAAAAAAACATTCTAGGCTGCCAGGCTCTACCATCTTGAGTAATGTTGGGCTTCGGAGAAATGCTTAGAAAAGCGAGGCCACGCCGCTGAAGCGTATTTTAAAAACGGAAGGGTTCGATTAAATCCCGAGGAGCGATCTGGTTTTCTTATAATGGCATCATGTTGGGGCAAACTAATCCGGGAGCTCAAAATATGCGTCCCAGCCGACACCTAGTTTTTGTGAAAATGTCAGTCTTTCAGGGGTTTCTTAAGTTATTTCTGCGTCTGAAGTAAGTGAATTAACCTTCAAACATTATTAACTGTCAAGTTTGGAGAACTCGGTGGAGGAGGCGTGAACTTGTGAACCCAGATATTTCAATGCGAGTGCCACCTATACCCCTGGAGGCAAACAGCAGTTGACCATTTAAGCAGGGTCATTTGTCTGCTTTTTGCTCTGAATTCAATCGCGGAGCATTTTTGTATTGTTTTTAGGGTTATTGGTGACATTCTGTCGACCTCTTAAATCTCCCTCTGTTACTCTCCTGTGTGCTAACTACTTCGCTGCGCAATGGGAAACTCCCTGATTATTCAAGAGGCAAAAAACTGCTTTCGCCTTTCCTAGGTGTGGGCGTAGGACTAAACATGTGTGACACACTGTTCACATTGTTTTTCACGAAATCTAATTGCATGCACTCAAGAAGTCGATTGAGCAGAAATTCTTTCCTAAGTTGACCCTCCATTCTCATTTCCGTCTGGGAAATATGCGTACCGGATTCGTGTTTGAAGTTTACAGGAAATGACAAGATTTGTGTTTTTCCTGTCAAGAGTTTCCGTTCCCTGATTTGTTTGTAGACAGCGGACGACCTTAATGGTTGTAAGCGCGGAGGCCGAACCGAATTCGAGCATTTATAACACTTAACCGATCTGGGAGGTCAACGTTTTGCGCATGTTTCAAATTCGCGTAAATAATGAGGAAAATGCGAAAACGGTGACGGCCAGAATACTAAAATACATAGGGCAAATATGACCCACCTAAATGAAACGATTTGTTACACAAGAAGGGAACGGGAATAAACATAGCGCACTTAGGGCAGTCATGATCAATTATTGATAAGTTGGGTTTATTATTTCAAAAAAATACTAGAAAACAGTTACTCGCCATCTTAAATTATTTTCGAAGAAAACTGCAACTTAACAAATTGGGCATCTCGTCTGAGGGAAATTTCTAATTATTCATGCTGTTTAGAGCTTTATTTGGTAACGTATTTTTAATTTTACATCCGTTTCGTCGACCTTGTCGGCATGTCAATAAGTGACTGATTTTGTCGTCGTAGAATTCAAAAGGGATGAAATGCAATGAGGAGCTTTCTGTTTCTCAGAAGACGAAATAAAAACACCTTTAAACATCTGCATCATCCTATTTGCACCGGCAACTAAGCGTCACTATTTTGAGGAAACAAATATGGCAAAATTCATGTTAGCAGAGTGCTGCCGGTGAAAAAAATAGTTGGGAATGTTCAGTCCCCTATTGCGGCTAGTTCCTTCGGTGTAAAAATTCATTTCACGAATTTAGACCAGGTCTACGGCGGCCAAAGTCATTCTCTGCCATCTGGCAGGAAATCTGCGATCCAATCTCATTCATTGCACCTTGTGACAATCGTTTCGAAAAAGGCGTTTCTTTGTTTTGTGAATGGACAAATATGAATGTAGTTTAGACTGGCCATATTTGCTGGCGATGCATTTCGTCCTAAACGCCGCCAAAAGAGAACAAACGAGTTCGACTCTACTGATCGTGCAGTACCTCATGTTGAAAATGAAACAATTGATTACCTGATCCGTTTTCGATTTTCCTTTTATTTTCTCATAAACGTCGAATGAACTAAATTAGCAAAATTGTTTGCCGTTTGGCATCGTTAAATTATATTGCTCAACTTTCAAAAGAGTTCGTCAAGCAATCAGATATATTTCATGTTTCCCAATGAAACGCTAAACGATATACATCCAGCAAATTCAAATATTGGTTGCGCAGTTGCGTAAAATTATTGGAAAGGGGCCCAACAAAAAGTTATAATAGACCGACTCTTCAGGAGCAGAAGGTGCACATAAGTTTTAACTAGTTGTTTTTACACATTTCCCTTCAGAGAGACCAGAATTAAAACTTATGCACAATGCAATTTTGCTGAGACTTGCGTGTTTGGAAATGCTCGCTCGTCATTTGGGTTCTCCTCCTAAGGCTAATAAGTTTACATATTTAAATTTATAGAATTTGCGTAGTTCGGAGAAGGAATACAGAACATTAGGTCAAAGCATCTGAAATTTTCTGGCGACGGGACTAAACCATTCCACATTTACAATCGAACTTTTAAATAGGTTAAAGGTTTAACATAGACCTAGTTTTCAAACTACAGTCACTCATCTTACGCTTACTGAATTTGTCACGTATGGCTAAAATTAGGCGCTCTGGTGGTATTTTATAGGACCCACTTGTTGACTAAGGAACCATATGCGATTTCACACAAGACTCAGACGCGAATTACTGAAATATTTATGTGGAAAACGGACAAATATTTATCTCGCCGATGGGAACTAGTGCCCATGTTTCTGAAAACTGCAAAGCTAGGCATTATTTTTTACCTGTCCGAGCAAATTTTACAAACAACAGCCTTTATGAAAGAAAGTCACCAGATATGGTTCATGTTTTGCAAACTCAAATGAACAAGCAGGGCAAAGTAGAACGGAAATTAATTGACATTACAACAAATTATTTCAAATCCTGCATAGTACGCCATTTTGCTATTTATTTTATTTTGATATGCGTTTTTGAACCGAGAAAGTAGAAGCGCGTTTTTCTTTGGACAGAATTAAAGTAATGCCGACTGGAGATTAAGTACAGCTTCGAGGCATGTGCTTATTCTGGTTTGGTTTACTAGAGAATGACGCATTCGAAAAATCAATAAGCAATTTAGCAGAGGACTGAGATTGATTGCTAATAAATACAACACGCGGCTTTGTTCAAGAAACTTGAGAGTAAAAATTAAGATTATTAGGTTTAGGCATGTAAAAAGTTGTACGAGCCATTAATTCGCCTAGCCTGTTCCAAAAATGTCCCCTTAACATAAAATAGCATGTACAGATTATTTTATTTGACAAAATGTTTAAAAATCTGAGCAAACATCTACAACGCCCTATATTCTGGAAATCGTCCAAATAACCGACTGCCCTAGACCCAGTTTGCTCATCTGAGCTTGTATTTCTTTCAGAAGCTAGTAGTGTAACCTCTAAAATTTAACCTAACAATGTTTTGTACTTGAAAATTGATTTTTGCCCAAAAGGAAAACCGCAGAGTTACAGGCGAGATAGGGATGACAGTCTGGGGCCACGTAGAAGCGTTCAGCAGGTTCATCGACTGGTTTGATGGCGATCGTCAGCATATTGATCAGAAGAAGTTTGGTACGACCGTGGGCGTGCCTGCTTTAACCATTCCAGATCATGCTCCCTGCATTAACACTTCCTGGGTGACAGTTTCCAGCAGTTCATGTACGGTAAGGTATATTCGACAGCTTATTATTGCGAAATGTCAACTTAACTGCATCAAAGAAACGGGAATGAGCGCCCACCTTTGGATGACACTACCTCAAAATGGATTCTAAATTAGACCAAAAATATGCATTTACTTATCTTCCTCTTGTCGCATGAGCCAGCTCCGAGAAAATCGGCTCCACAGCATGTCCTCCAATGTCGATTAAATGATTTCCATTATATAAAGTCAGAACGCGATCAAACATTTTCATAAATTATTGACAGAATTTCTAATAGTTGCGTCCCGAGATGTGGCACTTTAAGATCAGTCTCGAAGATTAAACAAGCATTTGATTTGAAAACTGCCGTCCACTGTGAAATAACAATGTAATTCTTATTCTACACAAACGTAGTGCAGACCAACTAGTATTACCATAATATGCCAAGAGTATGTCAGACCAATTATCGGATAAACTGTTACTACTAAGCGTGCTGCTTTACTTCTAGGTTAAATAGACACTGCGCGGTTATTTTGTAGACGCTGTCTGACCTAGAATCGAAAACTTATTAAAAATGCGGAACTGGCCTTACATACTTCTACCCCCAGCGCTTAACTACAATTCAGTCTGTCAGTAACTTATGAACATACTGACTTATGTCCTCATCAGCGATTTACATGCCGGAAGTCTCGGAAATGACGTTGGGAGAACACACTGTGACGCTGAATGCCTCGTTGATGAGACGCCCAGTGGGAACCTCCGTAAAACAGACGCTGTGGATGTTCAATTAGTACCGCCGCTGGGGTCGCTGTTATTCCCATAAGTGTAATATGCATATTGTACAATCATAACAAAGCCGGCCCAGAGCGAGCAAGACACCGACCTATGTCCATTCTGTGCAGAGTTATCGTTGCCATTGAAAGAATTTTTCAGTTGCTCTCTCTCTCTGACCTCATCTTAAAAAAGGCATGTGCATTCATCTGCGGACTATCTAGACAAAGCGAATTTAAAGGGATGACTTGTACATGTTGTCTTATATTTTATGTTCAAAGGGTTGCAGCAGAGCCCTTGACGATCCTATTAATATGCAGTTGATTTGCATAGCTGCAGTCAGTATAAGAATGTAAACATTTAGAATTGTGTTCAAGTCAAAATGCAAAACAATTTTTTTTAAACAAAACGATTTTTATTGTTCAACGCGAATCAGTGAGGGAGCATGATAGAGCAGGATGTGTTTATAAGGCTGGTTGAAAGTACTCAGGTTATAAAAGACGAGTTTCGTAAGAAATTTCGAAATCAGTTTTCCTTTTAAAACAAAACAATCACTATTTCGTTTGAACACGCGTTCCGTGGTTGGACTACTGGTTGGGTTAAGAAAAATTTCCTGCGGTCCAGTCGCGTACGTCTGCCTTAGACCTTGTACGAGTGACCGTGTAGGTGAGTTGCGCGCGCAAACTCAAACGACCGTGGCGATTTGGCGAGTTTTCATCGGAGCAGTTTCGCGCTTATTAGAGCCGACGAAAAGTGCAGCTCCTTTGTTGAGGAAAGGGGAGAGAAGTTTGGTTTGAAAACAAGTGACAGAGAAGAAAAATAACTAGACTCTCAAGTACAGGCCAACTGAAATGAAATTTGAAAGAACAGATGATTCGACTTGGTCATCAGTCAACAATGTTCCGTCCAGGGATCTAAGAGCAGAGATTAGGTCCTTGCTTCTTAGTGCTTCGTATGTAGGCATAAGATTTTGGGATGTTCGATCGAATTTGAAATATTTTGTGTTCGAATTTATTTTGAAACCTGGTAGCTCAATTTTGCAAATGTCCATTTATTTCTTATATTCTCGTAGGTGTCCTTCAGTGCCAGTGAGCCTACAGCGTTAACAAAGACGATTTCTTGGTTTTCTAAAGTGGCCTGAAGTTCCCAGCTCATCACCTTCGGACGATTTATGGTAACTTTTTTTCTGAGAGGACAGTTGCCGTCATCAATGCTCCGCAGTAACGAAAAGGAAAGTACTCTGATGGTTGCTTATTGCACTACGCAATTCACTTTTCTATGGCACCTCCGAGACTTATCTTCTCATCAACGCATAGTCCCCTTTCTACTGTATACCTCCCACCTATCAGGCAGATTTGCTTTAGAAAGTATTTAGCACGCGAAGTGACCCTTTTGGTGATATGTACCGCAGTCAAGCACGTTCTCCTCCTTCCCGGTAAAAAAGGGTCAACAGTTTGACAATTCTTCCCTAACCGGCGTGCCGGAAGTAATGTTCTGGCAAAGAAGTTTGTTCGTTGCGCTTTGCGGCAATTTTGATTAAAATTATCCACTAGGCTCTGCGCGGTCCACGCGTGCCAGTCAACACTAGGACCATTAAAATCCCCGACGACAAGGACATCTGGTAGTGTATGACATTTATGAGGCATACGAGATATTTATTTTGCCATCTGTAAATATCCTCGTTTATAGGAAATCTACGGTACTCAGATCTGACTATAAATAAGCATCTTTATCGTCCTGTAGAGTTCCAACACATCACTGTTTGTTGGAAGGTTCACAGTAACCCCTTACTATCCCTTACATTGCAAACTATCGGAACCTGCCGCTTCTAAGGCTGTCTCGCACAATTACTGATCCGACCTCGACTATGACAACGTCAGATATTCGCCTCCTCAGGCAAGTAACAGTATCAATGATTCGATAATTTTATCATATATATATATATATATATTTCAAGGTAGGTCTGACTTATATGACCCCCAAAACAGGGCATGAGAACAGGAACCGCCTGCTAAAAATTAGGTGTAAGGCTGGGTTTAAAGCTATCGATGAGATAAGTCAGGAGCAAGCCTTAGGGTAAGGTAGGGGGTAATGTTGACTGCAGAGCTGAGGTTTAGGGTAGAGTAAGAATCAAGATTAGGGTAAAGATTTAGTTTCATATTGGGGTTATTGCTGCAGTTAGGACATGGGACTGCGCACTCAACAGCGCCTCTGAAGGGGACATGCAAATGAGCATGGACTTCTTCGCCGCCGCCTGCGACAAATTCGGCCTGGTATTCAAGACAGAGAAGACGGTGGTCGTGCGTTAAACGCCACTGGACGCTGCCTAAATCGCACTCCAAATCAACGTGAACGGCGCCTAACTGCAAGCCGTGGACAAGTTCACCTATCTTCGCAGCACCTTCTCTTGCAACACCAAGATCGACGACGAAGTGGCCCACCGGATTTCCAAGGCCAGCCGTCTGCGAAACACCGCCTGCTGTCGCCACGACCTCCATCTCAACATCAGACTGAAGATGTATAAAGCGGTCATCTTACCGACGGTGCTGTATGGAGCAGAGACCTGAGCGGTGTACAAAAAGCAGGCACGAAGACTCAACCACTTCCACCTCAGCTTTCTTCTAAAGATATTGAATCTAAGCTGGCAGGACCGGATCCCGGACACGGACGTACTGGGACGGGCAGGAATCCTCAGCATGTTCGCCACGATGAGACAGTTGCACTTGCGTTAGAGCGGTCACCCCGTGCGGATGGACGACGAGAGGTTACTCAAACTATTTTCATGCAGAGATGTCTTCAGGGGTTCCCGCCGACAAGGAGGCCAGATCCGTCGATAAATGTCACTCTGAAAACCTCTCTGAAGCGCCTGACACACACACAAACATCAGCAGCCCCAAAAACAACCCCAGCGATGTGAACTCGATCTATACTTGTTCTCACTGCGACCACACCTTCACCTCACACACTGTCCTGCTCGATCATCTGCGAATCCATCGCAGAGAGGCTGCCGGACCAGTGCCTGGAGCACCAACCTACACTCAACACATTTGCCTCTACCGTCCACACTGTCCCCGCACACTGACTCACCGCTTGGGTCTATTCGGTCACATGCGTATCCATGAGGGCGGAGTCCATTGCAGCCTCGACGCACCTAGCACTCCTGCACATCCGCCATGACCAGCTCAACCCACACCCCACCGCCCAGCACGCCCACCATCAGCAGCTACACCACACTCAGGACATCTTGCACATACACACACCCGACACCTCCTGCACACCGTACCACCATCTTCCTCCTCCTTCATTGCCTTAACATCCGCAAAGGCGCCTCCTGTACCCGCCACCACTGCACAAAATTCTGACACATGCGGATTAACGGAAACTTGCGGAAAAAACCGCCGCTAAAGCGCACCATTACATTCTCCTCCACCTACATCACGCAACATCATCATCTACCACAAGCATCCAATTGCTACCTCTCACGCAGGTGGGAAGTGTGCGGCTCGGCTCCGTCTCCATGCTGCTTTTTTGCTGACTGTGTGATTCGAGTCTCAGGCTATCACGGCACGTCAAGCGCTGCGGCTTGGAAGGCTGCTGACTGAAGCCTCAACTCAATCTACGCAATCTGTCCAGTTGTGTGTGTGTTTGTGTGGGATGGCAGAATAGTGGGCTGAGAGCCAGGCTGGAACGGCTCCTTCTTAACGTGACCTACGACAATCTCACGCACGTCAGATGTACACCGCTCAACCCCGTTGTGTGAAATCCTGGTGCTTGTGTTTGGGGGGCCAGATCGCGCGTATGGTTCGCGGGCAGATAAGGTCATTAGACTATGTCAGCCACCGCGCCCATTCCCGCACCTGTTAATTGATCGGCTCAGACAATTACTGGAGCCTGGGGATGGGAATGGAGAGTGAGTTCGACGACTCAGCACACTTTCCTCACTATAAACAATCTGACGCGCTTGAAGTTATCACGGTGCGCTAGAAGTCGTGGTTTGCAAGGTCGCCAACTGACGAGATAATTTGGACTTCGCAATCGGACCGATGTTGTGTGTTTGTGGTGAGCGGCCGACTGGTGGTCTAGGAGTAAGGCTGCAATGGCTCCTTCTTAATGTAGCATTTATGGCACTCCTACTCCGTGGAATCCCAGCCAGCTGTACGGCCACGTCAGCTCCATTTTGTTGTTGGTTAAAATCTTGGTCATTTGCTGTGCGGGCCAGGGGCTGTGGAGTGGAACGCCAAGGTGCGGCCTCGACCGTGTCATCCACCTGCAACCTCCCCTATTTCCGGCCTTCTTTACTATGTCTTGTCACCGGGTCCAGATGGAGAAGGATTAGGGAGTGTGGTAGATGCTGCGCAAGTCTACATTAACTATAAATTAATTCACGCGCAAGTCACCGCGCCTGCCTGTTGTGGAGCACACGGTGGACATAGTCGGATGCTATGGTCGAGCGCAATTCGGATACGCCGTTCTGCCTAGGAGGTGTGTTCCATAGCACGCACAGGCGGTCTCATAGAGGAAAATAATTTATGGTTTATAGCGATTGCTGAAGAAACCGGTGGAGATTTGGACGGAAATTTTAGCATAATTGTCGCGACGCTTAAGCACTAAGAAGATCCTAGGCAATACAACCCGCAGGCGTGGCCCGGAATGGAGTGCAGAAAGGTTGGCATCGAGTCGAGAGGGTACTGTATTCTGTACTGAAAGATGGGAAACAGGTTGAGAGGAAATGGCAAACAGACGAGAGAATGCGTTTGGCGCCGCGAGAGCGGCGACTCAATTGTTAGGGCACATTGTCACGACGTCTTTCGCGAGGACACGTCCGACTTGACCGTGACGATGATTGGCCGGTTTGGACGACCGTGATCGGCCGAGAACCGGACTGCCACCGGTAGGCGCGCAGGTGCGCGCGAGAGGAGCAGGGTTGCAACCGGCGTCCGAAGTTGAGCCACTGCCCCATTCACCATCGTGAAGTGGACCTACGACAATCCGCCCGACACCATTCGGTCGCAAATAAACCCACCGGTCATTTAGTTGTGCGTCATTCTACTTATCTACTGACAGATAAGCTCAAGGTGTACAAGATGGTTCATTCCTGTGGCAATATTTTACGGGCATTAATAGACCTCGTCATAGGGGCATGGAGAGATTAAATGTGTTTTAGAGAGCATGTATGAAATAATCCTTTTGTGCCTTTTTGAGAAATGAAAACTCGGGTCGTTTTTCAGAATACGTTATGAATTCCGGGAGCATGGCCAGTCGGTCAGTAGCCATAACAATGAGTAAGTAAACTATTACGAAGCATAAACCACTCGCTTTTTAACTAATTTCATTAGCCAATGGCATAATTTCCTTCGAAAAGTTAAAACAGCTGGTATTTTATGCACGAATTCTGAGAGACGTGATTCAATTAATACAAATCTCGAAGGTCGAAGCCAACGGTTGCTGACAAACGTGGGTGTTCTACCTCCAATCACCATTATGCAGCTTCCTAAACCGCTGACAAAATGGAGTCTCAAGGTAGAGAGAGCGACGGAACAATTTTCCGTGGTGAATGCTCATTTCCCAGGGTTTGAAAACCTAACCATTTACGAGTATGGGTAAAATGAAGCTTGTTAGTGAGAGAAACGCCGATATGGACGCAATATGCGACCCAGAGTTGCACAATACTTGTCACTGCCTACTGAATTTCACAAAAGCAGTGTCGTTTTGATGTGATTACTTTACCAGCTAAGACAGCGATGCATCCACACTCGCAGTTGCCGGCAGGTCTGTAATTCCCACGAGTGTCCAATCGCAATAGTAACATAGTCTCCATACGTCATAAACCGCTTTTCCCACTATACTCCAGTGGCAGGTCTGTTGCGGTGTTCAACGCCTTAGACCACTGTAACGTGACCGGATAGTCGCTAAAGACGTGGTATTGCACATCGTGAACTTCATTAGTTACTTATTTATTAATTACGCATATGAAAACACGTGTGCCTGCCAGTCTCACGTTCACTCATTGCACCCATACACGGAAATCTTCCGTAAACGGCGCCTACCAGCACGCCTTACCATCGCCTCTCTGACTTGTAATGCCTCCGTCAGTTATTCGATTTGCACGGCTTTAGTTTACTTCAGATGACCCTCGCTGGATTTCTTCATTTGACCTGTCCCATCCTTTCTGTTTCGGCCAATCTCTTCGGGGGTTACGGTCCGCTACTTTGCGTACTTGTCATTGATATACTTGTGCCGAGGCGCCAGACTATCTTGCCTTTCCTACCTGTTCATCATTCTTGAACTTACTGGTGGTTTAACTGAATGAAAGGAACATAACGCAACGCGACGCGCTCGGCAGGCGTTGGATTGTCAGGTCGTTTGCCATTTGATTGTTAATTCTATCATAACTCTGGTCTTATCCTAATATCCATTGCCTGGGATTGACAGTTATGTCCTGAGCGCTCGCAACAGTGGTGACCTTTTGGCGTTCGCGCTTATACCTTTAATCTGTTTACTTTCTGTTTGCATACAGTCCGTTTACCTTGTTTCTTTCTACCATTATGGCCTCTACGGATTCCAAAGATGCCACTACTTCTCTCAGTGGACTTGGTTCGTCTCTCCCAGGCTTTTGGCAACATGCACCAGAACTCTATTTTTTCCATATCGAGGCGGCGTTTCACTCCGCCAAGATAACTCGAGAAACAGACAAATATTATAAGTTGGTCGAGGCCCTTCCTCCTACCATTCTTTCCCAAGTGCATACGTTTTTGCGAGATCTCCCGACTGGCGCTCCCTACACCATGTTAAAGGCTGAACTCCTTCGTTTGACATCAGTCTCGGATCGGCAGAGTTATCACGCACTGGTAAAAGAAGAGGCCTTAGGTGATCGTTAGCTGTCGGAACTCCTGCGTCGTATGCGTTCCCTCGTTGGGAACATGGTCATCGACGATAAGGTCTTTAAAGAGAACGTCTGCCGACATCGGTACAAACAATTTTGGCCTCCGACTCAGATGACCTACACATACCAAAGCTAACGCAAATGGCCGACCGTATGATGAAGGTGGAGCGTTTGTCATTCCCGACGATTGCTCAGGTTTCCCAGCCTCTCGTCGTGTCCACCTCTGGCCTGGCTGAACTAAAGACAGATTGCCCAGTTGTCGGCGACTGTTGCCGCTTTGTGGCTGCGCCGATCTGCCCGTCCCTCTCGACGTCCCTTTGGTCGTGACCGTCGTCGTTCCCGCTCTCGCCCCAGGACCGCAAACCTATGCTGGTATCATGTCAACTATGGCGATAAGGCGCGGCGCTGTGTCCCACCCTGCTCATTCAAGTCCACGCAGGGAAACTCCTCGGCCGGGGAGTGAATGCGGCCGAGCTCTCTGGCAACTCTTCGGGTCGCACCTTTTACATCAGTGATAACACGAGTGGCAGGCATTTTTTAGTCGACACTGACGCTCAAATTAGTGTTAGTCCCTCCCACGCCAGCCGACCGACATTGCCCAAACCATAGTCTTTTCCTTCGAGCCGTCAATACATCCCCCATTACAACCTTTGGATTTCGATTCTTCTCTCTGGATATTGATTTCAGGCGATTATTCCCCTGGATATTTGTGGTGGCCGATGTTCCCACCGCCATCCTTGGTGCTGATTTTTTGGCCGCCTTTGACCTTCTGGCGGATTGCAGGCAACTTTGCCTCCTTGATCGCGCAAAGACCATCACCGTCAAAGAATTTCCTCCATCCTCAGATTCCAACCATTTATCCGTCCTTGACCCAAATCCTGACTGTCCATTTCGTGGACTTTTAGCGAAATATCCTACTCTCACTGAGCCCCATTTTTCTGACACATCATTGCCCCATCATATTGTTCATCACATAAAAACGACTGATCCTCCCATTTTCTCTCGTCACCGCCGTCTTGCTCCCGGGCGTCCTGCGGAGGCTAAAGCTGAATTTGACCACATGCTGCAACTAGGGATTATTCGACAGTCTGACAGTCCCTGGGCATCTCCTTTGCACATAGTTTCTAAACCAAATAAGGGATGATTGGCGTCCTTGTGGCGATTATAGAGCCCTAAACAATATCACTATGCCCGATCGGTATCCGGTTCCTCACCTTCAGGATTTGCCGGAGCTCCCTGTGGCTAAACCGTTTTCTCGAAGATCGATTTGGTGCGAGTTTTTCATCAAATTCCGATTGCGGCTGAGGACATTCCCAAAACGGCCGTGACGACTCCTTTTGGCTTGTTTGAGTTCCTTCGTATGCCACTTGGTCTCCGAAATGCCTCACAGGCTTTCCAACGTTTCATTGACCGTGTTTCACGTGGCCGTCCATTTGTTTATGCGTATATTGATGATGTCATCGTCGCCAGTCGATATGTCGAGGAACATCTCCAACACCTTGCCCTGCTTTTCGACAGATTTCAGCAGTTTGTTGTCACCCTGCATCCTGCCAAATGTGTCCTAGGAACCACTTCGCTTGAGTTCTTAGGTCACCTGACAGACTCAAACGACATTCGGCCTCTTCCCCCAAAGGTTACCGCCATTCGCGACTTTCCACCCCCTACCTCGAAGCGTCAGTTGCAACGGTTCCGTGGTAATGGTGAACTTTTATCGCCGGTTTCTTCCGAACTGTGCCGATACCATCCTACGTCTGACCAGTCTCCTCGCAGGTTCTATGCGCAGCTTTGAACTTAAGCCAGCAGCACTCACGTCATTTGAGCAGGTAAAAACCCTTCCGGCTGATGCCACCCTCCCAACTCACTTTCATCCTAATGCACCCATATGTCTGATGGTCGATGCCTACAATGTTGCTGTTGGCGCGGTTCTTCAACAAAGTCTGCCAGATTCTACCGTGCCTTTGGCTTTCTTCTCCAAGAAACTATCCAAGGCCGAAACCCGCTACAGCACATTCGAACGTGAACTTCTCGTCGCTTATCTTGCCGTAAAGAACTTCCGGCATTTACTGGAAGATCAAGAGTTCACAATCTTCACAGATCATAAGCCACTCACCCTTGCTATGCATTCCCACTCTGACAAGCTAAGCCCCCGGGAGATCCGTCACCTGGACTACATTTCGCAGTTCACTTCAGATATCCGCCCTATTGACGGGTCACGGAATGAGGTGGCTGACGCACTCTCCAGGTCCTCTATTGCTCATCTTCAGCTTTCGCCTGGGATATACCTCGCTGAGATGGCCGCTGAACAACGCCGTCTCGGTTCACCTTGTGATGAGGATGTTTCAGGACTCCAACTTCAGGAACTACCACTGACAACTGGCAACGGCACCATTTTATGCGACGTATCCACCCCTTCCCACCGTCCATTTGTGCCACCATCCCTCCGCCGTACAGTTTTCTCGTCCCTGCACAATCTCTCTCACCCTGGGGGTCGAGCAACCGACAAGCTAGTTTCCGACCGCTTCGTCTGGCCTGGGATGCACAAAGACCTGAAAGCATGGACACGGGCTTGTATCCCCTGTCAACGGAGTAAGATCCAGCGGCACAACAAGGCCCCCATTGACACCTTCCCCGGCCCTGGTTCAAGGCTCAGCCATGTTCACTTGGACATTGTAGGTCCCCTGCCTCTGTCCAATGGTTGTTCCTATCTCCTCACCCTTGTGGATCAGTCCACTCGGTGGCCTGCAGCTATTCCCCTGCCTGACATTGCTGCTCCAACGGTGGTCAAGGCTTTTCTCAGTAGTTGAGTTGCTATTTTTGGTGCACCCTCCACAAGCACGACTGTTCGTGGTGCCCAGTTTGAGTCTAACCTTCCCCAGTCTTTCCTCTCCTTTTTTGGCTCTACCCGCATCCGGACAACAGCCTACCACCAGGCCGCTAACGGGATGGTCGAGCGGTTTCACCGCCAGCTGAAGGCCTTCCTACGCGCCACGGCCGATCCGGAGAACTGGACGGACCACCTTCCCCTGGTCCTCTTGGGCATCCGCTGCGCACTCAAGCCGGACCTTGACTGTTCTGCAGCTGAACTGGTGTTCGGCGCCACCGTCCGACTCCCCGGTGAGATGATCTCGCCAACCCCGCGAGGTGCAGTTGAGGACCATACCAACCTCCTGCGTCGCCTCCGGCAGTTTATGCGGACACTTTCTCCGGTTCTGCTCAGGTCCTCCGCCTCTCCGTCTTATTTCGAGAAAGACTTGGCAATGCGCTCTCACGTTTACCTTCGATGTGATCGAGTCCGCCGGCATCTGGAACCACCCTATGACGGCCCATTCCGGGTGCTCTCTCGCGGGACGAAGACTTTCCGCATTCAACGTGACAGTCGTGAAGAGGTCGTGAGTGTGAACCGCCTCAAGGCTGCCGTCTCGGACACTCCTCAGGATGAGCCCTGTGGTCTTCTACCTTCTGCTCCCCCCACCTGCCGCCTCTATTCCACCGTCCGTATTTTCCCTCCGCCTTCCTGTCCGCTACCGCTGACTGCCACCACCAACTCCAACACTTTCGCCACAAGATGCATTCACCCTTCTACGGACCCTGTATATATCACTCGCAGTGGTCGTCACGTACACTTTCCTGATCGTCTGGTCACTCATTTCTTTTAGACGTGTATACATCCTTCGGCGTCGTTTTCGTCGCCCTCCGGTCTCGGAATGCGGTATTGTACCGAGGCTCCAGACTATCTTGCCTTTCCTACCTGTTCATCATTCTTGAACTTACTGGTTGCTTAACTGAATGGAAGGAACACAACTCTACGCGACGCGCTCGGCATGCGTTGGATTGTCAGGTCGTTTGAAATTTGATTGTTAATTCTTTCATAACTCTGGTCTTTTCCTGATATCCATAGTCTGGGATTGACAATTGCGTTCTTAGCGCTCGCAACATACTTTACTGTCACTTACTTCCAGCGCGCTTCATTCGTTTCCTATTCATGTTCCACGCACCCGGCAAACATTTGTGCCAGCTTACTTTACGTTTACTCTCTACACCGTATAACCCCTCCTTACACCGGTCCCGTAAGATAGGAGGACCTATCCTCCGTTATTTGGAAGGGGTCGCATAGTGCGTCGTTGCCGAAACGCCAAACTAATTCCCAAACTCCCGTTCATACAGTATATACAACGAAATGAACAACTACGAAGGTATGCACTGTCGTTCAACACAACTAATGCCCAATTGTGATAACTGCGGTAGCAAATGAAAGCATAACCTGCATCAAACATAGGGGGAAAACAATTAGGCTAACCACCTCGAAGAAATTCGGACCACCGCGGGGCGGTGGAAAATTTACTATCTTACTCGCCGACAAAGGCCGTGAAACAGACATCGTTTGTTAGGATGACTACAGGCGGAAAGTCAAAACCCTTCTTGAATATGGACAATTTTACAGGGCCAAGGGTATACCCCTAATCGAAACAATGGCAGCTCTTTTGAACTGATTATATGGAACCAGGTCTACGAAAACTAAATCGATAAATGAAGAACACCAAAGAAAACCATCAGTTGCCGTTACACCAGATAATAATAGCTATACAATGCCTCCAGAATAGATTTTAAGTAGTGGCTACTTGCCCTTCAAGTAGGTATGCCTGCTTGTTAGTTAACATCTTTGAAAAACTGACCCGATTTAACAATTTTATGACAAATTCACGCGGACTCTCATCAGAAAACTTATGTAACCTGAGCTTTCACGCTTCGCGGGAATCTGGTCAGAAATGCACATAAACATATAGCAGGATGCGTTGTATTTACGGTTAAGCGCATTGTTCTCGTCTACCTACTGAAATAGCATACTTCTTCAAATCCAACATCCGCAATCGCATAATGATGTAAAGCAGCGCTTCAGCATTGTTAATCCGTCCGATTGGATGTGTCGTATCCTGTGCCTTAAATATATGCATTTTGGTTATGCCATAGGGATACAACTTATCCCGAATTACTGGCCGTGCGTTCCTGCTGAGAAACGTTTCCTGGTGTTGCAGTCCAAGGATGAATATCCTGAATGAAAAAATGTAGGGTCTCGAGGTTGGCGGCCTGCGGAACTCGAAAAAGAACCGCAGCGACCAACTAATCTATACCCCCAGTCGTACACTGCCTTGAACAATCGTATCCCGAACTGCACCAAAGGTCGTCTGTTATGGCTTCTTCACTTGCTGCTAGTTATTTCTTTGCGCTCATGCTTGAAGAGGGAGTGCGGATTTGGTTGTAATAAGTAAATTCCCAAGGGCTCAAGAGTTAGTGCAATGTAATGTTTTTGTTCTTACGACTGACTGGCAGCTTGGTCCAAGTCAGATGGCGTTCTGAAACAAGTCCCATTTTATTTAAATTTATTCACGACAGCCCCTTATTTGGACGACATAAAACTGAAGGTTATCAATAACTATTTGCTGATAACTCCTCCTTCTTTTTTACTTGATCAGCTGTTTCTTCACGTTAACGTCCGATTTCACTAGGGATAGTTACCGATGAACGCGCTCAATTACCCTGCATCGTTTAAACAAGCGTCTGTTTACTTAGACACAATCTCGCACCAGTCGTTCATTACATTTTCCCCACTTGCTGGTGGTGGAAAGCTGGAATCCCAATTTCTAAACATGCGTGTCAGCCATTCTGGGACTAACAAATTACACGCGCATATGCGTTGTCGGCCGGCCTTTTTAACTCGTCCAGTCAGCTTGACGGCGAAAAATTCAACAATGTCAACATTCACTAGCGCTCTGCACGCATCACCACCTTATCAACTTACGGTCTTCGACTTACTCCAAACTACACCATACCAACGTGTGCGCCCCATTCAGAAGGCCAGAAATGTGGTTAATCCATGTTTGTCCTGTAAGGTCCATTTTGAGTGCCAGATGGAAGACGGCACATTTCTATCTAGACAGAGTAGCTCCATTTTTGATTAACTTGGACAATAGTAGGTTGTGATATCGCTAAAGAATTGTGGTCACAAATTAAGCACCAAGACAGCGACGTAAGGGGCAAAATATGTAGATTCTGAAAATGTCTGCCAGCTTCGTCGTCTTGATTATTCGAGGCCACAGAGAACTTATGGTCGTAGTTAGATTTTCGACTAACTTGGTAATCCATATCTAGAGCTACGTTCTCGCAAGAATTTCGAATACCTGCCATTATGTTTTTGCCTAATCATTTTGACAAAATTTTTTAGGATTTACTCGAGTTTTGTGTGCTGCTCTCAGCCGAGGATACTAGTGACTGGCTAAATCAGTCTAAGCAAATACGCAAACGTTTCCAGGTCCCCATGATATACGACTGAAACGACAGTGTAAGTGGGTAAAATGGCCAATTATGATGACAGGCAGTGCATGACAACGTGAACGTTGGCCCGTCTGCACGTGCCACACACGAACTGGCCCGGATTTCACACAAGGAAAATGAGCAGCTCGAACTTCCCATCTAATACCTGTAGAACTCGTGGCATGGCGTAACAAATTCGGAACTGATGTCTTAACTCAGAATTCGGCCAGGAATTCTAGACGAGATGATAAGCGCCAAAAATAGTGAGTATAGGAACGCCTGGCTTGTTCTACAAAAACAGTATTTTCTAAAGCCATCAAGACTTAAGACATTAAATGTACAAAGCATCTAGCCCTGTAAGCTCGCTTGTCTTATAGGATAACTTCAAGGCTATAACCAAGGTGGAAAGTCTGAGAACATAGTTCGGGACTCTCTGTGCAGTCTTAATAGTTGAGGCTGCAAAAACTCCCCAATGGCGTCCTATTAGAGCTAAAGGAAAATACGATGACAGTTCGGTACTTCTTGTGGAAAGTAAAAATGCGGCGTCTACACAACATTTAAGAAACTAGCAAGAAAATGAAATTAAACTACTGTGGCTGCGACAATTAGCAGTCAAAGCCAAAAGTAAGTCAGTGAAAATTGAGCTTGTTCTATCAGCCCACAGAAAAAGATATGAATCATCCGAATCATGCACATCTGGACAAAGAAATATTAACAGCTGTTTTGGCAGATTTTGAATAAAAATAGCAAGACTCGGGCATAGTCGTGTCTCTAAAAGGGCCAACTAATAAGACTCGTGTGGATTGTTTGTTGAAAGGTAATGGTAGAGGGAAGGGGGCAATCGAAGTCAACAGAAAAGAAAGTGTGAAATTAAAAGGAAACAGATGGATTATTGATGAAGTAAAAGCATGTTTTGCAGACCCGAACCGGTTTGTTCAGACCATACTTCACAATAGGCACATCTTGCTCCGAACACGCGTTACAGAGAACACGTCCACAGTGCCGACTGGAAAACAATTCGAGCAATATTAGATAAGCAATCTCTAGTGCAGCAGTAGGTGTTAGCAACTTTTAAAAAACGTCCTGGGTGAAACTATCCATAATGCAAATGCTTATGGACCAACCAACTTCACTAAATTACGCGCAGTAAGCAGAAAAGTGTTGGGATTGTAAGGGATAATAGCTAAACAAAATGGTATAATAGGACATCGAAGAGATTAAACGTTATGGGAACAGACTGCAACAGTTTCGGACTGACTTGGCTACGGAAAGTCCCACTGGGATAAAAATTAGGCACGGGTATTCTCAAACTGACTTTGATTACTCCTGATCATAAGCTGTCATGTAGCCAAGAACAAATTGCAATTACGTCACATAGAGGACCAGGCGAATTCATTAGAGATTGACTACAAATTAATAGTAACCCGTCAGGTTGTTAGATATCATCATGCAAAACAGGTTGCCTTGGCCATTAGTGACCGATGCTACTGGTCAGTAGGAAATACACCATGCGGTTAAACTAATGAGACATCCAAATCTTGAAATTAACCTTTTTAAAAAAGGTAACTAAGATGAGATTACGGTGCATTAATTATAACACAGGGCTCATTTTTAGATGGCCTGCCAAATAAACGATTAGCCTGCGAGCAAAGATGAAAAGTGCTCCTTTCCTACTTAAAAAGTTCGCGAAAAAAGATTGATCTCGTACCAGTGGTGTTTTCGTCGTTTAAACCCAAACGGAGCAAAACATTCCACACAAAATGGACCATCACTCCATGCCGGCTCCTGAAGCAGACAACCTACACAAGGGAAAACCATAGTGAATGTAGAAAAGATTCTTGAGAAAAAAGGAAATTACTAAGACCGAAAATTGGCATGAAAAGTCCCGTTAATGATGACGGATACCGATGCGGTGAGCGCTGAAATCAATCGGCTAAAAGATGCGTCGTTGAGAGTGTTTGATTTCAAAGGGGTGGACAAGAGTTTGGAAGCACCTTTGATTCCTTGTGAACAAGGACTTTTAGGGAGTACTGAGGGTACCGCCGAGTCCTCTAGAATACAAGCGACACGGTAGAAACGATACAGACTCGCGACTGACGGTTACCAGCGATCAAAGATTCGTCCACTGCCAGTTTCACGTAGTATGACTGAATCCAGGGATTTCCGGTCCAAACATTCCAACTTCAACTATAAGTTAATTTATCGGCCTTAGTCAAGAATGGACAGTAAGACCCCGGCTCCAGCTTAAGTGCACTGAAACAGGCAGAATAAGATCGCTGCAGCCTAGGCAAATGGGACGTCCAAATCTTGCCTTGGAACTAAATCAATTAATTATAATTCGCGCCCAGGCCATTAGTTTAGTGTCAGGCAAACGGACGGCGAGTCCAGGAGGAAGTGGAGGTTAACCTTGAAATCTACCTCGATCCTCCCGATTGCTACCGGTACCAAGAAGAAAACCGGCAGGATTGCGATGGTCTCTAAGGTAGCAGCTAAAAAAGGGACTACGTGAAGTGTCGGGCGCGTGCACAAAGCCACTGCGTCATCAAGATTCAACAACGCATAGATTTTAAGGAAGTTGGTTAAAATATAGCTTGTATAGGCTGACCGAGAATTTGCTTCAGCTGACGGAAATCCGGAGATGTAACACCGCCGGTGAAAATACTCCAATTGTCAAAATTGACATTTCCCAGAGATGCACCCTTGCTAAGCAGGTAAACGCAGAAGTCAATGTTCTTCTCCGCAAACGCGAGCATCAGAGCTGTAGATAACATCGAAATAACGTAGGAGATTATGAGACTGTGATTGCAGTTGTGTTAACCAACAGTATGTACTGAAACACAAGGAATAATGCAAATATGTTGTTGACGAGGGGGAGGAGGAGGAGAAGGAGGGGGAGGAGGGGGAGGGGAGGGGGAGGAGGATGACGACGATGATGTTGCTGCTGCTGCTGCTGCTGCCGCTGATGATGATGATGGTGGTGGTGATGATGATGACGACGACGACGATGATGATGATGATGATGATGATGATGATGATGATGATGATGATGATGATGATGATGATGATGATGATGATGATGATGATGATGAGCCTAGGCAGGAAGAGTGGGTTTAGAAAATTCGGAACGGAGAAGGAGTACAACTGTTCGTGGTAATGCGTATCAAAAACAGAAAGACTGCAGGTGTTATCAGTAACTTCTTATCAGGACTGAATCCTGTAAACAAGTCTATGATATATGGAAAAAACTGAGTAAATGGTGGAAAACATGACGCTAGTTATAACCAAGGACAAAGACATATACACGATAGCGGTGGAGACCCAAGAGGGACATAAATATATTGTCACTTCTAGTAGAGACAGTACTACGTTTTTCATCGAAACAAAAGAAGGCGATTTGCGGACCACAATGGTCAAGGGAGCAGTTGTCAGAAAAGTTATCTTTTAGCCAGTATTAGAAACGGACAAGCACAAACTAAAGTAGTTACCTATTACATAGTATGTTAACAAGTGGACACTTTTTCGGAAGATTTCATTCACTTCAAGTAAACAACGATCAAAAATGTAATTAATTCTTTTAACCGATTTCACGTCCAAATTGGCAGAGCTAAAAAGAGTCCCTGGCCACAAAATCCGCCAAAAAATCCCATCCCGTGAGCTACTGGTCAGGGAATTTCCTCCTCTTCTAGTATAACGCAAGATAAAAAGAATTATAGCAGGGCAAAATTCTGCTTTCAGACTTCAGTGGAACCCGGAACAGGTGACTTGAGGAGGAAGAAATTAGCACCCTTATACTCAGCTGCAAAAGGGCACAAGAACTCTTCGGATGATTACGGACGGTAGGCGTTAATCTACCCTAAGAATGAAAAGCCAGCAAAAAGAGAGATGACCTATTCTTACCGCAGGTAGTAGGACACACCGCATCTTTTTTCTCAACCTATATACTGCCGCCTGTCGCGCAGTGTCACATAAAAGGCAGTCAAAATATATGTAGTAGTGATTTGTCTCAAAATATGGCTAGCCACATCTGGAAGAAGCGTTCAACGGCGGAGATGCGCTTGGGCTTTAACGTCATGAACAGCGAGTTCCGTTAACCATCTTATGACACTGAATTGCCCTGCGTCTAGATCGTTTTGTAAAGTGAGGAGGACTAGGTCGAGGGAAGAAACATCGTACTATGAACATAGCTCCGCCTGGTAAACGTCATCTCCTTTTGTGATATGCCTTATGTAAATCGCATTTCCACTTGTCATAACAACGCCATTTTGCATAAAATGTTTATCCGGAGGTGATGCGCCATGTGGGATAAGCCTCGAACTCTGTTTGTCATGACTTTGAGAGACAAAGAAGTGGGAAATGTGGCAACACTGGAAGTGTATAATGCGTACGGATGTATTCGTACGTGTGTTACCAGCAGCGTCCAAGGCATTCACATCAATGTCCGGTCTGCGGTCGAAGAAACAGTCTCTTATGCCTTCTTCAGTGCGGGGCTGATGGGCAAGAAGGTGTAACGGCTGTTGGCCGCTGCAAAGTGAAAAAGAACATCGGAAAAGCGTGTATGTACACCTTGTTATGATCTCCATCAAAGTAACGCGATAATTTTGTGAATAATTAGAATTATGCTCAGTTGGTACTTATAATTTCGTTGGTAATCTGCCACAGCACTCAATTTCAAGCTTCATACACGCGGGTGACCGTCCCATGAGACCAAAATCGAACTGATAGTGATCGTTTGCATAAATAAAATAAATGTGCAATATCCAACGCGGCGACGAGCGCATACATTCGGAACAATGATGAATAGGCAGTCCGATCAGCTGTTCCCTAGGAGTTAAAACTCACTACTGCAGCATTAGGCGTGTAACAAGCACCGAAAATGAATTCCTATGGTAGTCAAAAAGTCAGTTCGGTTTTACGGAGTTTTCATGTCGAACTGAAAGACCTAGCTATTTCCCACGCGCTTGGCGATCACTGTGGCAAACTACGACTGTTACCTCTAGGAGAGGGTTGAGTCACATTCTCGTCAAATCGATGTGAAATAACAGAAACCTGGAATTGGAGCATAACCAGGTCTCACTCTAAAAGGCTTTGAAGTTTGATAAATGGATTCCCATGAGTTCTTTCAAGAGAACTAAAAAACATGACTAAACATCTGACCTCCTAAGAAGATCTTTATATTCAATGATAACAGCCTTCTACCTAAAAGGCACATATTACTTTATTACTCCACAAAACTATTTCCGCTTAGATATTCTATGTTCTGGAAATCCGTATCGAGTCGATGAAATAAACACCAGCACGCCTACCAGTCGTGGTAATCTCAATTATCTTAAAACGCTTTTAACTATGAAACAGCCAAAAAGCTATGCGCCTTAAGGATTATGCTTCAGGGCGAGAAGTCCAGATATCATTCAAAAAGATTCTGCAAGAAACAGTCCGGTAAATGAACGAGCGGGGAATAACAATTCTTAGAGCAATTTTATCGAAAGCATGCTAATAAAAATTGTGGAATCCTAGGTAAAAGTGCTTGGTCAGGACATACGTCAAGGGTAAAATTATTTCGCCGCACACATCGGATTTCTTCCGGAATACAGCTAGGGAAGGTCCCAAGTCGCTCTAAGGAGTTATAACATTACGGTTTCCGGTGCTGTTGGATGTGATTACACTATCAACCAGCAATTAAGCTACGACTTTTAAGTGTTTGGGGGATTGCAGGTGCATATTAATTAGGCTGCAGTAGAGGGAGATTGCGCAGGACCACTCCCACGCTCTCTTCCGCTTTGATTATCCCACTGGCAAGATGACAGCTTGAGAGCCAGGTATGGGGTCAGGCATATTGACTGACTGATAAAACTTCATAGGCATCGCTAAGTTTTGGGTCTGACACGGCAGTTTTGTCCAGTTTTGGGGACAGTGAGCAACTTGCCGCATTACGTAATGCCAGATAGTGGGCGAGTTGTAAAAAATTGAGCTGGGGGGGGGGGAATCTTCGGGATAATCAAAGGCTTCAACAAGACAGCACGCATGAAATCGACACCATATTTGCAGGAGTCAATAACCAATCGGAAACGAACAATCAGCATAGGAAAATGGAAGCCCAACAGACCATGGACGACTTCTACTGACCAGATGTGAGAACTACGGATTGACTCTGAATAAACAAGACCCCGCAGCAAACATCTGGTTCTAAGTCAGTAGCGTTGAGTTGTTTAACTACGGCGGCGGGCGCTGGATGTAGATCCTTCGGCTCCAAAGGCCCAATGAGATGGCGCTTTAGTTGGACTCATTTAATGGCCGGTAAGAGCACGTGTGATGAGAGGGTGTTGACAGATTTTTTCATCTTGGCCTAGCTACCACATCAGCTGGTCGTCAGTGCGGCAAAGATGACCACTCACAGTGGAAGAAATCATTTGACGGAAATTGTGACCGTGGGGTGGGTGAAAGTATTTCATCAGACAACGAGAACAAACCGGTGAGTAAGTGGTAGGTTATTCTGGTCTTAGTACAACGACGGTGGTTGGCAAGCTTTGTCGAAGAGTTTTGCTGTGGAGTGTAAACGATTAAAATCATCAGGGCTTTCGGTCGCTTTTGGTCTTTCTGTTTGTTCAGTGGTGTTCGGCCACAGTAAGGCCGCGCTTAAACGGTGGCTAATATAGAAGCTTTTACTTAAAACAAGGGAACAAATGCCTTCTGCACGTGGTCTGTGCCACTGAAGCACGTAGGGTAATCCCTATTGAAGAATCCGCACTAACCCCCGAGGCAGCAACCTCCGCGGACAGTAAATATAGCGGCATTCAGCCGTGATAACAGGGGAAGCAGGATGCGTTAAAGATAAATTAATGATAAAGCAGAGAACACCAATCAGCAGTGTCAGATGTTGAGCAGGAGGAAAAGCAACCAAAACCAACCAGGAATTGGCAAGTGTAGCGTCAGTCTCAGGGACGGATAGAAGAAACTCTGCGCAGAGCAAGTTTGACAGCTTCATCGCCAGGTGCAGGGCTACAATTACAGGAAAATTAATGTTTAAGTTGACCAGGCTAATTGTAAGTGGAACTGTGGTGAGAGCGAACAAAAGAAGATGAAACTAGGAAGGATTACGAACACTGAGCACGTGATGCCTTTTCACCATACGGCGTACTTTTTTCATAGGTAAAAACAGTGAAAAAACGCAGATGGACTTAAACACCAAGAACCGGGGCCTTACAACACAAGGCGTTCTGGAAGAATGCGTGCATACTGCCGTCCGTTCTGATGTAGGCAATACTGATAACGTGAAGCGATGTGATTGTAGAAATCAAGGAACCTTTGGTTTGGTATTTCAGCACAGTCTTATTCAATGGGTACTCTCTTTCCAGCAACTGTTTTTGGTTTTGTGGAGTAGATGTTATCTTTTAAGCATCGTAATAAAAGATCTGGAGGTGCGAAGTCCGATGAACGAGGAGGGTACTCCATGAAGCCTACCCCCCCCCCCCCACCATATAATCCGCTAGTAGGCAAGATCTCAAGGCAGGATCTTACATCACTATGAACGTGTGCAGATGCTTCATCTTGCCAAAAATAAAAGGCTGTACGTTCAAAGCTTAACCTTTCCACCAACATTGATTTCGGTGGGTTAAGACTGAAAGGAAACACCAATGCAGCTATCAGCTGTTTAAGTGTGAATACACTTTTGCGACACCCTGCATACTGTTTGGATAAAATTTAGTTCAAGTAAACCTTCTGCTAAAGCGCATGACCCCAAACTCCTTTTATAAGTCCTTTACAGAAATACATGGACGAAAGCGTTCTGCTGTGAAAAACTTGCTCCTTATCGTTTTGGAAAGTGGTAATAATCTTTACTATTAGTCTGTACAGTGGGGCTTTCGCTTTTTAAGGGGAGACCTCTCGCCAATACTTTACTCAACCTTAAAGAAAGTGAAATATAAAGTGCAATAAACATTTAGTGAAATTGTTAAATGCGTCTCAAAGTACACTGTCTCACATAAACCCATGATCGCCAACTAAAAGCCTGATTGGTCACTTTGGCAGATCCTAGGAAAAAAAGATGATGTTTTCAGTCTTTTAATCGTCCCAGCAATCGATACGCGAAGTTGGAGTAATTCATTCAGAATGAAGCTTTATAGGTTCAGTTTGAAATTCGAAATAGTTGAGCTGAGGCAACTGCGCAATATTCATAAAACTGTACACAGGGGGTCCGTAGTAAGTGAATGTTGCATGTAACATGCATGTATGTTTTCCATCGTAATGACAAGGATTTCGACGGAAATAGTCGACTAAAACTGCCTTTTGACTGAAGCTTTTGGGAGAAAAATGCGCTTGAAGTCATCTATTATTTCGTTCCAAGAGAATATGCAATTTAGGGAATTGGTGAAGCGCGTGCCCTAACACGCTCGTGCGTGAATAATTTGATGTGTTGATGCTGTTCAGCAAGCCCGTCATGGAAGCAAATTTTACAGAAAAACTACGGACCCCAGGATGATCTCCCACACCGGTAATTTATGGACTGTCAAGAGTGAGAGTAAAAGAGTGCTAGACTGCGGGCCTTCGCAGGTGGAAGGACGGTGACATGGGCAAGAAAAAAAGGCGAACATAATTACGAAATGAAGCAGCAAAGCTATCAAGTGAAAAATTTGGAAGCGATCACTGAGCCATATTACAGGTAGTCTTGCGCAACACTCCAAGGGTGATACCTATTCCAGTGTCCTAACACTAACCCACATAACATTACCCTTAGTCAAAGCCTTCCAAACCTAAACTGTTCCCTAGAATTCAAGGCAATGCCACTTTTGATGCAGGAGGATGCATAGTCCCGCGCTCTATCCAAGCTTTGCAGTTTCACAAATGGGTTTACAAAACAAAAAAACCAAAGTACCTCGAAGGACTGACTTTTCAGCAGCAATACCACAACGCTGGGTAGGTATTTATTTGGGCCATCAGAAGGCATAAACAGAAAGCAGAGAGATTCCCGTTTCTGGAAGTTGGTCGTTATGGGGCCAATAATTTCCATACACACCCTGCCTGTCCCGCAAAGGGGATAAGCGTGCTCAGATCAACTGAACCGCGTAGTCCAAGGTAACTATCAGTCAAGCGTGCTCTGTGAATTAACGCAACACCTAATAGCAATCATGCGTTTAAGTGGCAAAGTCAACCGCAGCGGCCAAAAGTTAGACGGAGATGAGTCCTATTTATTTGACAGAAAACTGCACGAGAGGAAATATGGTTCGATGACGTATTCCTTTTTGAAGAGCCAAGGTCCCCAAGAAGGCAAACCGAGTTGTGCGAATCACGGAATCACGTATTCAGGTCAATTCGGGTAGGATTTCCAAGTCAAACAACCGTAATCTCGAGACGATGCTATTTGTCAGAAACCCTATCAGTCACGGTGATTTGATATGGTCAGCAGCGCAACTAAATTTCTGCCTGTCAGAAACAGCTGCCGAGGGTCAACAAATTCGCATAACAGCAGATTTTAGCTGAGTTGTGCCCTATGACCTACACAGAACTCGTAAAACATAATACTGCTAATGGTTAAGTTGCAGCTAGTGAAGTATTGAGCGCAATGGTAGTTTTAATGTAGGCGACGTCGAGGAGTGGGAATGGCAGATGAATGAATCAACAGTCCAACTCGACAGGCAACCAAGCTTGAATACCCGTATTGCCGTCTGCGTCCTGCGCATTGGGTGGTGCCCCGTTCTCCAGAAGACACCTCAGAAGCGTAGGCTGGTCGTGCAAAACGGCCAAATGAAGACCGGTTTGCTTCTGTTTTGTTACAGCAGAGACCGATGCTCCAGCCAAGATCTGGAAAACAAGGAAAAACAACGGAAATGCACTGTACGCTTATCAAAAGGATGTGAGTGAGTGACCTTATATTCGAGGTATGTGCGCTCGTCACCGATCGAACATCTCAATCGATGACGTCCACAGGGGACCCCACGAAGTTAGTACAGCGCCTGCAGTTTGCGCGTTGATTATTTTACAGTGAGGCTGATTTTCCCAGCATCTAGCACACTCTCCCTCTTTCCTAACCCAGCTTATTCTGATGGCAAGACAACGTCCAGGCGAACTGAGGTAGGCGCCGGTGCAACGGCTGACAGGACCAAAGTCCGTCTGCCTGTGGCACAAACGGCCTAGTCCACACCGTACCTACTAAAATACTGAAGGCTCTACTCGTGTCTCATAGAAGTGGGCATGTGTGGAAGGCCACACTTATATGAAGCCCCTGGGGACTGACTTTCAGTCCTGAGGGTGACCAAGTTAACAGACTTCCAGGTCACCACAGCTAGCGGGTTGCAATATATCCTGGCTTATTAGATGTATTATAATTAGGGATGAGCTGATATTCTGTTGAAATGGATTCTCAATCGTCTGTCTCCCACCCTCTGCCAAGCTGAAGTCAACTCTCCAGGGAGCTACGGTGGTAACATTTAACAGGAGGGTATGAGTGTCCTCAGCGGCAATGGTCCCTGAAATGAGTGGCAGGTTTTCGGTGTTAACGTTGCACTAGATTTGAAGAGGTCGAACGAGACAGACCCGTGCCTGTGAGGTCCGCTAACGGCGCGGACACAATTGCAGAGGCTGAGCGTCCGTTTTGTTCCGCGACACTTGTGTGAGTCTTGTGAGCCGCTCTTTTTGAATTGGCAACGACTATCCGGCTGGCTTCGGAGATGACTACTCGTGAATTGCGTGCAAATACCTTTATAGGGGAGCAGACTTTTGTTGTATCTACCTTGCTCCTCCCCTCCTACACCAACCATCTTCCGATAGTACAAGAAAATTAAGACGACTGGAGGCGGACGAGGGCGTACAGATGTCCTGGTCACTAAGTCCACGCGTACGAAACTTCACTCGTGTGGGGGGGGAATTCTCGGATCTCATGTAGGTGAGAATGTCATAAACGCCAACTTACAGTCTGGCTCTCAGTTTTAAAAAAGAACTGAGTTATCACATTATTAGTCGGCAGTCTCCAAAGCCACATGATGGCACATCCGATTGATTATGGTGGAGAATGTGCTGCTCTACCGTTAGGGTGGATTACTATTCAGTTCCGTCTCGCCCTCTCGTTCCTCACGCAACATTCGGCCGTCCGAGCCAGTGAACCCGCCAGTTTTGATACTGAGCGCAGTGGCTGATGCTCCATGGCGCGTCATACGCACATCAGGCAGTAGTAAAAGTCTCGAATATATTCAGCGCAGAACGACAAACGTGTACCCCAAGTCACTGTGACCTCCATTTTAATTCAACGCACTCCCGGCGAAGTGGCGCGACTTCTTCTCATTAAATTTCGACACCTTCATAAAATGAAAATATATTTTAAAAAAAAACAGGCACCAAAGGCAGTTATTCTTGTACCCGTCTGGTATATAATTACGTCTTTTTCAAATTTGATATCTTAAATGGTAGTTTTCGGTCTCAAACAATATTTTTTAAAACCAGAGTAATGCTGAACGCGACCTACAGCCACAGTGACGCCTGGGGTTTCCGGACTCTGTTAAACGGACCAATAGGATGCTCCAGTAATGTACATTTAACCGTCTTAAAAATCCCATAATTACGAATTTTTCTAACAGAAAGATATTTTTTTCTCTAAGCATAAAAATTAAGGAAGACGTAATTTGCTACCAAATGCGTACAATAAAGAATATTTGTGCACGCTTTTTGAAACATGTATTTAAATTTACATGAGCATGGGAAATCAGTAGAGAAATTAATACCAACAAAGTAGTAATTTTTACCGAGTTGCCCGGAAGAAGCTCATTCAAAAGTCGGCATCTTGGTATGACCTAAGTATTTGGGGATAATGCTGCACGATAGTCAGCATTACAACTCTTTTTAGTACCCCCTTTGAGTCGAAAATAAAATCCAGAACCTCGGTTGACATCTCATGAGATAAGCTGGCTATCGCACTTCGTACCTGGCTTTTATGGAGAGAAACTCTACTACCACTCATCTGTGGATGTACCCGGCGGTCAGCATCTAACAGTCAGATCCGCCTGCACGAGTTTCCCCCCGTCCCGGTCATTGTAAGACATAATTTGCTGTGCACTCAATGCCTTGAAAGAGACAATGCTAAAGAATGGGCAATTCCTATATTACGGCGACCGACCTCATGAAATGTTGGCAGAAATTCTGGAACGCGGTTTCGATCAGGAAAGATTACTTAAGTGGGATTGTAAAATTGAATATCATGCGGCATAATCCCATGATATTTCAGATATGCAAGACTGTTGGCCTTTGAATGCACTTCTTGCGGTCGCCCACAATGGCTGCTTACGTGCTATGAATGTTTTTACAGATTTTAAAATTTTTTATAAATTCAAGTATATGGGAACGGCGCAATATGAGACCCATGCGAAATAACCCAACCCAGGTCCACGTGTCTTACAGGACTGGTGGTAGGAGCGATTATACGGATAAGAACAAAATGCGTTTTCTACTCATTCGGTAGCAGATCACATCTTAGGATTGTGTAGTTGAAGGACAGGTATCTTTTGGTTTTAAAAATGTTTTTCAATCCCCAACTAACTATGACCTCTACCAGTCGCTGCATTTGGGCTTACGAGTTTCAGTTTACAAGCCGTATAAGTCCCGTGTACTGAAAAGCATACATTCCTAAATGCATTTAAAAGCGAACCTCCTGTAGTGTGTGTAGTAGTAGACATAACGATAACCAATATTACAACCTCACCTTTTACTGGAACTGACAAACGACGTCGAATGTTCCGATAACGACGGCAATATTGATAACGTATTACTCTGGTAAATGGCGCGGCAATAATGATAATAATTGTAAAACATTCCGGCGGGATTCGGACAAAACGTAGATAACAGAGCACCTGAAATGTTGTTTGTCACAAACAAGCGTCTCGTTGATAACGAAAACAGTCCGATTTATCAGAAAACAAAGATAGAAAAAGTTCTCCCCGTTCAAACCATACGCGCTGCGAATGATCATAAAAACACTTTGAAATGAAAATCGACATACTGTAAAAGCAGCATGTAAAGGACTAACTAATATTCTGATCCAAGCGAGTCAGACATTGTATCTTTTAACGAGCTCGTATGTCCAAATGCGCATATTCGGCATGTGTTTACGAACTATTGGTCTGGTCTACTTGAAGAATAAGTAGTGCTCATTTGATCGTAAGTTCCTTCGCACAATAAGAGACGCGGCAAGGCTGGGAAACAAACGCACGGCAAATGATGAGAACGCCGGTTGTCCTTCGATGTGCTCCTGTCCGTGCAGCACAAGAACACGAGATTACCTGGACAGGAACGAAAATCGCCCGCCATGTCACTCGCCCACTTCTCACCGTAACCCAAGCAGTTTCGGTTCGTAAAAGGCAGGGGTGGATGTCCACAACCCAAACAGAGACACCGTCGGAGTGTTTAACTGTACAACAAAGTGTGCGGTGGATCGGAAAATGCAGCCTTCCGCCCTCACCCCCTCCCCCCTAAGCTCCCAGTGGCCTTAGCAGACAAACTGACGTGTAGGCGGCAAAGTCAGCTCAACAATCAAAGGAAGGGTGCTTTCCCCTCTTCTAACGGCGTGATGAAGCTGCAGGTCGCAGCGAGAAGATCAGGAGTTAAGGAAGGGAAAGAACAGAACGGGGCTAGGGAGGGGATGGACGGGCGAGCTGCGAGGGTCAGGAAAGAGGGTGAGGGGTGGAAAGGATCCGTGCAAACTGTCAGCCACTCGGCAAACTCGGGAGTTTGGAAAGGTACGAAAGGGAAAAACAAAGCAGTCAGCACTTCACCACGAACTGGCAAAACACAGGCTCAAACTACCAAATACAACTGACTTGGTAAAAAAATAACGTCCTTCGAAGCTGTTCCATAGTTCTGGGTAAAAACGCAGGCTGAACCTCAAAAAATGGTGCAAAGACTAAAATAACACAATTTCAGTGCGCTACCAAGGTTAATCATCTAGATGCCTCATTACACGAACAGTCCGTTGTAACGCCATCCAGATACGGCTAGTTCAATCGTCTGCTTCTGATTCTGCCCACGGGGCTCTGACTCCAGCTGTTACTTTGAGCAAATAGAAGTTTCCATTCAAAATTCGCATCGGGTAGATCCATGGAATACAAAAAAGCAGTGTTGTAAGGCAGACGAATGCCATCGAAAGGATGAACGATATTGAATGTGTCAAAAATTACAAGTTGGAATTAAAATTCCGAGTTTGGGAAAATCGGATCAATAGGACGGACGAAATACTGTTGCGGGTCTAGGATGTCCGAATAAAAGATTTGCATACGCTCTAGTTCGTGGTGCGCTTTTCTGAGTCAAAATAGTGAAAGTGAGGTAGGTAAAGAGCATCTTTTAAAAAGCTCACCATACTACGAAGAACATCCTCGAGTATGCCTGCTGTGATGCCAATATGCAGCGGCGACAAGGCTTCCGAGTCACGTACGGGTGCGTTCATGTCGATACCAATCTGTATCAGGAAGAAGACAGCTTTGCAATCTCCTGTCTGCACGGAAGAGTGGAGAACATTCCGGCCAGTATTGTCACACTGTTTGAAGACGGGAATTAAAAAAATAGGGCTAGGAGAAGACTTCGGGCCACAGAAAATAGCCCAACGTGGTTTATGCAAAACGCAAAGTAGCTGTATTTTAGCCCTTACAAATAAGAGATGCAGACGTTAGGAAGACCAAATTCATCCTGCTGAATGCACTTCCCAGACTCCGCAACAGTCGGCCAACCTCAAAGTCCTGACACCGAAATTTTGTGAGCATTCTTCGCGTACACTTCTTACTGATACACTAAGAAACTAGCGAGACTAACCTATCAAGGCGTAACGCAGGAGGGCAGAGAGGAAAGGTGCTTTGGGAACGGTAAAAGCTTTTACAATTCGAATCCTGCGCAACAAGCAAGGCACGTAGGAAGAGATGGTACATAGGTGACGCCTATAGTTCAATAGTGCTAATGATCTGTGGCACCTCCGATTTGAATCACGGGTTTCCCCTACCCAGGATTTCAAGTTGTTGACTGACGATGGAAAATCGGCCAAAAATGATCATGTATCATATCCCCATATCTTTTTGGCGATAATTTCCGAACTTCTATCAATACTTCCTTATCAACAGGTCTTCGTGGGAGTCAACTAACTATCTACCATAAAAAGTGGTTCCAGCTTATCCTTTTAGCTTCATATAACTAACGATTCAAGAGATCGTTAACAGATGCCAAAACAAGCAACAGAACGAACCATTTACCTAAGGACAACCATATAACTACATAAGAAACAAAAAGAGCCCTTAAACAGCCATCTCGAATGTTTTCGAAAGTGGTCTCAAAGTAGATCTAACCTCCAGGAAGAGGGATGGGTCCTTCTGCTGAAGCGATCGGGCAGCTGTCAAATGGTGATGATCTATAGCCACGCGAAATGCTGTAAATCCGCGATTGTCGCGAGAGCGGAGGTTGATACGACTGTCGTTGAGAAGCACCTCCATAGCCTGGAGCCGGTTCTCCTCGACTGACAGATGCAGAGGTGTTCGTCCAAGATCGTCCTATTTTAACAGAACATGTCAAAAGGCAAAGGGCACAACATGGATACGGCAAGGATGAACGTTAACAATACTGGTAAAAAGACAAGACTAAAACACCGTATTGTAAATCAAGTTCAGCTAAACAGCCCGTATGTCTCTGCATGTAATTAATAATTACGCCGTTTAAAGTAGCTACGCCTCATCTATACCCGACATTACTGCCAATCGTCCATTGGGCCCCGACAGAACAGACAATGTCATAGAAGACTATAATAGACGTTTGAAGCCTTGTTAGTTCTGTCTACAATTATTTTTGACGCCAGTCGCAAAGTCTAAAAGTCACTATATCTTTCTCCTAAAGCAGGCCCTATGTGACCTAACTGTTTCTTGCCTGAGTGAGTAGGGGTGAGATCGTCGGAGTATTGTGAAATTGAACTCACTCTTAGCGCAACCAGAGTATAGAGAAAATGGTAAAACTATTAATGTTTTGACCAAGAGATTAAACAATTTTAACTGGCAATCAGATAAGTTGCCATTCATGACGACTCACTCGCCTTCCTACAAGCACAGTCAGCTGCATAGTTGAGCGCTAGACATTACGAAGTAACGATGGCCAACAGACACAATAAGCAAAATTTCAGAAAGTCCTCTACTAAAACAGACTCAAGTAGAAACGTCTGATGCCAAAAAACGCCGGCAAATGGATAGACAGGTGTGATATGGACAGAGGACAATGACTAGACGATGCGTACGATGTGCTTCAAAAATGCCCCTTTATCAGAGATAGCCGCAAGCGCACTAGGAACTAAGAAAATCATTCGATACGCGAATATTTTAGTTAAATGAATGATGCCAAAAACCTACACAAGCTGGGCGTCTTGAGGATGCCAACGATAATTTGATAAACTTATTTGCCTGGGGGAACAACACACAGGTATAGTAGGTTGCAGAACTAATTAACTGTAATTATCGAAGTCCGGGTGGTTAGTAAGACGCTCATGGAATCCGACCAGCTATACTTATTAAACCCATGTGATGCACAAACAGAATATGGACGTTTTTACCAAAAAACTGACATTCTATTAGTATGTACGTGTCAGCCATACGTTGACAAACAACACAGGTCAAAGCCAAACGACTGTGTGGATTTTGCTACAGGAAGTTGATTATAGAAACGAGAAAAGTTTACACCAGATATCTTACGGAACATAAGAGCTTTTAGCCAGGAAAATCAGACGATACCTGAAAGGAAAAATCGCGGCCTGCGAGAGGAGCGTTCTCCGATTTAAAAACTGAGATTTTTAAGTTTGCGAAACGTCGTGTTGTAGGACATTATTACACGTATTAGGCAATATTTTGCTTTGTTGCACTGCAAATTGCAGGGCGCGACTTGCTGTCTTCTTTTCTACCAGGCGTTTCGCTAAAAATGTCGAAACAATTTGTCTCCTGTAAATTTTGAGAGAAAGACGCGTTAGCGCATTCCGTCGTAATCATCGTACAACCACGTCCGACAGTAAACGAGATGGGGATAAACGTCTTACAAGCAAGTAAAACGGTCATCTCATCCTTCAGAAACTGGAAAAACATTTTATGGGCCTGCTAGCACTATGGACAGAGGGCATTATTCACGGTTCTAACCTAGTAAGACCAGGGTTAGAATATGTACGCGCAGTATCCTGACGACTCCTTCTTTAAATCGCGAACTGATGAAAGAGATGTCTTTTATTTGTCAAATAGCATGCTGGTCACCGACCCTTATACTAAAAAAGCACATAGCCGTACGCTTAAATCCCATTTTGGACAAGTCCATGGAGGCGACCCAGATGATCATCTCTTGTGGCCAGAGGGCACAAATAAACCTCAAAAACAACCCACGCTTGGTGGTTTGCACGTCAATCTGGGAACCAAAAGGGATACTACTAACAATAAGGTTTGCCACGACCCCCACATGGAGGCCTTCGGTTGTAGTGGACGTCCCAATATTGCAGTATAGCCCTCCGGTTAATCGCTCTTAAGAGGTAATTCCATAGGCGCTTTTCAAAAAACCGTGACTTTTAGGCAGCGGGCAGCTTCTCTGCCTGCGGGCTTCGAACGATCCACAACTCAAGTCTATTTACTTTAAAGAATACATAAAGCATTAAACTGTTGTGGTTTGTCACTTTGTCAGTTATCGCCTTTTGATGCACAGCCTCCTATCATACAAGCTGCTTGGAATATGGCTGTTTTCTGCGTTTTTAATTTCCGATAAACTCTTGGCATTCGTCCAACAACTGAAAAATGGCTTCCAAACCTACTCCCGCCTTCCTTTTAAAAGCAGTCGCTTCTCCACTGTTTTGAAGTTTGGGCGGGGGGAGGGTGATTCGTTTCGTGATGTCGCACTTCGTGAGATAGACTACCTGCCATATTTCTTTTTTACGGTGAAGGAGTCGTGACGCAAACTCTTTGACAGCAGTCGGCAGGCAGTAAAGCAAACATTTAGATTTAATTCATGAAATGCAAAAATTGGCTAAAACTCTAATCAAATGGAACCGGAGAAAAATATACCGGCAGAATTAATAATTTACGATGAAAAACGTTCAGTTAGACGAAGACAAAAAGTACTAGAGGCTACAGCGAACTGGTTAAGAATAATTCTCTAAAGAAGAGCAAAGATGCGAGGACTGTGTGCCAAATGATCAAGCTTATGTCGTTGGATTACGCAACAGTATGGTAATTAGTCAAACGTTTGACGTCCGATTATGAGTTTTAAAGTAGTGTCGTGAGAATTGCATGTTTTTCAGTTTTTGCGGTTGACCAAGACGAGAAGAATCCCGTGTGACTTGGAGGATAAGAACGTTAAAGAAATAAGTTTGCGTGAGGTCGCATGTCGTGAGACCGATCCGTGAATAAGACGCTGAAATATAATTATCGGATGCGGTCATAAACGTACAATTTTCCGCGTATGAAGAAAATTTTACTTCTGGAAAATAACTGTTCTTTTAAACGACTTTGGGGGTCAAAGAGTTTACGGGCGTTTTTGCAGTGTCAGCGAATACATTTCGGTTTTCAGTGCTTTCAGTCATTCGTCCAAAATGATCGGTTCTGTAGTTTTTGCCCACCAAAGCCTTTATCTAGGTAGTGAGCTCCTAGACGTTCTTTTTATGAAGACGGCGGCTTGGGGCATATTGGTCAAATCGTTCAAACACTAAACCCAGTCGTCGAAGAAAACAGAGGTCCGGAGCGAAGGCTTGTGCTGGATAAGTCACTAAACAATTGAAAACCACCCAAAATAAGTTATCCCCTTAAAAAGTGCCCAGTAAGTGCTCACGTCCTCAATCCCTTTCCAAAGAAAGCTGAAGAGCAGAATTGTGGACATTTGTCCGCAAGAGTAATCCCGCAACAGTTATCGATAATATTTCCGCCGCAAGGGAAAAACCTCCTTCTCCTCTTCATATTGCAAGCACTGTTATTATCTGTGCTTACTTTGAAGCTCCGTTCTACAGTCATAAACGCGCTGCAGAGTGATCGCATGTAATAAAATATTTTATAACCGCTCAATGCTGAGCCCATTCAGTTCTTAAATTACGAATTAGGAAAAACCAAACTGCACAAAAAGTATCCCACCGTATGCCCAGAAGTTTAAATGGCCATCCGAGGGCGCGCTCTTTCGTGGTTGCTTATAGAATACCTGCACATGCCCGGGAATTGGGGGTGCGTTAACACCAAAGATTGCTTATAGGCGTTACTCTTGTTTTAGGGTATGACAGCACACAATTACAAATCAGATTTCTTCAAAGAGGAAAAACCTTGTTCCTGCGAAAATAACATGTTTATTTACACTTTACCTCATTTGATTTATGTGGACTAAAAAAGCAACTTTCGAGTTAACAAAGATTGGTTCGGTAGATCTTTCTCTCATGAATTAATGCCTCCTACTAAAAAAAGCATGGAATGCGCAAGCGTAGTCTAGACCAGTCATTGGAATGAGAAAAACGCCTGACTTTCGCCCAAAATGATAGACCTTTTGTCGACAAAATATCTCAGAAACATATTCTGCATGAGAATAGGGTTTTTTTCACGACGCGTTAGTGAACTGTGCAAAGTTCGTGATGCAAGGGCCTG
>CACRXP010000717.1:167448-185146 GCA_902702965.1 Spirometra erinaceieuropaei
CCCCCCCCGAGATTACGCGATTTACAAAGGTGAAGTAGGACTGCACTCACCTTTGCGTTTACGTCAACCCCCGGGACTGCAAGCAGTATGGACAGTAGGCCAGGCAGTCCGACTGAGGTAGCAAGATGAAGCGGCGTGGGTCGATTTGCAAGGAGGCGATATTGGCCACTTGCGGGAATCGTTGTAGGCTCTGATAGGCGCGGGGGGCTCAGACAGTCACAGCCACTAAAATAAATTAATACAGCACTGAGTGCAAAGTTATCAACAGAGACTTAGGCTTGCTGTTTTGGGTTGCCTGACGATCTAGTTTATTGCCGATAGGAGTGGAATAACCTGCAGAATGGGGAGTGCTGCAAAAGAAGTCCTAACCACTGCTATTTAGTACAGGATAATCGGTCCTGTACTGAAATAATATACCCTGGTTTCAAGAATTGCAGAGGTGCCGATATCCTTGTGATAATACGGCATGCTTGAAATGTCCATCTCGACCACAGAACTTTCCAGTCGTCTTGATTTTGGCTTGCCACTGGAAGAGGCTCCGTGGGGCGGGACAACTGGAGGTATATGTTGATAAAGTCGCCCTAACTTTAGGCTAAGCTCGGATGCAATATGAAGATGGCTGTGATGGACAGACCATCATGCGCCGAAAATCCTGCAACATCGGCTGAAATCTTGGGGCGGGTTTTTGAATAAAAAATATCTCAAAAAGGGGATCGGAATGTTAACTATCAGTTAAAAGAATACCGAGTTCACTAGTACAAGGTAGTGTTAGTATATGATGTACGAATGACATTTGAAAAAAAAACTACTTAAGGAGTATGTAAACCCCAAGAGATTATTGATGCTTGCATGCAGTAAACTGTAGTTCCTGGAACGCAATGTCCTTGCTTAAGCTTATGTTGTGTTCAAGGGCGGATACTCGGTCAAAGGTTTCCTCTTGATCTTTAGAAACGTTTGTAGTGATGAACATGCCAGACTGATTACCTGTGTAGCCTACTAAATCCGGCTTTACTGATGCCGATCGCAGCGTATACAATGTAGTCCAAATGTATCTGACAATATTTTATGTGCACACGCAAACACGGAGCTGACTGTAAGGGTCATTCCTGAGTTATTTACTATGGTCATTCAGTTATAACCTAGCCCCAGGAAGTTAATCCAGAGTAGGTATACAGTAGGCACGTTGGGAAACTCACGAAGTGAAAACGTTCATTTTCCTCCAAAATATGCAGAAAATAGAAGACTGGTTACAAATTACATGCCCCCTTCAAACATTCAATTTGGAGAAAACGTTTTTTTATCCAAAAGGTGAGTGAACAAACGGAATTTTGCCTGGAGCCCTTCCAGGAAAGGTGATTTCATTTATTCGAGCAGCGAACAATCAAGACTGCACTGCGTTCAGCAAGTGGGTGTTTCGTTAAACGGAACCTTATGTAGGTGGTTAAATGCATTAGAAGAGGGTGTATGATTTGCGTTCCACGCTAATCCGCACTACAGCTTCGATTAAATAATATGACGCATTTGGAAGCAAACTAAGAATCTAGAGTCATTTCAATGAGTTTCAGTGAAATTTTTACTTTTTTCATGGTGGGACTGACTTGTATGACCCTCTAAGCAGGACATACGAACAGGAACCGCCTGAAATACGGGTGGCTTTGGACCAGTTTCCAGCTAAATTAGGGTTAGGTGTAAGGTTAGGGTTAGGCTAAGGATTAGATTTAAGGCTAGATTTAAATTTAACGGTAAGGTAAGCCAAGATCCGGTTTAGCGTTAAGGTAGTGGCTAGTATTAACTGCAGAGTTAAGTTTTAGGGTGGAGTTACGGTCAAGATTAGGGCAACAATTTAGTTCTATATTGGGGTTATTGTCGGGAAGAGGACATGGGAATATTTTGCTCCTTCCAGAGTTATGCGCAGGTCCACCTTTATTACTTGGGCTGGGCATACCCATCCCCAAGTCCTGTTTAGAAGTCCACATGAGCTAGTCCCACCCTTCTCTTATCTAGTCTTCAGATCAAGCGCTGTTTAATTCCGCTCGAGTGCTCGCCATTGAAAAACAAAACGCAGATATGCAATGGAGCAAATTTAGAGTACAGAGCAGGCGAGCGAGGTATTTTTCAAGTCAGCGCACTTCCACACTTGCAATGACTGCAGCACGGAAACAGGGATGGGATGGACGTCAAATATATTGTGAACAAAAAAGCGTAGGTATGCTCAGAAGGTAAGTCAAGAGGAATGGTTGCGCTGAGCTAAGCCTGTTGGAAAATCAGCGACGCATAAGTAAGCGCAAGAAGCAGCATGCGGAGTTGACAGGCCAACATAGAGGAAGAGGAAATCCAGCATACTTATGGAAAGTTTGTTTTTGCAGCGGTAAAAGCCCTGGTCCAATAATCAAGTGGTCAAATGTTTTGGAGTATGCTATATATAAGACTCCTCGGGGCCTTTATTTCTTGCAAGTTCGAATTATTTTAAAGGGCTCACTGTGTGAATGGTTAAAAAAGGGTGAAACCGACGTGAACGAAAAATTCGGAATTGAGAAGGAGAACAACTCACGAGTCAATCAGGAAGGCGGCAACCTCCTCCAGCCCACAGAGGATGGCCCGATGAAGGAGAGACAGACTGACGCCCGTAGATGACAACTCGGACCATGAATCTACGTCAGCTCCGTGTTCAACCTTTAAAAAAAGTGTCATTTTTAGTACGAAACAACTCCAAGGCCGAAGTAAACAGTAGGACGCTCCAAGACCAGCACATCAAAATCAGTGGCAATTCTAACTAATGTGAGGATGGAGTACGCTTGTAAACTGGGAATTGCAGTACGACGGAGCTCGTGTGTACTGCTATCCGTCCTGTGGGATTTGTGTTCCCACAAAAGTAATCAGTGCTACGGCGGGATCATGGGTACTTAGCAACCAATGACAGTAACGCCGATTTACTTCGATTGCAGAAGGGTGTAAAAGTGTCGAACACATCACGAGCATCAGAAGCAAAGCCAGCAGAATTTTAAAGTGTTCTTTTATTGTTGTTGTTGTCAAAAAAAACTGACCAGGAGGGAGGCCATGTCGTTACGGTGAGCTGACAGCGCCATCCACAGTGGTATGTGTACGACATCCTGCACAAAAGATTCTGCCGTGAGTGAAGAATTAATGGGGGATCTAAATTGAGTGGTCAATAAGGGAGCGCTAAAATGAACAAAAGAAGAGGGTCGGGAGGTAAGATCATTCTGGAAATTATATTGATCCTCAAGGCAACAGGTATTTTAAAAATGCAAAACAAGCAGGACCAGTAAGTCAAGTCAACAGTCGTTCGGACTTCATTTCTGACAATCGAAGAAAAAAGGTGTAATAAAGGAGACTGGACAGACTTTCACGGTTTCAAAGCCCACACTCATCGGCGGTGGCAGTGGAAATGGCGCACTGCACTGCAAATCATAATACAAATCATTTTCGGACGACTTCGCTCGCAACACTTCACACACCACAGACTAACAGCAAAAAGCCAGTTGAGCTGATCGAACCTTACAAAGTGCGAAGACTAAAACGGGCGCGGCAGGTGCTGGCCACATGAGGAATTCTGCCTCTGGCCATGTGGGAACGGCATTCACCGAGTGGACCTGGACACAGGACGGAACCAAGGTATCCTGTTTCGCGATGGCCAAAGACTCCGCAGGCGCTGGCACGGGAGATTTAAATGGCCATTCTTGGCTTATTTGTTGTTATCAGCCAGTTACTCCCAAATCCCAGGCCAGGGCGACCAGGCATTTGGGTCTAACGCCGGGTCACAGTCCCATGGCCCCTTCCGCTGCTATTCCATGTTACATAGGAGTGGGAATCGCGGGCTTCTCATGATTAGTGGCCGAAATACGGCGTTCATTATTACTGTGACCACTTATAGTGGATCCTCCCATTTAGCGTGAGAACGGCTGCGTTTGCAGTGGGCCATGAAGATAGTAGGTTGCTTGTTGTAGCTGCTACGACTGGAGGGAACAGCGACGAACATTCAGGTAGAAAAAGGGAGTAAAAATGGACAATGGTACTTTGTAGAGTTTGTTTTGAGCTGGCGTATGACAAGAGGTAGGGCCAAGAACTTACCTCGGGTTGACATCGATGGAATATTTCAGCAAGAAATCGACTCCCTCTCGACTGCCTGACTCAATGGTCCGCTGAAGGAGGCCATAGGCAAGGGGTCTGATTTTTACCATTTCAAACGTCATTTTATCGAAGACATCTCGTGGAGTGAGAGTCCCACTATGATCAACTTTCACTCTGGCCAACTGCGCCAGTGCAGCAGTTAGTAAGTCCTCCGCGAGGTCGGAGTCGTAGTTTGTCAGTACCAGACCAAAAACCGTGTCCCCTGACTCGTTCACGATGAACCAGTCGGGGCACTTGACGCCCTTCGTTCCTAAGGTCATGAGAAAATTTAAATAAACGAGTTTCAAAGACCGCAAACAACAAACAAATGCATTAGTTTCATTTAAAGGGTACTAAAACACCACAAGTCTGAGCTGTGAATCAAAGTTTCCTGTCTGGTGAAAGTGTCAAGTGACTTATATCGTGAACCGTTTCGGAGAGACCCTGCATGCATCGTGAGTGCAAACTAGTGGCCCAAATAATTGGACAGAAGAGGACAACAGCTATGAGGACTTGAGGTGACCCAACAGCCAGGTAAAAAACACTCGGACCTTTCCGTCATTAAATTGTATATAATTTCAAGTTTACGACGGAGGCTGGTAAACTGAGCAGGCGGGTGAACGCAGAAGATGCAATCGCCTTTCGAAACTCTGTTTCGTCTTGTAAAACACTGAAAGCGCAATCAGTATGTACGTGCAAAAAACTAAAGAACCTCGAAGGTGCAGAAACGGTCTACGAAAACATCATGAACTAAAGACGGTGTCAGAGATTTGCACGCAAGCGAATCACGCCCAAGGGTTAGATAAGTCGGAAGTTATCAGTAAGAATACCGGCGTGGATATGCGGCACTACGCTGTTTGAGATTTTGCTAAGTCCTACGAGACCTGTCTTCTGAATGCCCGCGCCGAAAACTGATCGAAAGTGTAAAGCATGTCCGGTAAATGCGGTCTGGTGTGAACGCACCCAAAGCAGTGAACGACCCGGTGCGGTTTTTCTTGGTGCGGGCGTTTGTAATGAATTAGTAAAGCATCATTGTGTGAAAGTAAATAGTCGCATCCACAATTGTGTCGATAGGTAAGACTTTTTGATTACCGATTGCAAGTGGTCATACGATCGCCGGTGTTGGCTAAGGACTACCAGCTGCAGGACAAGACAGAAGTGCCCAATTCCGTCTTGCCGTCAGGATAGATCAGTGCATGTTTCCTCCATGCAAATGCATATTCTTCAACCGTGCACACATGATGTGGACCTGCAGCTCAGGTGTGGGGAGCACCGCTCAACGGCCAAATCACTCGGAGTCGAATTTCGGGCGCACGCATTGGGGATGAATTATCACTGGCTGACCACGGCAGATAGACCAGGAATAGCCATTTTTGCATCCTTAAGTCTGGAGGCAACACATCTTGACTACTTTTTCGCAATTACATGCATTGAAAGTGTTGAGATTTTACAGTAGGGCAGTGAAAGTTCGAAAACTAAAATGGAATCCTGATTTTTGAACTGGAAATCTAAGGGTGAATCTAGAGATAGATTTTGGGCGGGTGGTGAACGGACAAGTTTAATTCGAAGATGTCAGGGAAGTAAGAGACAGGAAGAAATTACCTCCCTCCTTGATATATAAGCGGAGTAATTCGTACATAGATAGATGAACTGCAAGATGAAGAGGGGTCTCGCGCCGTGATGTCTTTTCGCCCTCCCCAGGCGTGTGCACGGAGCCGGTAAGGGATTCTTTGCTGTTCCCGTCCGCGTTACCTCTCTCCCGCCTGTCCAGGACCACACTCAATCCATTACTCCCCTGCTTTTCCTCCCCCTCCAATTCTTGTGACTCCTCCGAGTCAGAGGAGTCACCAAAGGGGTTAGTCGCCCTCCTGATAGGCAGGGTTGGCGATCGATCACAGGCAGATGACGCCATTTGTGTTTTAGTGACAGAAAGCCCGTCTACTGCGGGCTGCCCCACTAAAGCACTTGAGCGTCGGGGCTAGAAAAGGAAAACAGTGTTAGGGACAAACTCGTGAGCGGAAATCTAAGTCAAGACGGAGCGGTAACCTCCAGGTGGTGCTTATGATGATGGTGATGGTGACGGTGGTGGTGGCTGCGGCAGTGGTAGAGGCGGTGTACGGGGGGCCATGAGTTATACTGATTGTACAATCGTGCAAGTATATTGTGAGCCTTAATTGACTCTTCGAAGCTTGTGTATATGCAGACGAAAAACAACACGCAGAGCCAATTCCGTCCCCATCCCCCTGCACCCGAGCCAAAGTGAGCAAAGTCACGCTGGGAGACTGGAACGTTCGTTCTTTTTTAGGCAAATAAACGACAGAAGGAAGTTCAACTCCGGTCGCGCATGGACTGATTCGATGCAATGTAGATGTCGCGGCTCTCAGCTTCTACAAAAGACAAGTGGTGGGCACATCCCTTCTCCTAGACCGGACGATAGAGTTCACTTCGCAACAAAAACAGCATGGAGAAATAACTGTCTCCCGGTCCGCAAGGGGCTTAACGACTGTTCCATGGCGATGAGGTATATTCAATTGTACCATTGACACGCGAGAGGCTATGTGCTCCTCAGGAGAAGCGACTGACATACTAGTGAAACAGGCGATGTGACACCGAATATTCGGTAAACAACCGCCTTGTTGTTTTCAAGATGACAATGCAACTTGGTTCAAAACGCAATTTGGCGAGCATACGTCTGCTTTCGATAAATTCTCTTCAGGCCTGTACATTTATATGACTATTAAAGTCATAAATTAAAAGATACGGGCAATTAGATAGCTCGGGTTTGGGGAGGGGGACTGCAACTTAACCCTACAAGTGGTTTCGGAGTGAGAAATACCGTAGCGTCTGAAATGGCTGGACACAGACTGGCATAAGCAAACAAAATTAATTTGGGACAAATGCAAGCGTTAAGGGAAAGGCAAATGGAAAAAATGGGAAAAACCAGTCCTTACAATGCCTGGGCAGTTCACGAATCCGCATGCAGGAAACGCCAGAAGCGATTTGACAATGGAAAAATCAGGCGAAACAACACAAACAGTGGGAGGACTGGTGCAAATCAGCTGTATTTGCCTAATGCTGAAACCTACTGAGATAGAGCCTGGGGGATACAAAATAGATGGCTGGCTTGCAGGATGGGAAAATCCAAGGATATGCGGACCACCGTAAAATTAGACTCCTTGTAGTCAGCAACGCATGATAAGGTCATAAATTCAACGGAACTACGCCACTACTTGACTGAGATGGCATGACGTTCTTGTCGGGGAAGTCACCGATTCTACAGCGCTCCGTGGGGTACTTCAGAGGCACCCTCAGTCACTAACCCAAAATCTGCGGGAAAGCCACAAACAGACTTCTTCAAGTGGAAATTAGAACAGACCTCGAATGTCCGCTCTGTTCTCAAGAGACAGTTAGGGCACAGCCGAGGCGTGACCGTCGGCTTGCTTACAGGGCCTCCGATGCATTCACCAGACGCTCTCTTCCTGACACTAACCGCGTTCCAGTGGCAACATAAGGTCAAGAGAACGTGAGGTGGGCGTGGACATAGCAAGACAGTCCGTCTACGTGTACCACAGGACCTGGTCCCTAATACCACACGGGCCCCTCTTTGGAGGTATGGTCGCATTAAGAACGAGCCTCGCAGCCAGGTTCTCGGTCGATTGTGTCGATTGAGGGTTTACCACCTGTCCGCACATAACGGCTGAACATACCAGCGTCCACCCGTTACGTTCTAATTTTCGTCGCAAAGAAAATTGGAGCTTGATGAAGGGCAAGAGGTCATCCCTCCTGCACCTACAGTACGTGACTTATCTCATGAAATCTGAAAACGGAAACTAATGAGAGAATTTCTAGACGCCTTTAACGGTGAGCATTTTCTTCGATCATCCACTTACTTCAATAAAATGTCCTTTTCTTGTGCACAAATTGTGTTTACGTAATTATATCAAGTAAAATATCAGTAAATTTTAGCGAAAATGGACGCTGGAATATATTCGTGCAATTTCCTATGCCAATACATATCCTAGACTCCGGTTACGCATCTGGGCGACTTTTGTATTGATAGGATAGTAATTTATCCGCGAGTCTTCATAAACAGATTTAGCCGGACTAGAAATTTTATTTTATGTCCGATGTAAGTCATGGTGATCAACCTGCTAAAACAAAGGTTATTTTTAGAAAACCAGAGGTTTTATCAATGCCTAAATGTCAAATTAGCAGATCTGTGCGATTTCGTGCCCTAAAGTACAGTAATAATGCAGATAGGGATTCCTTTGTTAACATGAGCTGAAATTTTTTCGCCGTTTGGAAAATTCTACCTGATGTCACATAGACGACCACCACGGAATGGTCATTTCCATTGTTAAACATATGAAATACTTATTGTCGTGTAGTTTAGCTTCTTTGCATATCGTATTTAGAAATAGAAAGAGCAAAACATTTATATTTTCAGCAGAATATCAATATTTATACGGGCACTCTGCCGTGAATTCATCATCGAAGAACGGAGCCTAAAAGCGAGCAAAAACAGTGGAAATGACCTCAATATATAGAAAAAGACATGTTCTTACGTTCACGGTAGAAAAATATTAGTATTTCTTAGGAACGCGAAAGAAACGGCCAAAAGTGACAAATTTTTACTTGGCCCCGACGTGCAAAAATTCAAAGTACACAGACATTCGTCAACGGAGTGCAGTAATAAAGGTAATTCAAAATCTGTCTTTATGGAAAATCGGGTGAAAACACTGAAAATCATGACGTATTCAGCAAAATTTCGAGGCCGTCTGAAACTCAACGTAATCCAAAACGAACAAAAAGCATAAAGTAATAAAACGGAAGAAAATTTCTCTCAATAAACACAAAATGGTATGTTTACGATCGCGCCTGTCAGTTCTATTTAAATTTATTAGGCAACGACCGGCCTCATGGCATGTCTCCTTTGAAAACTTTTGTTCCTACGACGTCCCCATGGGTGAAGTCAAACAAAATCCAGTTTCTCATGTTGAATCTCATCTCATTTAACTGAAAATACACAAGGATAACATAAAACGCTGGAAAACTGTTTTGGAATCTACACTCGGAATGTAGGCAGTTGACAATCCGTCATACATGAAATCACAGTAGCAATTAAACGATATTTAGATGTAAACTTCATTAAAACACTGGTTTTAGACGTTATTTTATGTATACTTTCATATTTTCTACGGTTTTGTTATGAGAATAGATTCTATACATCTAAAAACGAAGTTTACTAAATTAGAGCCATTTCTGACGTTTTCGGGATATTGCGCTTTTCTAAAAAAAATCGGCATTTCTAAACAACGCAACACTGCCTTTAATATTTCTTTTATGTTTTTAATTCTTTTAAACTTGTAATTAATTAACATAGACACTGGACTCATGAAATGGTGTCAGTATGCGAGTGATTTGCAATCATTCGTAAATTTCGACATATTTCATGAGTTAGGTCACCAACTGTATTTCCTACCTTCTCTCGGGGCACTTCGATAAGTAGTTGCAGCATTTTCGGACTCAGTTCCTTCCAGCCATATTTAGTAGGCTGCATATCCGATAGTTATACTGATCCAGACCGCTGAGCGTCTTTCCTCTGTGTGCGCGCTACATAACTGATTTGTTGCCAAACTTCAGGTCAAATCGTGGCCTTCCCTAAAGGGCGTAGCTGAATTAAGAAATCCACCCGTTCATGTCCAGCGGTCATCGTACACCACAGTTCGGCCGTCGAGAAAAATGATATCCACCGCGTGCTTCACAGAGTGGGTGCAGCAGCGGTGACTTGCACGTGAACTAGTTTATTGTGAGGCGGACTTGCGCAGCACCCACCGCACTCTCACCTCCCTCGCGCCCACCTCGCTCCGGTGACGAAACAATTTAAAGACAACCGGAAGCTGACTCGAGCGCAGTGGCTGACAAGTCTGAACGGCCCGTCTACGCGTACCACACACTGTCCAGTTCCCACACTAACTGCGTTCCAGTGGCAATATAAAGTCAAGAGAACGTGAGGTGGGCGAAGACATAGCAAGGCAGTCCGTCTACGCGTACCACACGCGCCCTGTGCCTAATCACACACGCACTTATGCTTCAATCAGGGAGGTCCGGGCCCCTTATTTGATTTATGATCGCATTAAGAACGAGCCTCGCAGCCTGACTCTTGGTCCTACGTAGGATCGAGTTACCCCACTGGTTGACAATCTTCTAATCCACGACTTTCAGCCCGACGTTATAGCTCCACGTCGCGGTTGGTTGTCTAACGCGAGAGCAGAACCCGAGCAGACCAACCTGCCTCTTTCCCTTCCAAAACGTCCGCTACTTGTCCGACTCGAGCCGACTGGGAAAAGTAGGTACAGTGGTTGACGTGACGTAGTCTCCACCTAGTGCTTGTCAGTCAAAACTTCATCGAAGAGGGAGATGCAATAAAGGTCACAATAGGAATCCAAGTGCTGGTTGGGAAGTTAGCAAATTTAAATGATCCTCTGGTAAATATTGGGAACTTCCCTCTGGCAGAACCTGGTACCTAGACTCCACTTGTAACTAAGATGCTCATGCGTGCATAATGGTCGTAAGGCCCCGGTGGATCAAAAAAGACCACGACTATTGCTCTGATGACTATGGTCACTGATATGCTTACACAGGTATGCAAGGACCGGATCTGAGATAAGGACATAGATAGCAGACGGTCCAGTGCTCGGTCAGCCACCGAAACTTATCTCAGCTCTCATATGACGCAGGGGCCATGTGGCCATTGAGAAGACTATTTCGAAAACTAGCTAGTCCTCAGCGAGTACTGGAATATGCACGGCAAAGAGTTCGGAGATGTGATCGTCACCATAGCTGGAAATTTCTCGATTGTATAACGTACTTAGAATGCTAGAGCATGTTCTCTTTTGGGAGTAGTTAAAGCACGGCCTTGTCGTCCAGGCCGTCGGCGGAATCAGAGGTCTATCTTTTATTATCCACATCATCATTGCGATTCTTATACAGCATTTCCTCCTTCATCTCAGAGTCAGCGACAACAGCAAGACTTGTGGTCGGGCTGCGCCTTTTTTGACTAAGGACTAAAATTTACTGGGCGACCACTCACAAGCGCCAGCAATATAGGGATAGGCAATGTATCCGGCGTACATAGTCATATGTCTAACGAAGGCACAGGTAAACAAAGCGTCCCACGTCGTTCGTGTAACAACCATGCGATGGGGCTGGTCAACGACATAATGGCGGGCAAAAATGTCCTAAATGACGTCCTACATCTCGGTGTGTAGGATATGCGTTTTGGTGTGAGGGACCAGTGCATCTGCGGCAGGCGCAGACTGATACTTAGATGCAAGATCAACCAGTGGGGCCGTTATGGCCTTGCTTTCCTATCGGAATATAATAGACATGAGAAGGGTGAGATGAACTAGATGCTTCGAAAGTCTTCCTTGTTGCACGCCCAGTTTAAGTGCCCGTCAACACTGCGTCCTTTCCGTGGCAGTGGTGGCCCTCTGTTTGCGATGAACTATAGGTGGTGGTGGTGGTGGTGGTGGTGGTGGTGGTGGTGGTGGTGAGTCTGCATACCTGGGAAGGAGAAGCAGAAAGGCGAACAGTGTTGGGAGAGGCACCGAGTCTCGCTAAGCGACAGGCCGCTTCCGTGAGGCCGCTTTCAACGGCCAAGTGGAGAGCTGACTCGCCCAGGGTAGAACGCGAGCATACATCAGTGCGGATGTCGGGAACATTAAGGAGAAAGAGGATAGCGTCCTCAAGTCCGTGACGTGCAGCAGCAAGAAGAGCCGTATCGCCCGGTGCAGGCAGGCAATACAAAGGTGGTATCCCCGTCACTGTCGTGGTCATTTCCACGTTCACGTTCGCACCAGCAGCAATCAGTTGTGTGGCAAATTCCACGGTCCTCTGTCCAAGGCTTTTTTGGAAGTCAACTAAGTAAATACGGACGTTGTGAACAGTAGTGAAGGTTGGAAACCAAGCCACATCTTATTTTAACATAGAAACATTGCTGGCAAACGCAAAATAAACTGAGACAGTCATTTTTGGTTTTCTTGGTATTACCATTCAGCCATGACTAATCGCAGTGGAAAGACCTCATGTTCAAAATGTCTATTCCAGTCTCCTATATCTGTAAAAACAAGGCAGGATGTCAGAAATCACCTCTTCAGGAAAGTCAGATCAACGAAAGGCATTCCCATGTGGTTTTGTTCATTTAGCTCTCAGACAAAGAAGATCGTTGTTTTACGCCATCTGAACGATTTATTAGTTCAAAGAACCCCATCGGTTTAGAATATGATAGGTTTACTTCTCCCCCGCAAGTAATCCTTCTAGGTCTTTGCAATTTTAAGTAATTTCTTCTACGGGGAAATACGCACACACGGCCAACAACCACATGCTCAGGTGGGTAGGGAATCCGATACAAGCAGAGTACATGATGAAACCGCTTCCACACGATCGGCATGTGTGTGTAAAAGGTAAAGTGGCAGTGCAACCCTGAACACTGCCTTTTGAAAAGGACCCAAAACGTTAGTCTGTCCTCCGATTATGGCTGCAGCAAATTACAGGAATCTGACTTCCAAAAACATCGTGAACAAAGTATTAGAGCACTAATCGTACCTGCGAATCCCAATTCTGAAAGCCTCCGAGCAGTTAAATCACTGAGGGGTTTCGGAACAAATTGCGCCACAAGAGCCAACCACAGGGGTGGTATTCCCTGGCGATTAAGCAAATTCAGGTCGCAGTGTTCGGTATTTGCCATTAAGACTTGGAAAGCCACCTCGTTTAGATGCAAAATGGAGAGATGGAGACTCGACCTAATGAAGGGGGTGAGGATTGAAAAACAGCGTCTGTTTGATTGCCTACATAAGGCTTGACATGCTGTCTTTACTAACAAACGGGGAAGAAGTTTAAAAATTTCCAACACTACTGTGCACATCGGTTTGCCTATGTTTTGGCCGAAATATTTTCCGGAGGCACTACTTGCCAAATACGTTAACTTTCCACATGCAAGCAGCAAGTCGGGGTACTGTTGGCACTCAAATAGCACAGTCGCTTTCATTGCAACCTCAAACAGTCGACTTTTGGTTCCAGATAAAAGCACGAACGCTCCGAAAAATGATACAACGTGATGCATTTAAGTTTTACGCAGTCGTTTATTTAATTTTGGTATATCCCAGTCTGGAGTAGATAAGAACTGAGGTGCATGGGGCATGGCTCGTCCTGAGGGGAGAGATGACATTTCCTGCAGTGCGAAGCTTCTGAGCAGTAATTTGCCTTTTTCAGCGTCTAATTTCAAGAAAATGCCGTAATTTACTATCCATGCGGTCAAAAATAGATTACACGTACTCGAAGAAACAATTAAGTGATGTTGCGAACCGAGAACCATCAACGAAAGAGGCCATAAGGTTTCGCTTTACCTGCATGCCCTTAGAGTAGCGCACTGTGGCAAGAATCGTGTCTGTCACATAACCGCACAAAACTGGTGAGAAGACAGTTGTGTTGGACGTCAATCTTGGCGGCTAAATACCCACTACCTTCGCCACGTACTCGAACCCGTTTTTGAGTTGGGTGAGAAGGTGTTGTGGGTGAGTTTAGGACCCGCTGCAGGGTAAATGCTTCATTGAAATAACCGTCTTCAGATTAACAACGGTCCTAGTTTCCTTGTTCGCGCATCTCTAGGACCACAGAAATGGGTTAGGACATTTGCGAAGGTCCTTGAGACCATTTCAATCTAATTGGTGTTCTTATTACCCTACTCCGACCAGTTTGTACATCTGAAGAATGAACCGCTGCGACTTCGCGTGCTGGATTTTCAATGTCACAGGCTTTGAGATATCTCGTCAAAGTGCGCAGAACTTACGTTAAGGCAGCTTTTAGATTTCCATAAACAGTCCGGCTTCCACTCAAGCCTTATAGTCTCAGGAATTCTGGCGTGCGATTCAGTGTCTGGCGGTAGAGGGCAACGCATAACTCCAGTCACGAGAGAGCACTATCGGAGCAACTGTAGCTGAGCGTAGGCAGAGACCGCGGGCTGCGAAACATAGCGAAGCAATCAACAAAATGCCTCCGCTCAAGTAATCAGAAAAACTGGCTGGCTGTCCGTTAACAAAGACTGAAGGATGCGCACAGAGAGCTCTTGTTTCTCCGAAGTTGTACGTTTGCAGGTTCAGATTATATGTCGCGTGTTGGAAGTCCCTTCAGAGACTGAGTTACGAAACATGCTCGTCCTGTTGTGCCTTGGGGTTCAATCTAGAGTTCTCACTGGCAGTCGTGCAACGGCCAACAGTGTATGCAGAACGGAGCGCCGACGAAGACAATGGGGACCGGAGTGGCCATTTCTGACTTATTCTTCGTCATTAGCCAGCCTTAATCAACCTTACATTTGCAGGATCTGAGACTTAAACACGAGTTATTTGGTCGTCCAGCGTTATTAAGCAAGGCGTTCCACTCCCCCTCTGCCTATACTACTGGTTGCTGTGTGACTATCTGCGAGGATTCTAAATTGGACCTCAAAACGCAACGAGATGAGCAAGTTCCGTAACCCAATCGCCGAACGCACTTCCAACATAGTTAACACCCGCGATCGCAACCGACAGGACAACGGGCTCTTAGCTCAATAACAGAGTGCCGATAACCAAAGATTTCGGATTGGTATCCCGGGTTCTGAAAACCTGGGACCAAGTTACACTGGCTGACGACGGTCAATACGTCAGAAATGGCCATCGCAGTCCCCCCAGTATTTTTCGGTACTCCCTTTCCAAGTATATTGCGTCAACGTCGATTTTAATTAGCGTTCACAGACCGCGTGGTCTGTCGGTATTGTTTTAAATCTTGGAACTACAGTTATTGGGGCAGGCCACAGCACGTTTGCTACTTTGATAGCTTCCGTTCATATTTATTTTTGGATCTGGGCTTGTTGTGGGGCCTTTTTAATTGGCTGTAGGGCATGTTGATGGCAAGCCCCGTGCGATGGTGTTTGTCTGAATGTAAGGCCTACGTAGTTCGCAGCTCCCTTTCTCAAAGTCCGTCTCGGTGATCCAATCACGAATATACCAGACAGGCCACAGCACTGTTCCGTTCATTCTGGATACTTCATTGAGCATTTTACATCCATTTGGCAAGGGAAAGACGGAGTGATATTTGGTGTTAATAAAGCACGCCTCTATAATACATTCAGATAAATTGACCTGTCGAAACTTACTTGTGAGTCTGGTTTTGCTTAAGGAATGGCCATGCAGAGAACTGTGTATAAGCAGAAAAACGACACACTACTTTCTGTGCCCACCTCCACTGCACATAATCCTGACACATCAACAAACACCCACCCCCCCCCCCTCCAAAAAAGACCCCGGCGATGTGGACTCGATCCATGCCTGCCCTCACTGCGACCACACCTTCACCTCAGACATTGGCCGGCTAAGTTATTGGCGAATCCATCGTGCAGAGAATGGCGAACCAGTGCCTGAAGTACCAACCTACACTCATCACATTTGCCTCTACCATCCACACTGTCCCCGCACACTCACTCACCGCTTGGGTCTATTCGGTCACATGCGTATCCATGAGAGCGGAATCGATTAGTCTCGGCACACCTAATGTCTCCTGCACATCCGCCATGCCCAGCTCAACCCACACCCCGCTGCCCAGCACGCCCACCACCATCATCCCCACCACACTCAGCACACCTTGCACATTCACACACCCGACACCTCCTGCACACCGTACCACCATCTCCGTCCTCCTTCATTGCCTTAACATCCGCAACGGTGGCTCCTGTACCCGCCACCACTGCACACAATTCTGACACATGCACATTTACGGAAACTTACGGTAGACAACCGCTGGCTAAACCACACGATCACATCCTCCACCACCTACATCACGCAACGTCATCATCCACCACAATCATCCAATTGCTACCTCTCACGTCTCGGCTCCGTCTCCATGCTGCTTTTTTGCTGACTGTGTGATTCGAGTCTCAGGCTATCACGGCACGTCAAGCGCTGTGGCTTGGAAGGCTACTGACTGAAGCCTCAACTCAGCCTACGCAATCTGTCCGGTTATGTGTGTGTTTGTGTTGGGTGGCAGAATGGTGGGCTGAGAGCCAGGCTGGAACGGCTCCTTCTTAACGTGATCTACGACAATCTCACGCAAGTCAGATGTACGCCGCTCAACCCCGTTGTGTGAAATCCTGGTGCTTGTGTTTGAGGGGCCAGGTCGCGCGTGTGGGGCGCGCAGATAAGGTCACTAGATATGTCGGCCACCGCGCCCATTCCCCACGCATGTCAACTGACCGGCTCGGACAGTTACTGGAGCCTGGGAATGGCAATGGAGAGTGAGGTCGACGACTCAGCACACTTTCCTCACTATAAACAATCTGACGCACTTGAAGTTATCACGGTGCGCTAGAAGTCGTGGTTTGGAAGGTGGCCAACTGACGAGATAACTTGGAATTCGCAGTCGGACCAATGTTGTTTGGTTGTATGGAGCGGCCGACTGGTGGTCTGGGAGTAAGGCTGCAATGGTTCCTTCTTAATGTAGCTTTTATGGCATTTCTACTTCGTGGGATCCGAGCCAGCTGTACGGCACTCTTAGGTGCGACTTCGGCCGCGTCAGTTCTTTTGTTGTTGATTAAAATCCTGGTCATTTGCTGCGTGGACTAAGGGGTGTGGATTGGAACGCCAAGGTGCGGCCTCGACCGCGCCATCCACCTGCCCTCTCCCCCGCCTCCGGTCATCTCGACTCTGTCTTGACATCGGGTCCGGGTTGAGGAGGAAGAGGGAGTGCTGTAGATGCTGTGCAAGTCTACATCCATTATAAACTAATTCACGCACAAGTCACCGTCTCTGCCTCACCTTGCTGTGGAGCACACGGTTGGCATCGTCGGCAACGACAGTCGAACTGTCGTGTATGTGTGTGTGTGTGTGTATGTGTGGAAAGAGAGGGGGGGAGAAGAGGGAAATGGTTTGCATATCGATAAATAAACAAGCAGGTGTAAAGGATACGTCGCGTAACAGTTATAGGCGGTTACGTTGTCCTGATACTTACTGTCCGTCAGGATTTAGAATTTGAGTATTTGCGCCAGCGAGCAGAAGCGCTTCGATTAGCATTCTTTGGTGGTCTGGTGGTGCGGAGGAACAGAGGCCTCGACACATCATGTGCAGGGGGCTGTCCTGGGTGTCCGGATCTACAGCCTCCACCTAGGAGAGACGAAAAGGCGGGTAGTTTCATTTGGAAGTGGGCGGAGAGAACTTAAACGCAGGCAGACAAACTCATGTTCTACTATTCGATCTCGCCGACGTCGAGTCCAAGAGAATTCATTGACTCATACTCATGTAGTTTTGGTTTATCTATTGTCTTTTCTTTGATGACAGGCATCCAGTTTCAAGCAGGTCATAAATCATCCACATACATACTTTTTGGAGAGCACAAAGTTGTGCAGGTGGCCACCTTAAACAGGGAATGTGTATTGTCCATCGTTTTTCAAGTCCTACACTAAAGGCTTCAATGGTTCTTTAACAAGTTGTGGTACAGTTTAAGGCCAGATGAATAAATTTGAAGATTCCACTGTCGCTCAGTT
>CACRXP010000717.1:185830-235743 GCA_902702965.1 Spirometra erinaceieuropaei
GATGATGATGATGATGATGATGATGATGATGATGATGATGATGATGATGATGATGATGATGATGATGATGATGATGATGATGATGATGATGATGATGATGATGGACGGCAACGTCGACGACGAAGACGAAAAAAAACCATTATGAGTACTGTTAGTATTATTTGACTACCTTACCTGACACTTGTGTTCTAACAGATAAATAGCAGCGTCCGTATTGGAAGAGAGCAGGGCACACTGGAGGAGACTGTGTTGGCCGGAATGGAGGACCGCCCCGAGACTTGCACCCGCTTTCAAAAGGGCAGAGGCCACATCAAAGTGTCCCAAACTCAAAGCCAGGCTGAGTGGAGTCTCACCCTTATCGTCGAACTCGTTAACACTCTCGGTCACCTACATAAGTGGGCAAAGGGTCGAAGGGCATAAGGGGTTGAAGTGAGAACAAGTTCATTTCCATAGTGCCCTCTAAGTATCTTAATTAAAGTGGGAGAAAGTGGGAACACAGAATTACAGAAAGAGCATCTCTACTACCGAAGGAATTGCCGATCTATGGAACCGAATTGCTTGGCCTATACCAGTTTTTACAAAGTCACTGTGTATTGCTATTCACTCAGATTTTATAAAGACAAGCACGGTCCTTGGATTGCATGTTCCCTATCAATGTTATCTTAGGACCCTTGAGTACTTCTCCCCCCTTGAGATGTCCGTCTCACTCACTCGCGAACTTTGACAGACATTGAACTTCTACAGCCTGGTCAGTGCGATGACCCAGGCGGGGATGCCTGCTCTTAAGTTTTACTCGACTGTATTGACCAGTACAGACCTTGTGGAAATATCCGAAGAAAGTAGATATCTGATGAATATGAGGAATCCAGTTTCGTAACTTAAACTTGTTCGCTAGGAGGCCGTGTAGGATATTCTCCTGACGTTATGCGATTGGAGTGACATAAGTTGGTGCAATTATTGGTAGAGAGCACTGATCAGAAAATATGGATACAGAGAAAAATTACTTTAATTCCATATGTACAAATCAGGTCAAGGGTTCTTCTCAAAATGAATAAGTATGGCACAGTCCTCTCGAAATTCTTAGTAGGCCGCAAAGGTAATTGCTTTTGTGCGAAAATCAATCCCCCAAAAACAGCCTACTAAATAAAAAATGCTCGATGTTATCATAAAATGAGAAGACATCGGATGGAGAGACATGTTTTGATGCGTAATAAGCCCCTAATTACACTAACCAGTGGGAATCGCTACAGATCCGCAAAGTTTTCGAAAGGAGAACACCAACACAAAGACTCAAAACGGCCGCGCCGCCGACACGCGGCGATCGAACACATTCGGGACTTCGACAGCAGTCATTAGAACACTGAATTGGAATCGTCAGAAAAAAACCCTCTCTGGCACGCCGATATACGCCGTATTACTGGTGAAGCCCGACAGTAACAGGCACGCGTGCGAAAGTAGTTAGTCAACAACAACCAACCCAATTATGTTCGTTGAGGCCTGATGGTCCGCGAATTCTGAGGACGAATACATAAACCGACACCGATAAGCCGATATGATTTCAAACTAAATGTATTTTTCAGCAACGACTAGACGGATATTTGGATTGTACATGATAAGGGTGACCTGAAAAACAAATGGATGACTACTATCCCAATTGGTCAAAGTTCTACCACCCCCGAGAGCTGACCACAACCGATATCTTTTCCTTAAATAGTGGACTTTGGACTTTATGACCAGCCATCCGACTGTGGCTTCGCTGTTGCTGGTGACACTGACATCAAACTGTCACAGCGAATAACATGCATTTTCAAACATCTAGACAGTTCGACGGTCGTTACCGATGATGTCCACCGTTTGCTCCATAGCATGGTTGGCGCAGGGGCGCTGGCCTGCACGTGAATTAGTTTAAAAAGATCATAAACTTTCACTGCATCTACCTATCTCTCTCATGCTTCACCCCCATGAGCCCAGTGCCACGACAGAGTCAAGAGCACCGGAGGCGGCTAACAAGGCCACACACCCCGTCTGCGCATGCCACACACGCCTGGTCCGCGCATGATGGACTAGGAATTCACGAAAACTATAAAGCGATCTACACAAACCACCAGAATGGTACTCAATCGAAAAACACAACGTTATGGGGTACTTGAGATTCTTGAATGATATTTCACGCAAAGTTACCTTAAGAAGTCTATTCTATCTAAGGATATAGTTAAGCATCTAGGCACATGTGCATGGGCCTCGAGGCCGCATATCAGAGCTACAGATACCGTGATGTGCGACGGCTGATTTAGACAAGGAAAGACACCGGAAGCGTGGTGTCGCGTAAGGCGGTTGCCAGGTCAGTCGGTGCGCTGCAAGTTATCTTTCGTTTCTCGCTCCGGAAGTAAGAAAAAGGAGCGAGGACGACGCGCCCAAGACGTTACAATCCAATTAAAATCAGGCCTACAAATAACCGCGGCACACTGGCCACCTTAACGTGAAGGGAATGATTACTAGGCTCAACAGCAAAAGGTTGCTTTTTCATACGATTTTAACTGTAAATTATTGTGAGAGAAACCAGGCTCCGCTTCGAGTGCAAAGAAGCCAAGTGTGAACTAGGATACGATGGTTGGTCAACACAGCCCCGATTAGTTGGAACAATCATGTCTATTGAACACTAGAGAGTTTGGACGGTAAGAAAAACGATGTTTGAACCAACGCTAATCCAACCTAGAAGTGGTTATCATGAGAAACGATTGATAAACCGCTGTATGTAAGCTGCAACATGTCACCCTGGTAGTAATAAACCGCTGGGGAAAAGATCAGGAACGCTGTCAATGATTAACTGATGATAGAGGAGTAAATGGCAACTCCAGCAGCTTAAAAATATACCTGAGTAAATACAGGGTTGTGACACTTCTAGCTGAACGCGAATCATTCAACTGTCAGCTTTGTCTCTCGCGTAATTAGTACATTTTTGCTAAAACAGAATATGGAAAATAGGAAATCATACAGTCAGTGAGAACTTTATGCAGAACGTGAGCGTACTGCAGAGACCTGGTATTTAAGCTCTGGTCTCACTTGCAACAGGCAGCGTTGAGCCTGTTCGCTTTTTAGACAACTGCCCTACAAGTGTGTTGAACGCCTTAGGCGGACGGGTTACGCCAGATGACTCATCACGCAGTGATGGGCAATATCACATGGGTGAAGAGTGAAAGGTCGATTCTAAGGTGGCTTCACGCATGACAACCGGGCGGGCTTGACATTGGCATAGAATACAGTTGTGGCTCAGAAGGTTGCCAAGTTAAGGGCTGAATAAGTTCTTTTTTAGAAACGAGATTTAGACTGAGACTTCTACTCCTTAAGGGTGGCTCTTGTTGTGGTACGAGCCGCACGTGGGCGGTGGGTTAATTGACGGTTTTACGCCACACCTCTGGTCGGTTTGATTTGACATGTCGCTGACATGATATCAGACAGTGAGGTCGATTTAGCTCGGATTCGTAGTGTAAATAATAACAAATTACAAATATATTTCAAACAATAATACTTGGCTCTAAGCGGGAGCGTCACGTTTAGCCTAAGAAAAGTAACAGTGAAAAGGAATTGAAAACTACGAAAAGAAAAATGTCATAGTGACCCGCAAACCCTACCGCTATCACCTTTGTTCTGAGTCTTTCGGTCCGAGGGATACGTCACTCGGCTACTCGTTTACAGTAGGTATCACTGAGAGGTTTATTGTCATCATAGTTCTGTTGCAGTGTGTTTAGTTTTAAGAAATGTTTGCGCGGAAAATGGCAAGCACTGGTCCTGATAGCTCGATTTTGTCGATACTCCACCGGTTTTTGCCAACCGTCGCTCTTGGGAAACAGTTAGTCTTTTGTGGGGCCAGAACGCTGAATAAGGGCAACTTACCACACCTCTGTTTCACTCGGAGGTGTGAGCTTGGAAAGATGAAATGTGTGACTCCTGAACTTGCTACCCAGGCAACAGGCCTTATGCTCGGTTCTGGTGTTTTAAAAACCAGCTCATGAATTCGCAAGCTGAAAATAGATTCGAGAAAACTTCCAACAAAGTGTGCAGTCCGTTACAGTCTGAAAGGGCGTTACGATTTGTGCAAGACCAGGGACATTTGTCGTTCCTCAACTGACGATCAGACAGCATTCCGCTATTTGCGTGACTACTCACGAGTAGCGTGGTGCTGTGCAGTCGACAACACAGCAAAAACAATGGTTTTTATAGACACTTCCTCCGAAAATACCTTCAGAAAAAAATATCGAAACATATCGTCAGGACCGCTTAAGGGTAGTCTTTATCAGACTTGGTAATGAGTGCTCCCCATCAGCTTGTTAACAGAGAAAATAATTCTCGGGATTATGGGCCATGTGATAACAAACGTGTATGTTCGAGGGGAAACTTACCGAAAGAGGTGAAATAACGTTCCAACTGGTAAACAGTAAGTGTAGTACGTCTATTCGATTGAGGCGGGCAGCCTCGTGGAAGGGTGATGAATACTTCCGGATGAGAAGAAGAAGGCACTCTGGCGACAGCGGAGCCAAATCCGACGCGCTAAAGGCCGGCTAAATGTGGTAACTTCAGCAATAGCAGGGTTTACATAGATATCCTTCGCGAAGATTAGACAGCGATCCACCAGGTTTTTTGCGTTGTTTTTATGCGCACCTGCGAAGATTTGTACGAAGTTTTCCTTCGAAATCAGCGGTATAATTAGCGTTTCTACCCTACACAAAGTGCTAATGAAAACATGGGAAGTCCTTGCCTGTCAATAAGGAGAGGAAGGTGGAAACTGGTAGCCAGGCTGAGTAACTGGAGAAGGAAGTCATCAGAGGCCTCAGTGGGAGGCTCGCAGTCACCAGTGTAGAGCCATTTTACAAAGGTCCTAGCCACATCCTCCCGAACATCTAAGCGCCTATCAATGTCATCTAAGATTTACATGAAATGTCGATAAATCTGGAATCGGTCGATTCTCCTGCCTCGGACCAACATGCCTCTCTTGCTTCCAAGACGAAACGATGAGCTTTTAACGAGCTAGTGCTCGTTTTAAATTCAACGTCACTGTACTGCTGGTTGTCAAAAAGACTGGCGATAAATCTCAGAAGGTTTCCAGAAAAGCCAAACGCAGAATCAGAGCTCCGGCAAGATAATCTGTCCAGCTCTTTTTTTATATTGGCGTATTTTGTGGACAGGCATGAGAACTCCGAAGTCAAGAATGCAATTCTGGCAAGTAAAGTGGCAACATCGGAAGTTTTGCCTTCTTCTGTGGGGACTAAATCCATTACTTTGTCAGCCGTTATCAAGCCACGCTATCTAAATGGAAGTTCTAAAAAGGATAAAGAGTGGAGTAAAGGACAGAACAACGTCAGTGTCTTCCTCGGTGCGAGTGTCTTGGTGTCATGATGAACAAAACATACAACCATAAGTCAGTTTGAATGAGTGGTTTGTAATTACGATGTCTCTAGATAGTAGGAGCGATCCGTGGGTGCATGGTCGATGATTGGGCAGCACGCTCCTCCCCCCCCCCTGACCTGCTCCGGCACGCAGTTTATAGGACCACAAAGTACGGAGGTAAGATGGCACATAGAACAGCAGTACTACCTGCAAATATGCATCTTTGTTGAGCTTGTAAAAATCTTATTAAAGAAACTTAACTCTCTCAATCTTAGTTGTAAACTTTCCTTGTGGGTTTTACCCAAAGGCGTGTGTTGCGACTATACTGGGAGGACATGGATTGGGGAAAAGGAAAGAAGACGTCAGACTACAAGGAAATTGTACACAGTATGGGCAGCACGTTGAGAATAATTCCACAGCTCTGCAGACAGCCTTCGCCGTTTACCGGGAATATCGGAAGGCCGACCTCGGTTCACTAGTGGGAAAGTGAATAAATTTTACACCGAGTCGAAATATTTATCTCAAAATTTCGACATTGGGTCGCACCGTCTCGATAATAAGGTAGCCTTCTTATGCAGAAACTCCAAGTTAACCAACTTTTTATTACTGATGATGTCTTCACTCCTGGTCTCTTTGGCTAATGGAGTTTTTGTCAGCTTAAATTCTCTTATTATATAGAAATGCCGCATGGGCAGATACACAATATATCGGCTCCTACAAGAGCTGAAGTCGTACATAGGTTTACCCGGGCAATTTTCACCAGAAACTTCTGCGAAAATCTTCGCTTACGACCTTTGCCTCACGTTGTCATAGGAGTTAACAGTTTACATCCACCCCGAAATATGGCAGTTTGTGATTAATTTTACTTCACGTCAGTCTTTTCCAGAAACGCACACGGTCAGATATTGTGGCCCCGGGACAAATGTGGTTTTCGTGCTAGACAAGGGACGTTTGTCAAAAGCCATATGCAAACGTTTCCACGTCACAACAGTGAAGACTACGCAGTCAAATGTTGTTACCGCCGTGAGACGAGTGAAAACAAAATAGGTGGCACCTAAACGCTGACATCGCTGACAAGCTAACGCATGACGATGAACAGCCGTAACGTCCCGTCTACGCCTCGTCGTTTATGTCTGATCGGCGTTGTCTGGATATGCTGCCTCGGCGGTCCTATGACTGGTTTTTCGACGTATCCTCTCCCTAGAACGGGTGTGTTAGGGTCTCCTTCGGCTGAATTGTGGTCACTTGCCATCGCTCATGAAATCAATGATGGAGAAATTCGAAACAGGGCGGGAGTTCAATAACCAAACGGTAACAGTTGGACGTGTGAGAGAACGTAGGGAAAAGCCGATAACGTAATCTTAAGGGGATCACGGCGTATCGCCTGGGTGCAAGAAAGGTAATTGTTCGCAAGCCATTTCGGTGGAATTGGATCGCTTGTCGGCACCACGGGCGTTGACCACTGCCACCGTAGCTGTGAAGTCGTCTTTGGCCGCTACACTGGTGGCAGTGGCAGGATGAAATGGAGTACGTATCTCTCTCCTCTTCCTAGCACCAACTCAAACAGCACTGAGGACAGTGTTGCACCTATGGGGGAAAGCTATGTAAGAGACCTCGAGATAGAATGCGACATTTAAGGGAAGTGATGCGCAGCACTTAGGCGCGGACCCATGATGAGGACGGTTTGGTGGAGTGTCAGTGAAGGTGCCGGTGGTCTTCCATTCTCAGTTGCTGAGACCCGCCTCCGCAGTTACAGTTTTCGCAGGTCGCCTCGCTCTGTCTCACGCACAAAGTCAGCATCCCCATGTCTCTCTCCTGCAGTCGCCTCCACTGCTGCTTTCCCACCGGTAATCTAACAGACACGGCGGAACGCTCCCCATATCAGATGGGACTATTGCACACGTGCAACGCATCACGGCCTGAACAGGTTGTTTAGTTGGGGTGAAGGACACATAGATGCGGACACACGATGTGTAAGATGTCGGTGACCTCCAATTTCCAGTTGCTGACAATCGTATCTACACTTATAGTCGTCTCGGATTGTCTCATGTTCTCTCTAGATCAAAGTCAGCATCCCCGAGTCCCTTCGCCGCAGTTGCTCCCAGCGCTTCATTCCCAACCGGTGGTCTAACGGACACAACAGAACACTCCTCACTCCAGATGGGGCTATAGCTAATGTAACGCCCCTTTTTGTATTATATTGTATCCTTGTTACACGATTATTGTCTTAGAATAGTTTTTTTATGTATTCGCTACCTCTTCTGGTGACCTCAGCATGTATGCCTTAGCGTGATGCTTATCAACCCTGTTCAGTATTTTGGAAGTCCGGATATAGACAGCGGGTATTCATTATCTATGTGCATGTGCGCCAACTTCGACATCGTCAACCGCCGCACATGTAGCGTCTGAAAATGACTAACGGTAGCAATTTGCGGAATGTCTCCGCCATCTATCAGGCGATTGGTTGATCAATTCGACGCGGGCTTTAATAACTTGTAGCAGACAGACATGAACGGTTGTTTTAATAGCCAAGGGCGGTAACTTTGACAGCAAGGGTGCCAGGTGTCTGGACACCATCTGTTTTCTTCCTCTTATTTTTACAGTCGAGGAGCGCGAAGAAGGCGACTCCCTCTCCTGGGTGGCAGCACCCAACTCCACCTTCCCTGGACAACTGTGAAACTAACGTTTTGTTTGACTAATAGATCACCCTTTTCTGCCCCTCGTTCTACGTCCTTTTTTCCCTTCCTCAATAAACCTTAGTGTATTGCGCGGCTTATCGTGTGCTTAAAAATTGTTGTTCGATAATGAACACTTTGAAAGACGATCCTAACGGTTCACAAACCGGACAAAGTGCTCCAGTTTCCGACGTTCCGTCCCAGGCAACCCAAAAGGACGCGAGTGAACGCTCGGCCACCGAACCCCTTGCTAGGTCGGACGCTACAAACTTTTAAGATTCTCCTTGAGGTTAAGTTATGCGAAATTACGTTTGGGTGATACTTCCAGTCACCGAGCGACCCGGTGGATATCATTAAGATACTCGGTCGTGAGTTTTAGCTTCCATTGGATCGGCCGGCAACGCCAGCCGGTTAGATATGGCAGTCAGGATTCGACTGCCATTTGGCCTGCTTAACTGGCGAAATGTTCGTCAAACGGTTAATATTGACGATAGTCAGTTGGACATTTCAGCCACGAAACCAATTTTCTATCGCTTTTCCATCATAGTCGTTATTTTAGCTTGCTTTTTAGCTTACTGAACCCTGCGATTGTTTTTTTTTTGAACAACCAATATTGAATAAACGCGTTTCTTCGTTTATTTTTTTGTTTTTTGGGCTGCGCGCTCCCCTAGATTTTATCCGCACTATCTGTAATATAACGCACAGTATTCTTTGAACGCGCTGAGGTGGCCGGTGTTCCTCCCCTTCCTACCGCTGATATCGCATCTCCCGATATCACAATTCGCTCGTCTCGCGTCTCCCTTCTCGTCAGCACATTCCCCGGCCTCTATCCTCAGTTGCCGTAAGTGCTGAAATTACCACTGGCGTCTAACTAATATGTCGTGACCATCTCTCTCTTCTACTGGACCACTTGTACAATACCGCGCTACTTTCTCGTATTCGTTATTTTCCACTGTTCCTACTCTTTTCATTTGTTGTCGCACATAGACTTCTTACACTACAGACCCTTTTTTGCATTGCATCCCTATGTGCTTGTTTGATGTGGTGTCTAACGACTTTGTCTAATTTTACATAATCGGAAATCTACCCTAGGTGGTCTATTCGACCATGTGTGTGTACCAGCCACGACGTCTTCGATCGCTGCTGTAGGTGCAATTGACTATGTTGTTAAATCCGTGGATCCTTAGTTTGGGAGCTTAGAAGTCACGCACTCCCCATCATTGGCGACGTCGCTCTGATTTTCTTCTGTTATTTTAATACACGTTGGTTTCATAACTCGAACGCACTGTGCCAGCATTGTACAGCAATCAATGCGAGTGTTAAGCTATGTGGACCAAGAGTCGAACTCTTATCCAACTACCAACCAAAACAAAATTATAATAATCGGACCCAGTAGTTTGATTACGAAGATTACAGACTAACTTCTGAGGCTATAATCGGACGCCACAACACAGGCAATAAGCCCCGTCCACCTTACGGTCCAACTTCAATTTTCTGTCCGGCCTCCACTCGCTCAAGCACAATTCCGTCTTGGGGGTTTATCATACTATCCCGCTTTCATAGGTGGCCCTATCTGCAGGGATACTGGTCGGAGCATCACTCACCCCGACTCAGGTAGTTGGTGAATGTACTAGATGCGGTGTAACAATTGGCAGTGTGTCTGTCGTTACGATGGGTAGGCGACCTCTATACGGCTTAAACTTGTCGAAGTATGCCGTAAAAACTGTTTCGTCTGTATGCATGGCGTCTTTAAGTACGAAGTTGGCCAGATGTATGACGTCCCGGACTACAGGTTGGCCTTCCCAGAGGTAAAATAATTCCGTAGGCGTGCCTAATGAAGGGACGGGTCGATATTTCTACACCGGATAGCCGTGTACGTTAGGAGTACTATGTGTTTGCCGATCGAATCTTTTTTGTCGTCTAAAGGCCGTTACCAAACGAGACCGGGCCAGGTTGTGCGTGAGCCGCAGTGGTTCCTGCAGTTATACGACGCAGTCATCGGAAGTGCACTCGCTTGTTAGCGGCAAGGGTAACCGGGAGTCGACTGGAAGGCGGAAATTGCGACTGGCCATCACTATCAGATGGGTAAGGCCTGTGGAGGCGTCTGCAACCGTCCGCAATCTGGGCCACCGATTTGCGTCGCTGTAATTCTGTCCGCATCGCGCTCCTAATCGATTCACTGTCTGCTCCATAGGAAGCTTGTCACCAAGCTCCCGTGGCCTTGAAGCCAATCAACGCAGCATCTCCGCCGGTCGGTTACAGATGGACACAATGAGTCAATGGGTGGCAACAACAAGTGCACAGACACGAGACGCCGCCTTGCGGACGTGAGTTTTGCACAGAACAGAGGTACACACTACACAACACACAATCTGGCGTTGGCTTGCAGAGCTTTTTTACGCTCTTTCACCTTAGTAAAGCTTTCCAATCAATCTGTCTTTCCTGACTTCTGACTAAGGAACCTTGTCGTTGTCGGGTATACTTTTCTTCTACACGTGCACAATCGCCTAGCAAGCCATTAGAGCGCAGGGAAGACGTTTGTCCCATTCGTGAGGATGTTTTTTCACTTCAAAGGCCTTAAGCAGGTTGGTAAAACTTCTGTTCGTTCGTTCCACTATCCCGTTACCTGCTGGGTGAAAGGACATAGTATGGGTCTTGTTTATCCCTAGAAGGTTGCACACGTCGCGACTTAGTTTACTGTCGAAATTGGCACTCCAGCCGGAATTAATAAAGAGCCGTGGTCCAAAGTGGCATATCCATTCGTTGAAAAGGGCTCAAGTAGCAGATGCCGCGTCTTGAAGTAGGAGTGGCACTGAATATGTCCGCCTTGTGAAATAATCTACCATGACGAGAATGAAACGGCAGCCTGCGGCCGCAAACGGAAGTGCACCAATAATATCTATGTCTACCCTTTGGAGAGAAAACCCGGTCGGAATTGTCTGCAGGGGAGCCGCATGCGTCGTGTTAGGTTTTTAAAGGAAGCACATGTAGAACACGATGTGCAGAGCGCGGTAACTTGCTCACGTATTCGTTGCAACCCGAAGCAGCCGATCCAGTCCCCTTTTTCTCGGTCTTCGTTTTCTCGGTCGATGGACGCGACAATCGTTGCCAGGCCGCTGACATACGACCACCCCCGCCGGCTTGAACCGGTGCCCCTCCTGTCCGGCTGCAGTAACTCCCGGCTGCCCTCACAAACTATTATCACCCCACGCGCTTCAGACAACCTGGCTTGATACCCGTGAGCTCCTGTGATTATGCTTCCCCCTGATCCGTCCAGTCTCATGGCCAGCACTCAACCAGTCACCCCGACCTACTGACACAGACTTTCACCCCCGCGTAAACGACACACCGCGACTGACGCTCTCCGTGAACGGACGCTCAAATCTGTTGCAAGCAAACAGTCAACTTACGTCAACCTGCCCTGTGTACAGAATGAACTATTCCACACAGCTCCCTGACAGCTGACATTAGAAGAAACGAACTTATTGTGCGTGGGTTAAGTTGATCTCACATCCTTGACCGCCACAAGTTGGTGACCCCGAATTTCCGAAAAAGGGAATTTATTAAACGTCCACCAGTCCTCTGTTCTTTTACAACACCATGTCAGGCGACAAGAAATCAAAGCCCGTCCCCCCTACATCGCATGTCTCCGCTAAATTACCAACCTTTTGGACTCGAAATGTCAAGCTTTTGATTGCGCGTTGCGAAACCAAATCCGAAGCATGCAACATCACATGGTAAGAGACCATGTTCATCACTTGCAGCATTGTCTTCCTGCCGAGTACGTAGAAGAACATCGCGACCTCCTCATCCACCGCCCTTTAGAACAGCCTTACGACAAGTGGAGTGAGGCTCTAGTAAGGCACGTAGCCAAGACAGAGGAGCGTCGACTACGACTACTCCTCACTGTCGAAGAGCTCTGCAACCGGAAACCTTCTCAACTACTGAGAAGAATGCAGCAGCTTGTTGATGAACGCAAGTTCGAGACCTCCATCGCTTGCCAACTTTTCCTTCAGCTCCTCACACTCGACGTCCAGACAGTTTTGGCTGTTTCTCAAGGAAGCATAGAAAAATTGGCAGAGCTTGCCGACAAGGTCATGGCACTGAGATTCGCTGTGACTCATTCAGTAAGTCACACTGCCAACCCTATTTCTCATGAATATGATCAGAGGACTGACCGATTCGAGCAGTTGGTCAAGCAACTGACAACTCGACCCAGTGCAGTTGCCGCAGGAGGTCCAAGGCGATCACGAGAACGCCGGCGGAGTTCCTCACGTTCCTGTAATCGCCGCCAGCAGTCTTTAAGTGGCATATGCTGGTATCACCAGCAATTTGGAGAAGCAGCACGATGTCTGCAGCCATGTTTATTTAAGTCAAATCCCAAGGCCTCGGAAAACGATACCGCCCCGCAGTAGACGCGAAGGCTGCCGGGAGCGCTGCCAATGTTCACAGTCGCCGTTTGTTTTTCTGGGACCGCGCACACTTCCCACTCCAGTCTGCTGACCGGTTTGGGCAGCGGCTGGGGTGTGGTGATGGGAATGAAGAGTGAGGTCGACGACTAAGCGCACTTCTCCTCACTATAAACAATCTGACGCGCTTAAAGCTATCACGGTGCGCTAAAAGCTGTGGCTTGGAAGGTTGCCAACTGGCGGGGTAACTTGGACCTCCTCCATGACCGGTGGTGGTCTGAGAGTCAGGCTGCAATGGCTCCTTTTTAATGTGGCCTTTATGGCACTCCCACCACAATGTGGTATCCGTGTCAGGCGTTGGCGGCACGCCCAGGTGCGGCTTCGGTCGTGCCAGCCTCCCAACTCTGTTGTTTTGGTGAAAATCTTGGTTATTTGTTGTGAACCAGGGAGTGTGGTGGAGCGCCAAGGTGAGGATCCGTCCGCGCCATCTACCTGCGGCCTCCCTCGTCTCCGGTCTTCTCGACTCTGTCTTGACACTGGACTCAGACGGGGGAAGAGATGAAAGTGTAGGTAGATGCATCGCAAGTCTACTGGCACTATAAATACCTGCGCAATTCACCGTCCCTGCTCCCACCGCTGCTGCAGCTGTGGGGCACAGGGTGAACATCGTCGAAATCGACGGTTGAACTGTCGGGACCGTATCGCAGGCGCCAAATTCCTTGTCGACACTTGTGCCGAGGTAAGAGTGGTTCCACCAACTCCGGCCGAACGCAAAACCGCAGCTCTTTTTGTCTAGCAGCTGCCAACAACTCCAGCATCCCCACCATTGGACAGCGCTCCATCACACTTTATTTGGGCCTTCGTCTAATTTTCCGATGGGTTTTCATTACTGCCGACCTTTGCGTCGCTCTCATAGGTGCTGATTTCCTTGCTCACTTCAGTCTACTAGTTGATTTGAGGAATCGCCGACTCGTCGATTGCATCACCAAACTTTGTACCCATTGCCAGTCCGATGTGAACTTCTGCGTCATCTCTGACTGTCCTTTCCACTCACTCCTCAGGCAGTTCCCCACCGACCATCCCCTCATTTCAAGAAGTGGACATCAAAAACACAGTCACCCATCACATTTCCACCAGTAGACCTCCAAATCTTGCCGGCCACGTCATCTTGCTCCGGACCGTTTGAACATTGCCAAGGCAGTGTTCGAACACATGCTTGAGTTCGGCATTATTCGACAGTCCGACAATTGATGGGAATCACCCCTCCATCTTGTCCCAAAGAAGAGCGGCGACTGGCGACCGTGTGATGAGTATCGAGCGTTGAACACAGCAACGGTCCCCGACCAATATCCAGTCCCACACATCCAAGGCTTCACCCTTTCGCTGCATGGTAAGCGAATATTCTCCAAGACTGAGCTTGTTCGTGCATAGCACCAAATCTCGATCGAGGCCAGTGATGTTCCGAAAACTGCCGTGACCACTCTCATTGGGTTATTCGAATTCACTTGTATGTCCTTTGGGTTGAGGAATGCCACCCGAACGTTTCAGCGATTCACTGGTCAGGTTCTGCGAGGTCTCGACTTCGGCTCCGGTACACGACCGCGACGACCGTCAACCTCAACTAAGTATTGACGGTCACGCCATAAATGTGCCTGGGGTTATTCAGGATCTGGGCGTATCATACTGCAAGAGTCTCAATCTCTCGGAGCACTGTGCCTTGATAGTCTACAAAGCACGTAGAACGACCGGGATTATCCTCCGAAACCTCAAAACTTGGGAGATAAGAATGCGTCTTTACAACATGTACGTTAGGCCTGGTCTGGAATACTGTTCGTCTTTATTTAGCCTCATGCGTGCTACTGAGCGGAAGAAAGTAGAATCCGTTCAACACTTTTTTACCAAGTGAGTTTTAACTCCGGAACACCGACATTTGTCTTACCAAGAACGTTGCCGGCTTACGGGCCTTGATCATTTATGGTTCCGTAGATTAAAAAAGGGACTATTTTTGCTATTTCACCTCTTATATAATCACACATTTAACCCACTCACCTCCTTAAGACATTTTATCCATCTACGACGTAAAAGTCACCGTGAAGTCTTTTTATTTCTTCCTCTGGCACGTACTGTTAAATAGCGTCGGGTTTTTTTTTCTGTAAATGCAATTGCTATTTGGAATAAACTACCAATGAGTGTGAAAAATCTGCAAAATTATCCTTTATTTAAGAGAACCATTACTCGATTTTTGCATTCAGAAAAGCTCCCACAAATTTTGGGTGCTGAATCCACTGATCGACTTTACCGTAGCGATGGCGTTTGTGGTCTCTGAACACAATGGCAGGTATCACCAGGAACAATTTCGTTGGCTAACAGCGACAGCTCTTCCTCAACGCCTATACTTTGACTATCCCCAACTTCATGAAAGGAATTGACGTTCGATAATCTCTGATACCGTTCGACCCCCCCCCCCCCCCCCCTTCTTGACGGTCGAATGTCTGCCGCCAGCAGTTTTTTCTCCTGAACCCTCCAAACCATAAAAACCACTATCAAGTCTATTTTTATTCCTTTTCCACAGGAGTCCCTTCACTGCTGGTAGGATGTGTGCTTAACGCTTCCTTTGATAATGCCTGTGAACGGGCATTAAGTAAAATTATTATTATTGTTATTACTCTGATGGTCTGCTGGTGGCTAGCTCTGACGCTGCAGAACACGAAGTTCATCTTTGATAACTCTTCGAACGACCCGACTCCTTCGGCGTTGTAATCATTTCCGTCAAATGTGAGTTTGGAGTTCCTAGCCTAATCTTACTGGGTCACGAAATGAACTCAGATTGGATAAAGCCCGTCCCGGAAAAGGTTTTAGCCATATCAACGTTCCCCGTCCCGACAACCATCAACCAAATACGCCGCTTCTCGAGTATGGTGAACTACTATCACCGTTTTCTTCTCCATGCTGCCACCATACTGCAGTCACTCAACAGCCTATTGACCCACTCCAGGAAGACACTGGTGATTATCGAGTAGGCCGTCAGGTCCTTCAATGACGTCAAGGCCGCACTTGCGAACGCAACACTGCTTGCTCACCCCCGCTCAGATGCCCACCTAACTCTCACGACAAATGTGTAGTGACATTTAAATCTGTTTTGTTTTAGTCAGTTACAATACGCCTTGACACAACTTTTAATAAGACAAAGAACACGCACGTGCACGTTTACCTGCTGACGACTTTGTTCTTATTTACTAGTTTGTAACTGTTGGGATACTGCTATTTTCGTTTCCTGGATAGCCTACTCGCTGTGCCCAACTAGTGGGTTTGTCTCTTATACTGGTGACCCTATATCGTTCATAGCTCCTTCTGTTTAATCTCTGTGCATAACTATTTCCATTCGGATTAATCCTCACTCTAATTTTTATCGATAAGATTATTCATCTAGCCCTTATTTGCTATTCACACTGTCTCACCCTTTCATCCAATACGAGCGCTACCCTTCAATCTCTCTGTCAACGCGCCAGTCCTATACCCCATTTATTTGACCTCTGACCGACCCCGGCTAATTATGTCCAGCGATTCTGCCAGCCAGCCGATAGCCGGCATTCACACTTTTGACCTGCCATCCGTGTGGCTCGGTGACATCGCGTTATGGCTGCGCACTGTAGAGTCACGATTCGCCCTCCGTCAGATCACACGAGAGGATACCAAATTTCACTATGTTGTGGCAGCACTCCCAATGGACATCGCCACCGACCTCCGCGACATCATAGATTGCCCGCCCACAGAAGCCCCTTATACTGCCCTAAAGGAGGCCCTCATTTCCCGCATTTCCCTCTCAACGCAAAAACGTCTCCAGGGTTTAATTTCTGAGGAGGACCTCGGTGACAGGAAGCCTACGCAGCTTCTTAGGCGTTTGGAGCAGTTGGCAGACGGACAAAAGCTGGATGCCACCATGTTCAAGCAACTTTTCCTCCAACGGTTGCCCCCTTCTGTGCAAGCCATCCTTGCGCCTAACATTCCTTCGTCGACTGTTCAGATGCTAGCGGAGACTGCTGACCGTATACTCGAGTACTACCAGCCTCCTGTTACGGTTAACGTCGCCAGTCGAAGCACAACTGCCCCCACAATCGAGGATGTCGTCAAACGCCTGGATGCCCTCACTCTCGAAGTTTCTTAGCTCCGGGCCACTCGCGTCTATAACCCTCGTAGTCCTGCAATTTCTCGCCGCCCGAGATCTCCAACTCCAAACAAACCTACAGTTGATGGTTTCTGTTGGTATCATCATAATTATGGTTCTAACGCCCATCGCTGCCACTCTCCGTGCAAATATTAAACACCCGCGTCGGAAAACTCCCCTGCCGACCAGTAAGGGCGACGAACGTGGTCGGCACATCCTCTCCCAGTCGCTTACTCCACATCTATGACAGGACTTCCTGTCGTAATTTTCTCGTGGATACTGGTGCGGAGATCAGTCTAATCCCACCCACCTTGACTGACCGTAAGTCACCAAATTCTTCATTTTTCCTCCAAGCAGCTAACAATACTTCTATTAAAACTTTTGGTCAACGATCCCTAACACTAGATTTGGGTCTAAGACGTTCATTTCGTTGGCTATTTACTATCGCTGATGTCCATACTGCCATTCTTGGCGCTGATTTTATATCCTTTTTTGGTCTCCTCGTTGACATTAAGTCCCATAAATTATTTGATCCTAAGACTTCTTTACATTGCACTTCTTCCACTCGTACCCTTTCGTCACCTAATCCACGCATTTCAACAATCCCTTCGTCTACTCCCTATCATCGTTTACTTTCGGAATTTCCATCTATCACACGACCTTCACAATTTAACCAACCTATCAAGCATTCTGTTGTACATTATATTTCAACTACTGGACCACCCGTGTTTAGCCGTCCCCGTCGTTTAGCCGCCGATAAGTTAGCCATAGCCAAGGCTGAATTCAGTCACATGATGGAGCTAGGCATAGTTAGGCCTTCCACTAGTCCATGGGCTGCACCTCTACATATGGTGTGCAAAAAGTCTTTCGTTGACTGGCGCCCATGCGGGGATTACCGACGGTTAAACACCTCAACTGTGCCTGACAGGTATCCACTTCCCCATCTCCACGACTTTTCATCTAGCCTAGCTGGAGCGACAATATTTTCCAACATTGACTTAGTCAAAGCCTTCCATCAGATACCCGTTGCTCCAGAAGACATTCCCAAAACGGCGATTACAACACCGTTCGGTCTGTTCGAGTTTGTCAGGATGCCTTTTGGGCTACGCAACTCCGCCCAAACTTTTCAACGTTTCATCAACGAAGCCCTCCGCGATCTACCGTTCGTTTTTGTCTACGTCGACGATGTTCTGGTAGCAAGTTCCAGTGAACACGAGCACCTACAACATTTGCGTCTCATTTTTGAACGATTGAGCCAATTTGGCGTTTTCATTAATGTTTCTAAATGCGTTTTTGGCGCACAGTCGCTGTTTTTTCTAGGACATCGCGTAGATGCTTCTGGTTGTCACCCCATAGATGCCAAAGTTTCAGCTATTCGCGATTTCCCTACTCCCACTTCTTTTCAACAACTGCGCCGTTTTATAGGCCTTGTCAATTTCTATCGACGTTTCATCCCTCATTGTGCTCAATTAATGCTACCACTTACTAACCTTTTACGCGGGAACAACCGTGAGTTTTCTTTTCCTGACACAGCTGTAGAGGCTTTCAATCTTGCGAGGAAGGCTCTTGCGGATACAACTGTCCTCGTTCACCCTATACCTGATGCCCCACTTTCCATTGTGGCCGACGCCTCTAATTTCGCTATAGGTGCTGCCCTTCAGCAACAGACGCCCACTGGCACCCAGTCCTTGGCTTTCTACTCTGCCAAATTGACACCCCCACAATCTCGCTATAGCACTTTTGGTAGAGAACTTCTTGCAATTTATTTAGCCATTTAGCATTTTCGTAATTATATTGAGGGCCGAGATTTTTGTATTTATACTGACCACAAACCTCTTACTTATGCCCTTTCTACTTCTTCTGACAAGTATTCACCCCGTGAGGCCCGCCTTCTCGATTTTATTTCTCAGTATACCACCGACATTCGATTTCTTAAAGGCCTTTATAATCAAGTTGCTGACTGTCTTTCTCGGCCTGGCATTAATGCCATCACCCGCCCTTCCATCGATTTGGAGCGCATGGCAGAACTGCAAAATCAGCCGACTTTCAGTGACAGCCTTCAACACACTAGTCTCCAACTCGAAGCCATTCCTCTTTCCACCACCCCCGGTACAATCTTGTGTGACGTATCGCGCGGTGCCTCCCGACCCGTAGTGCCAAACGAGATGAGACGCGATGTTTTTGCCGCGTTGCACAATCTAGCTCACCCTGGCATCCGCACTACCCAGCGCCTAGTTAGCGAGCGGTTCGTTTGGCCAAGCATGAACACTGTTTGGCCTGTCAGAAGGCCAAAGTCGGACGGCACAACAAAGCCCCCATTGGCACTTTTCTCGCACCCGACGCACGTTTTTCACATGTTCATATCGATCTGGTAGGTCCCTTTCCAACATCTCGTGGTTGCAACTACTTACTTACTGCAATTGACCGATTTACTCGTTGGCCCATTGCAACTCCCATACCTAACATAACTGCAGATTCCGTTGCTCATGCTTTTTTGGAACACTGGATCTCTCATTATGGCGTCCCCTCAACTATTACCACCGATCGAGGTCAACAGTTCGAGTCTAGACTTTTTAACAGCCTTACCAACCTCCTCGGATGTTCTCGCATACGTACGACAGCATACCACCCCTCATCCAACGGCTTAGTCGAGCGTTTCCACCGGCAACTCAAAGCCTCGCTCCGAGCTCAGGACAACCCTCCCCATTGGAGCGAGCATCTGCCTTTGGTCATGCTCGGTATCCGTACCGCACTTAAGCCCGACTTGGAGTGTTCCGCTGCCGAACTTGTCTACGGTACCACCCTACGGATTCCCGGGGATTTTTTCGGGCACTCTCAAAGCTCAGGCGACTTGGATCCCAGCGATTATGTGCAAAGATTGCGCCAAGCCATGACTCATCTTCGAGCCACTCCTCCACGTCCTTCAACAAGTAAGTCGTACGTCGACCCGAACTTACTAACATGTTCTTTTGTATTTGTCCGCGTAGATAGCGTTCGCCGGCCACTACAACAGCCCTATGACGGCCCATTTCGAGTACTATCGCGCAAGGACAAGCACTTTACAATTGACCGTGGAGGCCGCACCGACGTGGTCTCAATCGATCGCTTGAAGGCGGCTTATACCGAGCCTCTTCCAACTTCTCCAACCGAACAACCCCCACTTGGCACATTGCCACTTGCTATTTCCCAGACTCCATTTACGCCCAATAACCCCGCGTCTTCCCTTATCCCACAGACTCCTCCCCTTACGCGCAGCGGTCGTCATGTCCGTTTTCCCGACCGTTACCAACTTGTACAATATGCATAACACTCCCACATTTTCCTTCTATTAACAATATTTTTTTTTCGAACTCCGTTCTCCTAGGAGGGGGAGTATTGTAGTGACATTTAAATCTGTTTTGTTTTAATCAGTTACAATACGCCTTGACACAACTTTTAATAAGACAAAGAACACGCACGTGCACGTTTACCTGCTGACGACTTTGTTCTTATTTACTAGTTTGTAACTGTTGGGATACTGCTATTTTCGTTTCCTGGATAGCCTACTCGCTGTGCCCAACTAGTGGGTTTGTCTCTTATAAATGCTTCCAACAGTGCAGTTGGTGCATCACTTCAGCAAACTGTTGATGGTGTTCTACTACCTTTGGTTTTCTTCTCTAAGAAGCTCAGCCCAACAGACACCCGCTACAGTGTCGTCTTCCGAGAATTCCTCGCCATCTACCTATCCATCCGGCACTTCTGGCATTTCCTCGACGGTCGAGTGTTTCTTGTTCTACCAGATCAAAAGCCACTCGTTTTTGCACTGAGGTCCTCTTCCGATTGATACTCACCCCGTGAAATTCGTCAACTAGATTCCATCTCACCGTTTTCCTGCGACATCCAATATGTCCATGGTAAGGAAAATGTGGTTGCTGATCCTCTTTCGAGAATCAAGATGACTTCCTTCACAAAAGACACCATAAACTTCACACTCATGGCTGATGGTCAACGATTGGATGACGAGCTCTCCCAATACCGCCACGAGGACTCTTCTTTACGTCTTCAAGATGTCCCCCTTCGCAATGGCACTGGCACCATAACGTGCGACCTTTCTACCAGACACAAACGTCCTTTTGTCCCAGCAACTTCAAGACGACAGTTGTTCAACGTTCTTCACAATCTATCCCACCCTGGAGTACGGGCGACAGTGAAACTCATCACTGGCCGATTCGTCTGGCCCAACACCAACCGGGATGTACGGCGTTGGACCCGATCCTGTCTACCATGTCAGCACGCCAAAAGGCATCGGCATACTATTAACCCGCCAGGTACTCTCGCCAATCCTGATGCACGTTTCAGTCATGTGCACATTGACCTGGTAGGTACGCTTCCACCATCTAACGGTTCTACCTAAGTCCGTTTAAGTCAGTTTATTAAGGGAATGAGGCCTTCGCCCCTGAGCTGCTTATTCATATAGACAAACAGAAATAAACTCATCAGTTACATCAGCAATTGCGGAAATTCAAAAACAAGCGATAAGTTTGAGCCAGGCGCAAACTGCCGCCGCTAAAGCAATCGTGATCAGATGTACAGTAGTTTCTCAACAAATGAGCATCTGGTCTACAATTAAAGGATTCGATAATTTCGGAAAGAACCACCGCATCAGGGAGTCCGTTCTATGCTCCAATGACCCTGTGGGAGAAAGCGTCCCGTCGGACGTCCGAATGAGCCAACTTCCTCTGCAGTTTGATGGGATGACCACGCGGACAGTCAGTCCCGGCCAATTCGAAGAATTCATCAAAGTCTAGAGAGCACTCACGGCCTCTGACAATCCTGTAGGTTTGAATGAGATTGCCGCGCAGTTGACTGTATTGGAGAGGAAACAGTTTTATTTCGCTCAGCCTGGTTTCGTAAGGTAGATGACGGATATTCTTGACCATCTTCGTAGCCATCGCCTGTACTCTTTTCAGTCGTTGATAATCTTTCTTCCACCACGGTCGCCAGGCCTGGACTGCATACTCTAAGTGAGACCGGACGAATGCCCCGTAGGTTTTTCCGAACAGCTCTTTATCGATCTGCACAAACCCTCGCCTCAGCGCAAATAACACCCTTATCGCACTTTTGACTGCCCTTTGACACTGTGATGATGGTTTCAGCGAGGAGGTCATTATGACGCCGAGGTCTTTCTGTTTCACAACATTTAAAAGGGGCTGACCACCAAGGACGCATTGAAAGGAATCGTGCTCCTTACTTGTCCTCCTTGTGCGGAGTCTCAACACCACACATTTGTCCACATTAAAATTAAAGAGCCAAAGAGCTGACCAACTGTTCTGGCGGTTGAGAGTGTCTTGAAACGCGTACCTGTCTGCGTCAGATCTGATGGGTCTCCACAGCTTTCCATCGTCAGCAAACATGATGGCGCTACATCCCAGGTCGTCGACACAGTCGTTAATGTAAATCAGAAATAGCAACGGCCCTAAGACGGAGCCCTGTGGTACACCACTTACAACGGGGGTAGGGGTTGACCTTGAGGCCTCAATTCACACGGTTTGCGATCTCCCGCAAGAAACTCTGTTATCCATGTCAGCAGCTTTTCTCTTATCCCAATTTCAGAAAGTTTGTAGGTTAGGCGTTTGTGTGGGATGTTGTCGAACGCTTTCTTAAAGTCTGTGTAGATGACATCGACCCTACCATCCTCGTCCAGTGCGCGAGTTCACTGCTTCGTCGAGGGCAGTAAACTGAAAAGGCACGAGCGGTTCTGTCTGAAGCCGTGCTGCAGGTCTGAGAGTAAGTGGCCCCGCTCCAGGAAGTTCATTGTTGCTTTCTTAACTATGGCCTCCATTATTTAGCAGCAGATGCAGGTTAGACTAACAGGCCGGTAATTGTTAGCATTAGTGCGAGCCCCCCCCTAGTATATCGGAAACATATTTGCTGTTTTCCGTTCCGATGGCAGCCTCCCTAATTTGAATGACGAGCGGAAGATGTGTGCCAGTGGTTTGAAGAGTTCATTCGCAAATTATTTCATGAATTTGGCCGGTATATTGTTCGGGCCCGAGGACTTTGCTTCTTTTGAGATTTTTCAGGTCCCTTTCAATGACAGCTGTCGGGAAGAGTATGGAGTCAAGCACGGGACCAGCAGTCTCAACAGCATTGCTGGTACAGCGACTGCGAAACTCTGTTTCTCTAGTAAAAATACTATCATATGTGTTCGGCTTTCTCGGTGTTCTCAATGATCTCTACACCATTATCTTCCTTCAGCACCGCGACCGGGTCCTTATTTTTCAGTCTACTGTTAAGATAGTGAAATAAAATTTTGGGCTTCTATACAGCCTGTCAGAAAATTTTGGATTCCTACTCCTTCCGTGCCTGACGGATACATTTTTTGACTGCATTTCGTTGACGACGAAATTTTTCGAAATGCGCAGGTGACGCAGTTTCCCTGAATATTTTCCATCTTTTGCGTTTCTTCCGTAGCTGCCTATTTAGGTCCCTAGTTAACCAAGCAGGTCGACTAGTTTTTTTTGTACTTTAGGTGGACAACGGCGCCTAATCAGATCGAGTGAAATCGTTTTAAAAGATCTCAAGTCGTCCTCCGGATCTCCCCTGAGTATTTGGTCCCAATTCACAGACAGCAATTCGTTCTTCATTATATTAAAATCTGCCTTCCATATATTAGGCTGACCCTCTGTTCTCTTCTGGCGTTTAGAGAAGAGCAAGTAATCCCATAGTAGCGTAGTATGGTCACTTTTCCTGAGAGGAGTATTGGAATACACTTCGTCGATATTGGAGATGTCTTTAGTGAAAACTAGGTCTAGACAATTTGCTCTCTGGTTCTCTCGAAATCTTGTTGGTACCTTCACATGTTGCGACAGAGGGAGATTGAGTGTGAGGTCCAGTAGCTTATTGTTGAAAGAGGCTGGTCCACCGTTAACTGCCATAGTCTCCCACTCTATTGCAGGTGCGTTGAAATCCCCAGCAATAGGTACCTCTTGGTGGCTAGCTACGGCTTTGACTAATCCAAGGAGCGACTCATCACCTACACTCAGAAGGTTTGGTGGTCTGTAAATCGCCAGGAATTCTAGATTTTGTGCGTTGCTCTTCTTTATCTTTATCCAGGCGGATTCATATTCAAGGAAGAGGGTGTGGGCTCTTTCAAATGTCGAAATTCCTGCCCTTACATATACGACTACCCCACCGCCCTGTCTATTTTGACAGTCTCTACGAAAGAGCAGGTAACCCGGTATCGAAATCTCAGCATCCACGATTTCGGCATTAAGGCAATTTTCCGTTATGACGATAGCGTCGGGGATTCGTTCTGATACTATCGCTTTGAGTTCGTCGATCTTCGAAACAAGACTTTGAGCATTGGTATACAAAAATCTCAGTTTGGCACGAGAAACTCCGGCATACAGGCGTTTATCCATTTCCTGGGATTGAATACAAAAGCCGGTCGGGTCTGATCCGGATGAACTGCTTTCCATCACTCCTAAGCTGTTACAGTTATGGGCTTTCTCCAGAGGAATGGCCTCTGGACGCGTCTAATTTTTCAGTCCCCTATTCTGAGATTTGTCTCGCCCAGAATCGACCGCCTGAGGACTTCCAATTTGAGCTCCCTCCATTTTTCTCGCTCCGCGGGCGAAAAGTCCCGCTGATAAAACTGATGGATGGGCATGTTAAAGGGCAGCTTTCCTGCTCAATAGTAGCTGCGCTTGTTCGTCATTCTCAAAGACAATTTTTAGCGGTCTCGGTCGGTCTAGTTCATGTTTTGAGTCTTTTATCTGGCCCATCCTGAAAGCCTTTAATACTGTGACTTTCTCGTCTCCTGTTTAGATCCATTTGAGATATTCCTGGAATATTTATATGTTATGTTGTTTTCTGTCCGTTGGAGTGTCGGAAACAGAATCAGGCAGTCCCTTTATAACAATGCATTTACTGCGATCAACTAGAGGGCCTTGTGGTTTAATTATACCTACAGAGCCCTCATCGCGGATATCCCCGTTACCGCCTTCCACCGATATAGGAAGGTTTGATTCGGTAGGACTAACGTATGACTGACTGTTTTCTACGATCTTTTGATCATTTGTCGTTTTCAGCGGCATGATTTTCGCCTGCGGTGTAGTCAACTCTTGTTCCCCTGTCTGAGGTACCCTGACATTTCTTTTTGTTCGCTGAGATCGCGTCTGATCACGGTTTTCACGTACAAGACACTGGTTATCATTCCTATACCTATATGCTGAGATGTACTGACCGCCTTACTTGGTGGCCGGTTGCTGCACCCATTCCGGCCATCAGTGCCGAAACCGTATCAAAGACGTTCCTGCCTCATTGGGTGTCTCCTTTTGGAGTTCCTGCGACTGTCACCACTGACCACGGATGCCAATTCGAGTCCACGCTGTTTCGCGAGCTCACATACCTTCTCGGTAGCAATCGAATTCGAACAACAGCATACCACCCTCAAGCAAATGGTCTCGTCGAAAGCTTCCATCAGCAGCTCAAGACATCCCTAATGTCCCAGCCCGATAATTCCCAATGGTATGATCACCTTCCCCTGGTGCTGCTGGCCCTACGTTCCACTCTTAAGGCCGGCATTGGTTGTACTGAAGCTGATATTGTCTACAGAACCTCCATACGACTGCCCGGGGAGTTAGTATGTCCTTCGAGCACGCTAACGTCAGTTGAACCTTGCGGTTATGCGGGACAGCTGCGTAGTGTCATTCGTAATCTCTGCGCAACGCCCCCTCGAGCGTCAGCAACCCATTCCTTTATCCCTCCCGACCTGGATAAGTGCAATTTCTTCTTGGTTTGGCATGACGCTGTCCGACGACCACTTCGACCACCGTATAACGGGCCGTATAAAGTCCTTCGTCGACGTAACAAAGACGTTGTCATTGACCGCAACCCCGAGACTAACACAGACAGCATTGATCAAGTAAAGCCGGCGTACATCGACGACAGTGACCATTCCTCCCACCAACACTGTACCCCGCCGCAAACAGTGATGCCTCCACCTACTGGCGATAGCCCGCCTCCAGTTCGCCGCACACAATATGGTCGCCACGCCCACTGACCCGTCAGGTTTGTGGCTGGCTAGCATATCGATGCCTTCACTTCGTTTGATGTCTGTGGGGAGCTGTAGCAGCCGCTCCAGTCCCCTTTTTCTCGGTCTTCGTTTTCTCGGTCGATGGACGCGACAATCGTTGCCAGGCCGCTGACATACGACCACCCCCGCCGGCTTGAACCGGTGCCCCTCCTGTCCGGCTGCAGTAACTCCCGGCTGCCCTCACAAACTATTATCACCCCACGCGCTTCAGACAACCTGGCTTGATACCCGTGAGCTCCTGTGATTATGCTTCCCCCTGATCCGTCCAGTCTCATGGCCAGCACTCAACCAGTCACCCCGACCAACTGACACAGACTTTCACCCCCGCGTAAACGACACACCGCGACTGACGCTCTCCGTGAACGGACGCTCAAATCTGTTGCAAGCAAACAGTCAACTTACGTCAACCTGCCCTGTGTACAGAATGAACTATTCCACACAGCTCCCTGACAGCTGACATTAGACGAAACGAACTTATTGTGCGTGGGTTAAGTTGATCTCAAATCCTTAACCGCCACAGACCAAAACCTTTGTCTCACCGCTATCTTCGTCTTTTGTTGTGCGTCATGGCCGAGTTCGTGGTGTAGGTCCGTTAGCACTGGAAGCACTAACCTGCTGGGAAGAGCTGAGGGAGGCGAACTGGAGTATTCATCCTTAAACAATATGATTTCATTTGTTGTCAAGATGTGCGGCCATTGATTGCGAAGTATATAGGCAGCATCCGAGGAGTCGATTTAATAAGTATCTATTAGCCAGGGTCCTACAACGGGCGATCACATACAACGGGCTAAGATTTCAAATGCTATCTACAACCCACGTGTGTGAGGAGTAGAATCATTCAGAGTAATGTACTTGACCCTCTATTATTTTGCCCTTTTGTCAATAACCTGCAAGATTTTCTTCAGAATGTTAAGCCCTCCATGTATGCCGATGATTTGAAGGTTTTACGTAGGTATAAGCCGGCAGATCGTGACATCGTGGTCGAGCTCCAAAAGATGGACCTACATAGCGTACATGGCCCTTTTCCCTCTCTCGCCATAAATGATCAGTCCTTTTGGTTGGCGACGACCACCAACCTCAATTAGGTATTGACGGTCACGGCACAACTGTGCCTGGTATTATTGGGGATATGTGTGTGGACGAGACAGCTAAAAGTCGTATTTGGAAACGAACAGCAAGCAAATTCATCTTGTCGTGAAAGTCCAGGCTTTGAAACAACCATTGTGGAGTGTTTTTCAGCCGGATTATCACCCAATCAAACGGATAAAAATGAGGACGCTGGTAGCGGAGCTGAGAAAACGTCAGAGCGAGGGTGGAGTGAATCTGAAAATAGCAAACAACCAAATTGTAAAAATAGAGCATTCCTTCTTGTGGAATCATCCGGCAACGTTGACGATAAATGCACCGGCGCTCGGTTCCGACAAACTTCAGACAATTTAAAATCGACTGGTGGACCTGGTACGCCATGTGAAATGCACAGTTATAACTAACAATCAAAAGCACCAGCAAACAATTTTCAGAGATCTAAACAGCCGGATAATATAAATATGATGAACACAAATGTGCAGAGTTTATGCAACAAATTGGATGAAATAAAACTCACCGTGGCCCATTTCCAACCCGACTTGATAGCTGAGCCAGCTAGAACCAGTGGCCGCTGTCTAGAAATCTATTGCACTAACTGTCAGAGTCTCCTCAACAAGCTAAATGAACTTAGATTACTAGTCTTTGAGCAGAAGCCTCACATAATAGTCCTAACAGAGACCGAGGAAATAATTACTAGTGAAGTCAGTATTGAAGGCTACCAACTGTTCCGTTGTGACAGATCTGAACGTAGAGGAGGAAGCACAGCGATTTACGTGGCAAATGAAATTCCGTGCTGTCAGCGAGAAATATCCGATGGACGCCGCGAAATTTTGAAATAATTTCATCCGAGATATGTATAAAACAATTACCGGCGCTTAACCTGTGTGTTGTCTATCGGCCTCCCAGCTCGAATGAAATCGCCGATATGGAATTACTTAGTGCATTGGAATTGTTATGTAAGCAGGAGAACTTACTACTTCTGGGTGGCCTTAATGCTCCAGGAATCGACTGAAACATTCCCTTAACAAACGCCCCGTTCGCGTCATTTGACCACAAGCTACTGCAACTCTGCATGAATGAATACCTCATTTAACACATAAAATTCAGAACAAGACATAGAGGAGGGCAACGATCTAACTGTTTAGATCTCTTTTTCAGTAAAGAAGAAGGACTCATAAGATAGATAGATAATTTTTATTAAAGACCCGTTAGGGTCCCATCAAAGCAAATTAAAATAAATTTAAATGCGAGTTTTAGATGAGGTAGGCCGAATCTTTACAAAATGCAACTCATCGTTTCTAAATTAGAAGTCCGTTAAGAAACACGATGATTGAGGGGTGAAAAAAAACTCCTTACAAAAAGTTAAAAATGATTGGATTAATTTTACAGGAGAAAAAAATCCCTAATTAAAAAGGGAAGTGAATCCACAACCTCCACCTGGTTTAAGCGATCATATTGCTTTTACCTGCGTGTGCTCTCTCCCATCGAACCACCAACCAAAAATCAAGAGGCGCAGAAATATTTGGAAGGGTGACTTTAACGCAATGAGACGCACTATTTTGGAGGAAACCTAGGTAGTCGACGTGGAAAATTCAGATGAATTCTGGCAGTACTTTCGCGGGATTATAGAGCGTCTAATTGATTCCCATTGTCCAATAAAAATGACAAGACTATGTTTGCGACCGCCGTGGGTCAATCCGACGACAAAAACGACCATGAAGAAGAAACAGAGACTCTGGAAAAAGTACTTGCAACTTTGAGATCCAAGGTCATTCGCCGAATATAAGGATCAGAGCAATAAATGCCGCAAACAAATACGGATTGCTAGAACTTCTTTCGAGCGCCAACTGATAGCAGAATCCATTAGATGTCCCAAGAAGTTTTACGGGTTCATCCGCAGTAAGAGAAAAAAATCGGGACGAAATTGCGTGTCTTTAGGATAACCTTGGAAACTTATTAGCTGAAGGGCCGCAGAAAGTGCAAATACTGTCTCAGTTTTTTCAATCGGTTTTGACGGAGGTGTCCTCAGAAGAAGATCAACAGTTTGAAATGGACCGAATCTTCGCTCTGAATTTTTCACGCAGAGGGTAGTAAGAAATGGAACGATCTCCCTCAGTCAGTCATGGAGGCTACGTCTCTGCAACTCTTCAAGAAACGCTTGGATGATTATTTGTGTCCCCTGTTTTCCCTCGACAGTCTAAATCTGAACTAAGACCCCACGTCCCCACAAATATTTTCTCTGAGACAATGCTACTCAAATGAATCAAGTACTGTTTTAAAGCGAATATTTTCCTGTTCGTGTACAGTTATTTTTAACGATGTGACATGCAATCAATAGTGTTTTCAAAGGCCTTGCCTATTATCCTTACCAAATAAACTGAAATAAACTGAGACAGTCGGGAGCTGCAAATGCGCCGAGACACTGCCGTCATTGAAACCGTTGCCTTTTCTGTCAAAGACGTAAGACACGTCCTCAGTCAAATAAAACCTGATAAGTCTCCTGGACTCGACGGAATTTCCGGGCTGATACTTAAGGAGCTATCAACGGAGCTGCCAAAGCCCCTTTCGACGCTCTTTGAGCTGGCAATGAGAACAGGACGGCTACCGTCACAGTGGAAGACAGCTAACCTCGTTTCCTTACATAAGGGCAGTATCAGGATGGCAACAAGCAGCTTCAGGCCTATTAGGTCAGTATATTTTAAGGATAATAGGCAAGGCCTTTGAAAACCCTATTGTAAACGGTACATGCCATATCTAACTTTAAGTAAACACGGTACTAAAAGGTTGTCAGAAACATATACACTTAACAGAATGTTGTCAGTAGAAATGCAGGACCAAAATCCAAGAACATTCAGTTGTAGATGATATCGGTTAAATGAGATGAAAGTCATCTGCATTAGCGGAAGGTGTATGCGAGGCGTTGGTTTGGCACCAATGAGCTGTTCTGTCCAGAAAAGCGGTATTGTCATAGCAAATATACATCGAGTCTTTGCGTGAACGTCTCCATGGTATCCGCCATTATTACGTCCTCGGGAAACCCGTTCCAGGCACCGAGGAGTCGCTGTGATATACAGTATCTGCGAACGTCCAGGCGGCATCGGAATCCTCTAAGTTTTAGAGAGTCCCCACGCAGGTTTGTTGTTGCGGCTTAACTTGCCTCTCATGCAAAACAATGAAAGCTCTAGTAAAGAGCGCTATTCAGCAGTTTTTTGAAGAGAATAACATCTTGCAGGATTTTCAACATGGCTTCCGGAGAGGACGTTCCTTCCTCTCAAATCCGCTAGTTTGTCTGGAGATCTGGACCAGGGCTCTAGAAGAGGGATTTGAGGTCGATGCCGTGTACATAGATTTCCGCAAAGCTTTCGATACTGTTCCGCATCAACGCCTTCTTCTCGAATTCAGCACCATCGGCATCCGTGGAGATCTTCTGAACAGGATTAGGGCTTTCCTGGTTTGTCGGAGACAATGTGTCTGTATTGGAGATGATATGTCAGAATGGGTGAACGTGATCAGTAGTGTGCCTCAAGGCTCAGTTCTGGGACCATTGCTCTTCATTCTGTATGTTAATGACAGCCTTCAGGAACTCGACTGCGGCAAAAGAATGTTTGCTGATGACGTTAAGCTCTGACGACTCATTAAGAATCAGAATGATTAGAGATCGCTTCAAGATAATCTGCACTGACTGCAAGCGTGGTCGGAGAAATGGCTTCTAGATTTCAATGTGGAGAAGTGGGACGTCCTTCATCTGCGTTCAACCAACTCTCATTCAAATGAGAGCCCGTGGGCATATCACCTGAAAGATATAAGGCTCCCCGCAGAATCTTCACAGAAGAATCACGGGGTTTAGATATAGAACAATCCGAAACCAACACTGTAGTGTCACAAGGCTTCAAAAAACGCCATGGATGTGCTCCATGCAATCAAAAGGGCGTTCTTAACCTTTGACCAAGTCCTTTTTGGGAGAGTTTACGGCACCTTTGTTCGGCCCAACTTAGAACATGGCCTAAATGCATGGCGGTCATGGCTAGTAAAGGACCAAGTATACCTCCAACGGGTACATCGTCGTGCAATAAAGCTGGTAATCGGTCTAAAAAGCCAATCCTACACAGACAGACTGAATTGCCTAAATTTATTCCCTCTGTGTTACAGGCACCAAAGAGGTGATCTTATCCTCGTCTACAAGATAATACATGGCCTTAAGCATGGGCTTAAATTTGAGGACATGTTTCAGTGGCACATTTCACCCAATCTTCGTGGTCACTCGATGAAGTTACGGACAACAATGTCCAGGCTGAATCTTCGTTCTGAATTTTTCACGCAGAGAGTAGTGGAGAAATGGAACGATCTCTCTCAGTCAGTCGTAGAGGCGACGTCTCTGCGACTCTTTAAGAAACGCTTGAATGATTATCTGTGTCCCCTGTTTTCCCTCGACAGTGTGAATATGAACCAAATACCCCGCGATCCCACAAATATTTTCTCTGGTACAATGCTACTCAAATAAATCGAGTATCTTTTAATAGCAAATGTGTTCTTTGATCGTGTACAGTTATTTCTAACGAGCTGACATGTAATCAGTAGGGTCTTCAAAGGCTTTGCCTATTATCCCTATCAAATAAACTGAAAATTAACTGAAATCCTACTCCAAAAGTCTCAATCGTCCGAAGCACCGTGCCCTGATACTCTCCATAGTATGTAGAACGACCGGGTTTATCCTCCCAATCTTTAGAACCGACGATATTAGAATGCGTCTTTATAACATGCACGTTAGACCTGGCTTGAAATGCTGTTCGTTTTTATTTAGCGTCATGTGTGCTACTGAGCGCAAGTAAATACAATCCGTTGAACATTTATTACCACAAAAAGTTTTAACCCCGGAACACCTAAATCTGTCGTATCAAGAGCGTTGCCGTTTTACAGAACTTGATCCTTTGTGGTTTCGTAAGTCAAAAACGGACTATTTTACTATTTAAGCTTTTATATATTTTCACCTTTAACCCGCTCACCACTTTAAAACATCTTCTCCACCGCCAAAGTAAGTCGGCGAGAGGTCTTTTTATCTCTTACTCTGGCAAGTGGCGTTAAATATCGTGGGTTCTTTTTTGCGGACACAATTTCTATTTGGAATAAAATACTCAGGAGTGTGAATATTCTGCAAAAGTATCCTTTGTTTAGAAGAAATACAACTGGCTTTTTGCATTCAGAAAAACACCCACATATTTTCGGTGCTGAATCCAACGGCCGAATATGCCGTAGCGATGGTATTCGTGGTCTCTGATCCACATGGCCGGTCCCACCAGGGAATATTTCTTTAGCCGACAGCGACAGCTGTTCTTCAGTGCTTCTGTTTGGTCCAGTCCCAATTTCATAAAAAGAAATGGCTACTGAAAATGTCTGATGCAGTGCTACCCATCCCTTTCTCGGCTGTCGTCCTTTCATGGGCAGTAGGTTTTTTCTCCTGAATCTTCCAAACTATATAAAAACATCATCCTGTCAATGTAAGTATCAGGAGTTTTTTCCACTGCTGGCCGGATTTGTGTTTATTTTTTCCCTGAAAATGCCTGGCATTAAATACAATTATTATTATTACTCATAGCATTATTACTAAACGTAGGTTCTTCATGACGAATCATTCTGAGAGTGGGTTATTCTGAAAAATCCTGGGACCTAGGATTCAACCTTGGCCAAAAGGCATGAAGCTAGGATTTTACGAACACAACTCCCTCTACTATTTTGAACTTCGCTTTTTCAACGCAAACATCTGCGGTGTCCTTAGAATATAAGTAAACGAACTTGAGGTCATCGACGTAAAGAAACATTTTCGAATTTATGATTTCGGAGGAAATCTCATTGATGTAAAATAAGAAAAGTAGCGGACGAAGAGAAATGCCTTGTAGAACGCTTTTCGTAATCAAGTGAGTTGTGGAGAAGCTTTTGTCAACCATATCTTTCCGATAGCGGCTGAAAAACGATTAAAGGGGAATCAGCGACGGAGCATGCTAACGATGTATTTAGTAGAGTTCGGGCCACTGAAGGCAAGCGGTTCTTACTGTCATGTTAGTACTGAGGACGACAGTGGAGTGCACATGTGCTCTTGTGACTTCTGAGCACTAAGCCGGTTACAACAAGTGAGGACGTATCCTACAGCTCCTTTCCTACGTGGCTTCGGTGATATCTTAACGACATGGGTTCCAGGAAGCTTAAAGTCGTTGTTTCTGGAGAACTGACTTCTTGTTTTAAGCACCAGGTCGTGTGCGGCACACATAAATGACTACTCGGCCTTGTCAACCACTTCACCCAATCTCCACATTAATCGACTAGTCGGCTAGAACGATCAGCTTGTGCACTAGAGATGGAGCAGATAGCATAGCTGGCTCTGGTGCCTCATGCCAACTACACTTGGGCGAATTCAGTACCAGAATATACTCGAAGTGGTTAAATCTATAACGACTTATTTAACGTCGTGCATTGAAAGGTTGGCAACTGACGATACAGATCAGGCCTCGCATTCGTCCCTGTGTGTGTTTATGTGAAGTGGTTGACTGGTAGGCTCTGTATAAGGCTCGACAGCACTTTCTCAGCGTGGCCTCGTGACACTCCTAAGTATGTTAGATGTGAGCTGCCCACTCATACGCGAAGAGCCGACTGTGTTTTGCTGGGGGTCGGGCCGTGCGTGATACGCTGTTGAATTAAGTCGGCCATTTGTACCCACTTCCCACATTAAACTAATTCTGGAAGCGACCTGGAGCCAGAGAGAGGGATAGGTGATTATGTTCGACTCTGCAAACTGCGTTTCCACAACATTCAGTGCATATTCACCACCATAAACAAACGGACGCTTCATTAGACTGTTGTAGTGCGTCAAAAGCCAAGGCACGAAAGACTGCCAACAAACAAAATAAATCAGTCGTCCTCTCAAGACGGGCAGTCAAGCTTCAGTGACCCCTTCTTAACGTGGTATCTATAGTACGCCCTCTCCTGTAGGATTCAGTCATCCACTGTGTCATGCGTGTGAAAGCCTAGTTTACCGCTGACGAAAAAGGCATGTGAAATGCGCAGTCGGGCTGCTTTGCATTGTCACTCACCGTCCCCTTTCCCGCCTCCACTCTTCTTGGATCTATCTTGACACCAGACCCAGGGAAATAATGAGAGAGGGAATGCGGCACATGCAACGTAAGTCCACTGGCATAATGTACAAATTCACAATCAAGCAAAGATCCCTGCCCCCATACTGCTGTGATGCAAATGGCCAAATAGCCACCGGCGGACATATTCCAAAACGATGATCGGACCCTCTTGGCGCTTATATCCACTAAATAAAATTCCAGGACTTTAGATGAAGCAATGAACTCCGGACAAGACAGAGGGAAATTCCGAAAGCGAGCGCACAAGAAGGTAGGATAGCTCAAGCATTTCAGATGAATTATTCAGAAGAAAATGGTTTGCTGTCGGATTAATCATGGCCTCACTTATGTCAGCGTTTAGGTAACTGTGTGTTTTCTTATTCACTCATTCTGCTAGTTGCCACTTACTTTTCCACTGCCAGCGTCTTTTCATCCAAACCCTTTCTTCGACTTAATTCTTACAGCTGTGCTTCGCTTGCCGGGTTATCACTTATCGTCCCATTGTTAAAACCCAGCAGGATCGTTGAGTGAGTAAATGAGGTGCAATTGTTTTGTATTCCTACAATTTCGTCCTACTGGGCCTTAATATCCACTTCGTATCTCCTGAATTTTCAGCCTTACACTCGCTTTGCCCCTTTTGAATACTGAATTGGAATCGCGCGGAGCCGCAGGCTAAATGAAATCCATCAGGAATGGAAAGCCGTAGGAATCCCTAATTTTCTCACTTATTCGAAAACCCATAGGGTTTATCCGGCATTCTGATAACTTTATTGTTAGTAGAATCTTTGGGGGTATTGACCTAAGTTGTCTTTGCTCAAGGTTTTTACATGAGCGATCAAGCTCTCGAATGTATCCAAAATGTGTGCATTTCGCATCCCAGTCATTGTTTTTATAAACAAACCCCTAGGACTCGCTCTCACATAACGGAAGAATGTGGCTGAATGGGTTTATTTGTATAAAAATCTTTTATTTCTTTTACATACTGTCGTTGAATATAGTCGTCAGTACTTGCGAAAACCTACACATTTCCAAAATAACGAGTCATCTGGTGTTATCTTCAGTGCCGATTAGGAAAGGCTTTGTGTGACCTTATTGCCCATATTGGGAAATATCTCGCTATTCAGTCAGTTTTCTGATGGGCGTACTCGGTCTACCAAAATGCCGAAGTTGTTGCGTACAGCGCCGTTAAATGGGCACCGGGAGAAGCAAGTCCTCGAGCGGCTTTTAATGCTGCTCAAGGAGTCAGAGTTTAAGTCCAGCTGTGGTCATAGTTGCACCTTAGGATATCTACTGAATTACACTTTGCGAATTAACCGGACCGCCTCCGTTTCTGACGCTGTTAGCGTCCGTAAAGGCCTTTTCAGCATGAGTGTCATCTCTTAATTCCACGCTGCACTTTTAATGGAGAGGAGTTAACAGGGAATTAATACCTTTAATGAGATTCCTAGCCGTTTGAGGCATATACCTGGCTGCATAACACGACGGCTAACGAAGTCCCTACCCTTGGAAGTAATGAACAAGAAATGACCCACGAAAGCCAACTGAGGACCAAAATGCTAAAATAAACATTTATACACACGAGCAAACGCTTGAAATAAAATGATTTCAGGCCTTGTTAACAATACTGCCAGACCTCCATCCACGTGTATTCAACTTCCAACAAGTGAGCAAGACACACAAGTTATTAACCACATCTGTGTGAAACGCAGGCTAATCGCCAGGGATTTGACGAAAACATCATCCGATGGTGTAGGTTAGTCAGGCCGCCAAGGCTGGTAAAAAAATAAGTCTGACTCTTCTGCCAGCAGAGAATTGTTTTCAATGCATCTCCCGAAGTTACCTTTACTATTCTGGACTCTTTAATGGCATTTGTGTTGCCACTTTCCTTTCGGCAAAAACGGTGTTTAACTAGAAGACGTGGGAAAAGATAATATTATAAAACCATATTCGGGTACTTTGTTTTGTTTCGCACTCATGGCAGTAATCTGCAAAATAAGTTGCTAAGTACATCGGTGTACTTCACTCTAAGGATGGTCCTTGGGCAGTGGTGGTCAGTTACCTCCAGTTTCCACTCGTCCTCCACATGCACAGCCCAGAATTCACAACCGTGGAGAAGGACAGACCGGACAGATGCACAGTAGACGCGAATCGTAGTGACGATGGAGATGCCACGTCGGATCCATAGGCATCTTCTAAGGCTTGAGAAAACTCGTCGAGCAACATCCATTCGGGAGACAATGTCATCTTCGTCCACCCGTAACACCATAGACAGCAAATCACAAAAACTTGAAGCATGTAAGGCAATATCGTCGGCATATTCGAGATCAGTCAGTCGGTGTCCGGGTGCAAATTCAGCACCGTTCCCTTCGTGTAGGGTCCTCCAGAGAATCCAGTTAATAGCGTATTTGAGCAGAATGGGCGACAGGATACAACCCTGCCGAACACTAGACCGAATACCAAGCGGTTGGGAAAGATTGTTGCGGACCAGGACTCGCGCAGTGGTGGAGCGATAATAGGTCTTGATCATCGCGGTGATTTTTGGCGGTACACCATCTAGTGCCGTTATCCGCCAAAGGGACTCACGATGGATGGAATTGACAAAGTCAACAAAGCAGACGGCCATCGGTTGCTGGTAACTGTGGCGGAATTCGAGAGTGCGCCTTAGTGTGAATACCTGGTCCGCGCATTCACGTCCAACACGAAATCCGGCTTGGTTGAGCCTCGTCCTAGAGTCACGCACAACCTGGAATCGCTCGAGTAGGACAACAGCGAAGATTTTCGCAGCAATTTCGATGAGGCTTATGGCGCGATAATTCTCGCACCTCGTCTTACCATCTGGAGGATAGATACAAGGATGCTTAAGCCCCAGTCAACCTCGTTTCTCCTCGCTTGTTCACCTCACCTCACGGAGCCAGGACGCCAATGTCGACACAAGACTTGTAGATTTCAGCAGGTATGCTGTCGTCTCCGGGTGCCTTGTTTTTGCGTAGCTTTCGTTTGGAATCGGCGACCTCTCCCTCAGAAGGGGGATCGCATGACACTGCATAAGTTGGAGAGGGACGAAACTCATCTGCAGAGGAGAGCAAGGATTAGGTGGGTTGGGCATTGAAGTTGAGATGATGCTCGAGGTGCTTACGCCAGCGTTCGACTTTGGTCGATTGGTCAGCGATAAAGCCGCCATTCACGTCGTGAACAGGGTCACTCAGCGCGGAGGGCTTACCATTAACTTGGTGGATAAGTTGGTAGAGTTTTCGAGTGTCACCAAGGTTAGGAGGCCTGTCGCATGGAGGTTGCTATTTCAGCCTAATATTGCTTCCGGTCATCCCTTGTCGACTTTGTCGTCATATTCCGGAGTTGGCGGAAGGATTAATCGTTAATGGACCTGGCTCAAGCCGTCTGAGCGGGCAGCTGCAGGGTTCTTCCGCTGATCCAGTTACTGCGGCGTCACTGGGTGTATCCAAGTTCTTTCTCAGCTGCTCCATAGACTGGCGTCTTCAGTGACGACCATTGATTACTGCCTTTCCCGTCGGCTCGGGTCGTAAAACAGAACCGGATTTCTCTGCTCAGGGCCTCGGCAGTGCGGGTTTGCCAGATTTTTGTGACAGATGAGCGGTGAATTTTCAAGCGTGTACGAACGAGGACCTGGTCCGACCCATAAGCATTACCACTCTCGGCACCAAGCATCGATTTTCTATCGTGAACCCAGCTGTGGAACCTTGAGCTGACTAGTATATAGCCAGCCTGACTGGTAGTATGACCGTCGTTTGAATACCAGGTCGGTCGATATGTCGCGCGATGCTGGAAACACGTATTGGTGACAGGCAGAGATATCTCTATCCTTAGGTCGAGAGTATACACGTTTTGGCATTAAAGCAAACAGTCACTGCATTGCCTTTGTTGCTGCTCACATCCCTTCCAATCGTGATTTGACACCTGGCCAGTGCAATATCTTGCACTCATTTACTCCTACAGATGCAAAACTTCCAATACCCACGCACTACTAAAGCGTTATTTTTTCTGTGTTAATCTGCTCAGCCTGGGTTACCCAAAATTATTCGTGGACTGTACATGCTTTGAGCCATTAGACTTTTTTTTATAACCAGTGCCAATCACTGAGCAAACGACCTGAATTTTCAGTGTAAGGCCGCCGACTCAGCAGTATGCCTTTATTAGAGTTAACCGTCACATTTCTGTCTGATCGTTAGCTATTTTCTCCGTCCCCTCGTATCACTGATAGCATTTTCTTTTTTATTCAGGTACCCACAGTTTATATTCACAGAATGATGTCTCCCAGTCACCGGCCATAGGTCGTCTCCATTCAGGAAACAGGTCGGGTCGATGGGAGGCAGACTCGAAAAAAGCAAAGAAATTAGGTCATAGGCGTGTCACTGAGCAGGGCACTGTCACCTATAAGAAGGTATGTTGACTCAGTTGATCGCATTTACATTCATCTGTGCAATTTTTATTTGTTGGCTGCCTTTCTAGACGTTTTATCCTGCGTGCCCTGTTAGGTTTTGTCAGTTTGCATAAAGAAATTATCTAGAAAGGTACTATAATACAATCGCAAGGCAGCTTTACGAGATAGAGCTCTCCCCGCCGAAGCTAACCTATCTTTCCAAAACTCAGGTAACGAGATCACGACGTAATCTAAGGACGTGCGAATCTTAATTTTTCCGTAGTTACGGTTTCTTTTCCCTGCGAATCTCCAACTTACTACGTTGATCTCGCAGCCCTTGTTATTTTGCTGCGTGAGATTCGTTCATATGTTCAATCTGTTTGATTTTATTACACGGAGTTATTAGTGACTGCAGCGATAGCAATTCAAAATTTGTCCAAGTGTTTGAGTATTGGACAATAATAAGTCTACGGGCGTTTTTTGAACAAGCTACGCCATGTTTCCGTTAAATAACCAAATGCATCACACCTCGCTACTGGTCAGATTTTTAGTGTACCATTGTCTGTTTACAGAAATTGTCGCCAACTGAAATCGTCTCACACGCTAGCCTGGCCTGTTTTTATCTGACGTGCCATGTATCGACCTTTTGTGTATGGCGATTGCGTTCGTTCCCTCCCTTAGTTCAAACGTGAGAAGTGCACTTTTGTTCCATCCAACCAGTTCTCTCATACCTGTTCGCCCATAATCCATCGCGCAATGTTTTACTACCTTTAGACTCCAACCTCCGAGATCCAGCGAGCCATCCAGCTGGGCATTCAACATAGTATCAGCATTCTTCAACAGAAACCCGTACGTGATGTCCTCTTTCGAGATTTCGAGGTCGTCGAGACTGTCGACTTTCCCCGCTCTGGCAGCAAGACGACACCAGCACACAACCTCAGCGATTTCCGTTTTCGAACCTTCGCCCCGGTTGCATTCCGGTCATTTCGTGACACCTTTGAACTAGACATCCGTGACTACCTGGTTCGTCTGCTTATCCAGTTCTTTCATACCTTTTCTGAAGACTGTTTTTTAAGCTCCCTACTAAAAGTTTCACAGTTAATAAGCTAAACCTACCTACCCATTTAGCAACTGACATTTGGCTTATGTTGAGTGCAGATCGTCCAACCTATTATCGAGGCATTGTTAAAGGTAGGGAGACTGTATAGAGCTGTATTTGTTCAGGCGGCCCTTTAAATGTCGTCATTGCCGTAACTGCACTTCGATCTACTCTCAGTGTTTACCAGCCGCCCCCACAAAAGGTCTTTCACTGCCTGGGCCAATAGATTTTTGAAGGTGTAACTGCATCATCTCCATAATACTCATCGCCTTCCTCATTCTTCCTCACTTATCCATCGCCATCGTTTTGCGGAACCTTGGACTTGCGATTTCAGAAAAAAGAGGGAAAATACTAATTGGATAGACTTCAAAGGCGGCCGACGATCAGCGATTTCTAGATTTTCGCACCACTAGCGAGCCAAATCTGCTCTACTCTGCAGTGGCTTTGAGAAATTTCCATCGGTCCTCCCATGCCGTGATCTAGTTCCCCGTCTTTTAGATGTTTGGTAGTATAGAGTCAATGCGGTGGATTTCGCTCGGATATTTTCACTGCATAGCGCGATCAGGGAATGAGAATGTGAACAGAGTGGTCAATTTGCAACGATTATGGCTGTTCGTAGCACCTGTGCTGCCCAATTTGTCATCGCTTGCACGCCTTACTCATCCGCCACAACACACCGACGCAAATTAAATGTGACGGGCCTCATCTGTCTACTATGCTATAGGTTGCGCAGCAGTCGAGCCCGAACTCTGACCTTCATTCGGGGTCTTTTTCAAAATGCTTTGGCTAGCCGTCTTTTCCAATTTCCATCACGCCAATACTTTTGCAAAAATAAATAACTTGTCGGAAGGTATACATCGTTCCCAAAAGACGAAATTGTATAGGCGAGGCAAGTGTAATCGAGCTAGAAAGGGGATCGAAGTCTGTGTTAGGGAATGGGGAGGGGAGGAGGGGCAACGACTATGAAAAGTGAACAGAGGATGTCGACCGGGTATGCATGGAACCATCCCGAGGACGGTATGAGGAAGTGGGACCTGAGGATCCTTTCGGCATACGCACATGTTATTAGCCAGGAGCTCAGACAGACATTTCGCCGATTTTCGGCTGTTGTGTGTTACAGCCCTAGTGATTCTGATTCGGTTTTGGGTTAATCAGCATGTCCATTCTAATTTTCGTTAGCTGCGTACTTGTTGGATATAAATATTTAATGTTCCCCTAAATCAATGAACTAACTTGGAGTAAAGTGTTCTGGGCATTATTTTGTGCGTTTGCCTGCATTTTTGCATAAGTATTCAAACTACCTAACACAAACATCAACGAACCAATCGCTTAACGTTCACATGTGCGTGTGGTCTGACAATGAGTGATATAATTTGATCTCATCGAACCATTCACTTTAAACACAGCATTCATCTCAAGAATAGACCCCGTTATTCCTCCTCACCTGTCCTACGTCAGAGGCACCGACTTTGCTTACTTGTGAAGGCTTGTCTTAAAGACCTTCCACGAGTACGTGTGCATGGAGTTGGGCTGCTTCAGATGACGCATAATGATATGTTTGGGCTTCATGCGAGTTAAAAATGACGAACCTACGCACGCGCTGATCCTCATATGAGGCCAACCGAATGGCTTCATTGTTTTGGCTTCATTTTCTTCCTGACACAGATTTGCCAACGTACCAGTAGTAAGGTAACAGGGCTACTGATTTTACTAGGAAAATTATCAATCTTCGGCAATGCAGTTTTGCTTCTGTTTTTCACAACGGCTAAAAATTACGAATTCAGAAAAAGAGGCAAATATTTTGAGAAAAGATCCTCATGCCAAAAGCGACTATTTATGTCAATGTCGGCGGTGTGTGTAGACATTGTGGACTGAGGATACTGCACCGATACGGTAGACAAATGCCGACATCAAATTATTTCAAGAAACACCTTGTTGTCTGACTCCTTGCAAAAATTTATTTCCCTACTTTCTAAGTGCACAAAGTTATCGCGGGCCTAGTACGCTTTGGAACACGCGACTTAACCTTGATTGTTAAGAGTAAAATCCGTAAAACGCTGGTTCCCCAGACGTCTTTTCCGCCTTTTTTTCGACAGCCAATCATAGCAGAATTATGATCGACAAATCCCGCATCTCAGCTTCCTTTACATTCCGCGACCCAGTCCATCCAACCTCCAAGTAATGAGACGATGAAAAATCCCTTCATGTGTAGGTTTTTTTTCGGACAATGCCTCGCAACCGATGTGTGAACGGCTTTTTTTAAAAGTTGACCTAACAGTACCATCATATTCTGTGGAGCAGATCTGGACTGCTCAACCCATTCTCTTAACCTGTGACGGAGACCGAATATCGAAGGTCCTAGGATCACTTCCTTGTCTTGATGAACCGGGTCGAAGCAGGTATTGAGTTGACCTTCACTTCGACGCCTCCACGTGGGTAGCGATGCCGGATCGAGGGCAGCAATTCTGAACTCGTGAGCCAGACGAAGAACGCGCCCAAACCACCTCAGTCGTCTTTATTGGATGGGCTGGGATATCCTTGCGATGTTATTGGGAATGTGGACTGTCTCATTTCAGAAGACTTCGATGCACCTTACTCGAAGGAAAGCCCTCAAACAGTGCTGTTAAATTGCCTACAGTTGTCGCCCATACTCTACGCGCACAGCCTAGCATTCACAGTCGTAGAGGACTGGCCAGACGGATGCACGATACACGCCAACTTTCGTGGCATTGGAGATGCAGCGTTGGGTCAATAGGTACTTTCTAAAAGTTGCGAAAAACCTGCAAACCACTCCGAACGGTTGGTAGATATTTTTATGGACCAGTGGTGGAGCGGTAGTAGACCTTGACCATGGCGATGTTTTTGGCCGGCACCCCATCTAGGTCCATCATTCGCCACAGGGGCCCACGGTGGACGGAATCGAATGCAGCGACAAAGTCGACAAAACAGACGGCCCCCGGTTGTTGGTAGCCATGGCAGAAGTCCAGAATGGGCTTCAGTATGAGTATCTTATCCGCGTACTCACGCCCAGCTCGGAATCCGGCTTGTTTGGGTCTCGTCCTAGAGTCACGCACAGGCTGGAATAGTCTGAGAAGGTCAACAGCGAGGACCTTCGCAGCAACGCCGACGAGGCTTATGCCGTGGTAGTTCTCACACTGTGTTTTATCTCCCTTCTTGAATGGAGCCACAGTGACGTCCGAGCCCTAGGCATCAGGAACGACCTTATCTAACCACGCTCGTTTGAGCACTTCATAGATCCAGAGTGCGAGTGCACATGTGACCTGTAGTTCTCATCGAGAATACTGTCTTCCCGGGTGTCTTGTCGTAGTGCATCCTCTTTATTGAATCGTTAACTTCTCCCTCAGAAGAGGCCTCGCACGACACTGCATAGGTTGGAGTGGTATAAAACTCCACTACAGAGAATAAGGAGGCCCCCAAGCAGAAGAATCCGGTCCTATTTTACAACCCCAGCCAGTGACATTCGAAAACCCTATCAAATTATTCACCAAGTTAACGGAAAGTCCTCGGCACTCAGTGGCACGGTTCATGATGTAAATGGCGGCTTTTAAGGATTTACGGAACAGCATATTGGCTTGAAACACTGGTGGACATGAAGTCCTGCCGTTGCCGACTACCTTATTGTAGTACATAAGATCCTGATATCCATCGACTTCCAAGTGCGCAGAATGTTCTCATTGTCTTAGACCATGCGAACCTCTGTATCTACCCAGTCTTTAATTTCCTTTTGACATCCTATCGAGACCGTCCTGCAAATTCAAATGATAGCGTTTCTCTACCATTCTGTCATTTGTTTCCAACCACAGCTTTGGAAGCGAAACTGTCTTTCCCCAAAATACCGTTAACCGCCAAAAAGGTGAAATACTAGTTGCTTGGAACTGTCCATGTTCTAGATTTATCGGAAACTGAGGCTATCCTCAAAATAACTAACGCTCACCACACAGTTGCTGATAATGCACTTCGGTGCTCCTTACTTAGGCACATCAACCCCCCTTGGAGGCTCCTTACTTAGGCACATCAGCCCCCATTGGAGGCGTCGAAGAGGGGATCAGTTCAAAACCTGCCTCGACACTGTCCGTCAAGACATAGAGGTGGTTCTTGGACCTTCGGTGTTCGGTCTCCGTCGTTGACGAAGGGAATGGGTTGAGCTGTCTAGATCTGCTGCCGCGGATCGTCATGCGTGGAGAGGTACAGTTCGGGACATCATCGAGGCCGGCTAGATCAGTCATGATCGCAGCCGTATCAAGTACAAGTACAAGTACATCAGCCCCCTGTTAGATTTTAGATTCGGTTCTGAAAAGCCACAGATGCTGCTAGAATGACGGCGAGGTCTTACTGGCGTGTAATTTCTTTCCTTGCTCAGGGGTTGAGTTATCGCGAACATTACCTGCAGCACAAAACACTTACGCACTCTTGGAAAGCGGGCACACTTATTTATCAGTGAATGTTACCCCAAAGGCCAAAAGGCCTTACACGCACACGAGTTGATCGTACTCTACTCTAAGACGTTGGTGGCTAATCTTCACTTTTTACCTAGAATTTTTCTGACTTGCAAGCACTTTGTGCGTGATTGGACAGCCTTGCCAAAGACAACTTAGTCACTTACAACCTCTTATTATACTCTTAGTTGTTAATTTCACCACAAGCCCGTCAGCCATTGTATGACACCGTTTCCCTTTACTTGTTTGCCTCTAAGAACTCGCTATGCACACAAGAGCTTCGGGAGCTTTCCAATCCTGGTGCCAGCGGGTCCATCTTCTACATTAGTACGGATGACGAGTTCATTCTGAAAACCGTCCAGCATAAGGAAGCTGACTTCCTGCAGAAACTCCTTCCCGAGTATTACATGAACTTGGTCCAACACACACGCACCCTCTTGCCCAAGTTCTATGGCCTCCACTGTTATCAGGTGAGCGAATGAAGTTCTCTCTCCCATGAGATTCTAACAGACTTGTCTGTGTTCTCTTACTTGCCGCCAACACGTTCGCTGTTTGCCTACCAACTTTCCGGTAGCCTCCCGTGCTGTTTTCGCTGGAGGCTAATACAGTGGTCTGGACAGTTCCTTCGTAATTAGCTGAGATTTATGCGTACTTAGTCACTTCCAAGAAAGAAGTCTGTTTTAGGTGTACAATGGCACATTAGGGACTACGACTGACTCTTCGTGCTCAGTGTCTGTGACCGAACTGATCTCCAGGTAGAAGATGCGCGATGCACTTGTGCGTAAGAGTAACATTTGTGCAGACCAATACTCCCACCACTAAGCACGGTTCCAGTTGACTGCGCGCGAATGTAGACACAGCCACACCTTTTAGAGCTTTCCCTACTTTACAGTACGTTAGTGCTACTAGTCGAAAGTTCGACGAAATGCACTAGTGTTCAGCGAGTATGTTTTCTAACCGGAATGCGTACGAAAATTTGACACCGCAATTTGCCTACATGCAATTCAGTAAAACATGTATTTCAGTTTGCTTCTATTCGTCCCCTTTGACTGGGTAATTGGGTTCTATAACTCCCACTGCTATCCTATTCGCTTATGCTACTTGTCAACCGTTCGCTTATCGCAGGTCTAACGTCCGAAAGTCGTGTTCCGTACTCTTAGCTCATTTGTTACTGCAGCTCGGCTATCATCATATGACAAACTAAAATTTTAGCGAGGCCACTTGAAAACAGCCATAGAGTTAACTTTCCAGACCTAGTGTAGACGCTTCAGCCCGTTTAAATGCTTTTCCGTTGATTCTCAAAATACACATTCCAGTCGACTAACACTGCAGATCGTTCTCATCGAGCGCAATACTAGATTTGCGCAAGACCGTCGACAGGGCAGCGTCCATAAACAGTCAAAGAAGCCTCGAATGTTAATCATGTTCTGTATCCCCACGCGATACGCACTTGTACGAGCTATGTATGCGTCCCTGTCCTTTGTATTTTCTTTTGAGCCGCAGTTGGTCATGGATTGATGATATCAGGTCATGTGGGTTTCGCACTAAAGCATGTTACGTCTACTGCCTACGCGCTGGTTTGTTTCCGACTAAGCAGGCCGCTGACGACACTGGTCGCGTGCTTAATCAGTGTTCCCTTTAGGGCAGTTTTATGTGCAAGAAGTAAAGCTGAAATTCTCACATTATCAGCGTATGCGAAACTCCGTCGCCGTCGCCGCCGCAAGTAATAAGGTGTGGCATTCAGACTCCGGCTCTGGTTGCTCTTTTTAGAACTGCGTCCTACTCTCTGACTTGTGGCGCCCATGCCATGACCTTGACCCCGCCCAAAGTTTGCTTGTGAGCACCCCCGATCAACTGTTGCCCACAGATGTTTACCCATGGAAGTGGACGCAAAAGATCTTCGTGCAGGCTTAGTAGCTACCTAGACTCGACACCCGTATGATTCGTCGCTCATGATAATCGACCTTGCATTCCTCACCCTCCACCGTGCCATTAAATTGCGTCTGCCACATTGTTCCGTCCCCTCCAGGCCTGAATAGCAAGATGCCAGTTTTAGCAGCACGCGGCGGTTATCTATCATACACCCAGCTACGAAACCTTGAGCTGACTTGCCGAATGTCTATCTTTTGAATTCCGCGCGAACAGACGCTCGTGGCGAGCCTAAAGGCACGTGTTGGTGCCAGTCGGCCAGTTCATGTCAGCGAAGCTCAACATTCTTTTATCATTATTAAACCGGGAACCAAGATCCAAAACCACCGACTAAGTGGTTTGATAAAGAGCTTCTTGGGCTAGTCTAGTCGGCCCAGGCCCTAGCAACAATTGGCTGCTCACGGCGTGGGAGTCATCCAACTATTGCTTATAGCGACGAGTAGGTTTCTTTGTTGCGTCGGTTGGCACTTGCTGTTGGCGCGTAGACAGAAATGACAGGGATGTTGGTAAAGCACGCTTCCATTCGTACATATGCTGAGTGTTCGGCAACTGGTTCCGACGGCAACAGTGCATGGTTCGCCTACTTAGAGAGACGGACCTCCGCGCTATATCAGCTAAATAAGCCGCACAGACCACTGGGATAGAGAGTGAATAAGGAGTTGACCTCAAGATCCTGATTTTCATGGAACTTCGGACGGGCAACAGGTATCCATGTCGTACTGACAAGGACCGAGCGCTGTCACAATTCGAACATCAGGGTCGAGGAACATTCGCACATTCCTGCATCCAGTGCTAAGTGTCCGCTTCGGATTTAGTAATCCGAATCGCACAATATTTGTGTCTACCTTTATTGCACCATCCTTGCTTGTGCGCGGTTTAGCAAGCCAAATCAGATGCAGTCCAAGCAAAAAGTGGTATAATGTCTAACAGCAGCCTAACTTGACGTTCTCGAAGGTCATTTGTAAAGAAGTTTCTTTCCTTACCAAAAATTCTAGACGAATAGAATTCTGACGTTTCACTATCAGCTTTCCTCTTCTACTGTCCAGTGGATTTTTTGTCGTTCTTAGGCAAAGGTTCCCGCGCTTCCACTGTTATGCGTAAATATGGGAATGTGATGTTTTCTCAAACTGGGGATGCTTTTGGTGGGCGTTGCCATTCATCACACCAAAACGTAGGTTACGCTCCAAGTCAATGTGCTCTGCGATCCCGGCTGGTTTATGTCGTTTGTTTTAATGCGCCCGAAAGGATCTTTCAGTACTTCGTTTTAATCTGCACATCGATAATTATGACCATCAAGGTAATTAAGACTGGAGTAGCCATTGCTGACTTATTTGGCATCGTCATCCTACCATACCCAATTCCGGTTCTAGAGGACCCGAAGCTAGCATCGCAAGGAATTCTTTTCAGTGCTCTGTCTCTGTTCGCCGTCATACACAGTGGATGCCTCACGATCGTAATCCAACTTGAGCCATCCCCTGTATAATGTCGCTCTGTAAGGTTCTGTATGTTGCTCTGGAGTGGTAATTGAATGTCTCCTCGTTCTAAGACGAGCCCAGGCGAAGTTACTGCTTACTTTCAAGGGGACAGTAATTGCAAGGACGTATTGGCAAATCGTGTGACAACTCCGCTATGTGCCCACTAACCGTTTCGTAGCTTGTTTGTCGGTACATGCATAACAGTAAACTTGTAAACGATTCCGGCTGCTGCTATCTCTGTCGGTCATTTTCAGGATGATTACTAAGGTGGGAATGCAGGTCGCTGCCAACATTTCTGAGTTGATCGACGCAAATGTTGCGTTTTGCGATGTCTCATGACTTTGCGTTGTGAATCCTGAGCTTTAGGTGCTTCAGCCAACTAGGATAATTCGATTTTCTCCTCGATATATTTCTCTGTTGCCAAGAGCTTGCAGTTATAACTTTCTTTCCCTTTTTCCCCTGCTCAGAGTGGTGGCAAAAACATCCGCTTTGTGGTTATGAACAATCTTCTGCCCTCTTCCATCAAGATACACGAAAAGTATGACCTGAAAGGCTCCTCTTACAAAAGAAAGGCTAGTGAGCGTGAACTCGCCAAAAGTTCCCCAACCCTTAAGGATCTGGACTTCAAGTAGGTTTGCAATATTTGCGTGCTTTTGGGAACTTTGTTGGCTTTTTTAACAGCCGTATGGGTTCCTCGTCTCAACTGTTTGTCCGGCACTTATGATTTTCAGTTTACTGGTATCTGCATCGATAATTTATTCGGGTGAAATGTACTCCTACTGGCTGAGAGATGGACAGACTTTGCTCACCGAGCGTCCCCTGCCTGCCCGCAGACTCGGTTTCTGCACAGGTGTTTTGACAGCTACGCGTTTCCAAAGCATTTTCAGCACAAACTTCCACCAAATAGGGATTTGACGAGATGGGCAGAATTATAGCGCAGCAGACAAACGTTTCACCTTCTTCCCTGGGCCTATCACTCGACATTACGCGAGTGCCGTCAGGAGAAAAAGTGGTGCTCAGAATTCATGAGTGAGAACGTCCAGAATCTACTTCGACATAGTGCGACAGAACAAACTTGTGAACGGCGAACGATGAGAGACCAGGCACAGAAAGGATAGCTCCTCGGGCTGCCTATTTCAACGTCGTCGAAAAAACGACAAGCTGGCACACAACCTGTCTTCGAAGGAGCTGGCCCGCGAAACAAGTGCAGGTGTTTTAACGTGAAACCCGTTTCAACGCAGCCAATTTCGACTGCGCAGCTCTGCAGCAGCGCCGCGCCTCCTTTCTTTGTCAGGCTTCCATTGCAGAGCCTCTGGGTATCACGGGCTAGGGCCACTCTATTGTTTTCGAACTTGTATCTGGGTACGTGCACTTTTGGACTCGCGCGTCTGCTAACGCCTGGACGTCGTCCTTCGCCTCTTTGGATAGAACCTTCTTTCCTGTTGTCGGGGGCTCCATCTTTCTCCTTACAAGTTTCAGCGTTATTCGCCAGTTTTGATAATTGACCCCCCCGTGCTTTTTTTTATTTTGTCTATCTTCAGAGAAAGGCATCCAGAGGGTATCCTGCTAGAGGCCGACACCTACGATGCCCTGATGAAGACAATCGAACGGGACTGTCGGGTAGGTGACCATATACGTTTGTCGGCTGATGAGACACGTATGCTAAATGAAGCCTAAGCGCGGGGCTGTAACCTTTCGTCGGAAAGCTTTGCTGCCATAGTTGAAGGCTAATTCTCCTAAACGCCGCTGCTATTGTCCTTTCGAAAAAAGGCTTATCACGAGCTCATTCCGTAACCTTCTTTCCCCCTCCTATTTATTCAATTAATATTGAATAATTTTGTATTCCCTCGATTTTATAAGTGGGGAGGCAATACTCTTAAGGCGAACCTCAGCAAATAAGTGACGCGTCCATTAGCAGTCGACTCGTTCAAATTTGGCTGAGTAGAGGCTGCTGCATCGCTGTTAACTCCAGACCAAGCAGCTGACTATATTTGAAAACCGGAAATATCAGGTATATTTGGACTTATCAGAATGACGAGCGGCGTCACCGAGGAGGGGTCTGACGTTTCAATCAACGATTTTGCCTAACCATCTTCAGAGGAGGGAGACTCCTGGGCATAATCCTCCCTATGCCGTTATTTTGCATATTCCGTGGGTCGCCGACCGTCGGAAACTATCACAAGCCACTTTTCACCTTCGAAGGGATTGCATACAAACAAATCAAAGACAACCCGATGGGCTCACATATCTCGGAGCTCATCTCTACGGCTTTTCTTCGAAAACTCGAGGAGTACAAACCCAAACTATGGGCACATTACACTTTTGTCCTCATCGACCAGGACAGGATCGAATACTATAAGGAGCGACTAAACTCTGTCATTTCCGATCTACAGTTCACCATTTTGGAGGCAGCGGAAAAGAATTCAGTTCTCGGATGTTCTCGTCTACAGCTAGCCGGACTGCCAGCTGGTGACCACGGTCTGCGGAAAACGGACGAACACGCTGCAACGGCAACCATCCGCTGAAAAATAAACGAAGCTGTGTACGTACGCCATTGCTGGCAAGTGAAAACTTACAGCAGCACATTAATCGCCACAGCGGTCGCCAAACGGAACGAGATGAGGATTTTTCAACGGC
>CACRXP010000717.1:235845-287540 GCA_902702965.1 Spirometra erinaceieuropaei
TAGTTGAAGGCTAATTCTCCTAAACGCCGCTGCTATTGTCCTTTCGAAAAATGGCTTATCACCAGCTCATTCCGTAACCTTCCCCCCTCCTATTTATTCAGTTAATATTGAATAATTTTGTATTCCCTCGATTTTATAAGTGGAGAGGCAATACTCTTAAGGTGAACCTCAGCAGATAAGTGATGCGTCCATTAGCAGTCGACTCGTTCAAATTTGACTGAGTAGAGGCTGCCGCATCGCTGTTAACTCTAGACCAAGCAGCTGACTATATTTGAAAACCGTAAATATCAGGTATATTTGGACTTATCAGAATGACGAGCGGCGTCACCGAGGAGGGGTTTATTTGCAGTCTGACGTTTCAATTAACGATTTCGCCTGACCATCTTCAGAGGAGGGAGACTCCTGGGCATAATCCTCCCTATGCCGTTATTTTGCATATTCCGTGGGTCGCCGACCGTCGGACACTATCACAAGCCACTTTTCACCTTCGAAGGGATTGCATACAAACAAATCAAAGACAACCCGATGGGCTCACATATCTCGGAGCTCATATCTACGGCTTTTCTTCGAAAACTCAAGGAGTACAAACCCAAACTTTTGTCCTCATCGACCAGGACAGGATCGAATACTATAAGGAGCGACTAAACTCTGTCATTCCCGATCTACAGTTCACCATTTTGGAGGCAGCGGAAAAGAATTCAGTTCTCGGATTTTCTCGTCTACAGCCAGCCGGACTGCCAGCTGGTGACCACGGTCTGCGGAAAACGGACGAACACGCTGCAACGGCAGCCATCCGCTGGAAATAAACGAAGCTGTGTATTCACGCCATTGCTGGCTAGTGAAAACTTAGAGCAGCACATTAATCGCCGCAGCGGTCGCCAAACGGAACGAGATGAGGATTTTTCAACGGCTTTCCACGAGCATTTATTGAGAGGGGCCGAATACCACAGATTCAGCGGGATGTAAAGGGCAATCATTTGACATGGCCGGGCATTTAGCATATGAAGGGGGTTTCCGAGGCCATGGCTAGATCCCTCGCGCCACTCAGGAGGAGAGTTCCTCGTAGACCTGACTCACAAGTCCGCCAGCAAGTTGTGCGGTCAAAATATCCCATTCATAATCAGGGGAAGTCGGCCGTTGTCTACCGACTCTGCTGAAGCCGTGGAAAATATTATTACGCCGGGAAACCGGCCGATGGCGGCTGACACGAATGCCGGAGCACCAGTTGGTCGTTCGAAGGTTGAGCCCAAAATCAGCGGTAGCGACTCATGCCGCGTAGATGGGACACATTTTCAATTTTGATACAGCTGAGATTGTGGGCTAAGGCGCTGGTCACACGAGGTAGGCGCGGGAAGCCTTTAGAGGCGAAGAGACGAGTCCCAGGAAGTAGTCTTGAAGAAGGAGACGATCGTGTCTCCTTCTTTGCGGGAAGCCTTGTTGTCACGAATGAAGACGAAATTTCGAATTTCAGGTGCATGCATAAGTGAAGAAGAAGAGTCGATCACCGGAGCGCTTTGTTTATTGTCCTGAGCTTTCAGACCCCACCCATACCACCATGTGCAATAAGGTCATGAAAATCAAAGACCGGTTAAAGCCTGAAGAGCAATCTGGAGTAGTGTATCGCATTCCGTGTCAGAATTGTCCTTGTAACTATACAGGACAGACTGGGGGCATGCTCGGATCGCGCATACACGAACATAAGCTGGCTGTGCGATGATACGACTCATTATCAAAAGTGGCCGCCCACACCTACAAAATGGGTCACGAGTTCAACTTCGCAGCCACCCAAATAGTCGCCCACGCCGGAAACAAAACAGGCCGAGAATTGATTGAAGCCTAGACTTTCACAATTCTTCTTTGTAGGAGACAGCAAAGGATCAAAACAATCGAGACCAGTTATCGCCGTGGTCACTCGGGCGGGGGGGGGTGGGAACGGCACAGGCCATGGTGAAACGGGCGTCCCACTTGCGGTATTGGGACCTACGCATCAGGCAAAATACGCCATTTATTGAGAGAAGTACTCAGGGTTCACCAGTCTCTGAAGATAGGTGGCCGTAATCGTTGCTCGAAATGTTAGACCGCAAACAGACCTCTTACCGGAGGATGTCCCTTCTTTTAACGTGCCACCCGGAAATCGCTGTCCCGCGAATATTGATTTATGAACATTAAAAGAACATGCAGGATTGTGATAGAGGGGCGCTCACCGATCGCGTTACAAGACACACGTCCCGGTTTCTGTCCTGGGGCTCGTGCTCGAACTCGAACTCGGAACTCGATATACAGAAAGAAGATCAGTGTAGTTCAGCGGTTTCATGCCAGAGCTCCAGGTCTCAGTATATTGGCTCTCGGTCCGTCGTACAGGCAACCTATCTAATTCCCCTCTTTTCTGCGAAGTTATTGTCATGAAAAATACTCGGGGTATTATCGCCTAACGGAGATGAACTTGTAATGCATTTCTTTCTGTTGACAAAATATTCCTATTATCGATATTTTGATGTTTTTTGATGGTCGGACACGAAGTTCGATCTCAGAATTTTTGGTCCTTAAGCCCTTAGAAGGAGACCACATTCAGGCTATTAAATCGAAATATTGACTTTCTTATTTATTCGCTTGCAACTGCAATCGGTAGGACAACCTTCGAGATTACGATTTTTCACGACCCTATTACAAACTATTCAATCGAAAAAACTCAAGCACCATTTTAATCACATGTAGTGGCGTTGTCCTCGAACTCCCGACTGCCGCATGACGCCACCTTGCCGGGGCCAGGCCGTGCCGATCTACAGGATGTAGTGTTGAGGTTGGATGGAGTCGCTAGGTCAGTCGGTCCAGTCATCGATACTGCAAAGAGCAAAGTGTTTTCGCGTTGCGCATACGACTATGAAAAGGCACCTCTGGCACTTAGCAGTTGATAATTTGAAGAAGTGAGCAATTTCAAACATGTCAGTGCACATTGACAGAGTAACGACAATATCGTTGCCCGGAGGTATCTATGTGTGCGTCACAATCTCTCCACTGTTACAAAGATCCGTGTGTACTGGATATTAGTTCGGTCATTTATCTTCCATGATTGCGAAGGTTGGGTTGCACACGTGGAAGACGAGTGAAAGCTGGAGGTGTTTGACCACCATTGTCTTAGGACCATCCTTCGACTGAAATACGCCGACTTTGTTCCAAATGAGACAGTCTGCACTCCTTGTAACATAATTGTGGGGATATTTTAGGCCACCTGAGAAAGACTACCGAGGTAATTTGGGCACGTTGGTCATCGCCGGCCGAATAGGCTCATCGCCCTTTATCCGACGACGCAGATGACGTCAACTCAAAACCTGACTCAGTAGGGCCCATTATAATATGCAGGTGGTTCTTCGATCTCTGGTAATTGTTTTTCATCGTCAGAAAAATCCCCCAGATTCGCTGCCACAGGTTTCCGAGCATGGTAAGGTACAGTCGGCGGTATCATCGAGGTCAGCTAAGTCAGATATGATTACTGCCGTTTCACGTGCTCTGAGAAGATTCGTGGACTTTGTTGTCTTTTTGTCTGCAATTAGGTTTACCCTTCCCCTCTTTTGCAGGTCTTAGAGTCGTTTCGGATAATGGACTATTCCTTTCTTCTCGGCATCCATAACCTTGATCAAGCCGAGCGTGACCGACAGGCTGTAAGTTTTGACAATTTTACTTGATTCTGTTGACGTTTTCAAACTGTTTTCCTGGCTTACTGTGGCCTAGTTGTGTGCCTCCTGTTCCTGCCTGGCGTTTTCTGATTAGTTGAATAAACACGGGGCCGGTTTGTTGCATGCCTTCTGCTGTTATGCACCTCGGGGTTTCGCGTAAGCTCACTTGCCACCCATTCCTACTGTCTGGCCTATGCTTGTTGTCGTCATTGTAAATAAAGTTTTCTAAACTTATATTAAACATTATTTTTTCTGAGGATCCTGCAAGCGTCCGGCCTTCAAGTTTGTAACGAGCCAGCTAATATGCCCTTGAAGTACGCATTGTCGGCTAATTTTAGTGTGCCTACCCAGATAGCAGATACCGCTTAAAGGAATGGTGGTAGGCATACCTTTTAGTCACATGCTCCTGGTTCTATCAAACGTATCCTGTTTGCATGCATTGACTAGTGTACTTCTTTCTCGTAAATCCCCTTGCCAACTTTGTCAGCCTTGGTTGGATCGGCTGAGGCATGTGTGCGCGTTTTATGTTTTTTTTTAAATCTGGACAACTGTTTGGAATAGTCAGAATTGCCGTCGGTCCAAAGCTCGTACCAGAAATACAAATTTGATAAAATCGCGTGTGTTTCCTGATCGATACTTACTCTCGTCTTCCACCAACATTGCCTTCATTTACAGAAATGTCCCCTATATTTAACAAGTTTTTAATTCCAGACGTTGCAGTAATCTGGGTGGGTAACTTGACCCAAATGGGATTAGATTCGTGGCTCCCCGTGAGGCCTCGTGGATCAGGTGGCTAGAACGTTGGCTGTACTAAAGCCTCCCCCTTGCTGTCATGGGTTCGAATCCCACGGAGGTCGTTGAGGTTTTCACATTTAGGTTCAAATAAATTATTCAAAATCTGCAAAAACGCCTATTACATTTCTCACCGTCTAAGAGTCAAAAGAAGTGACGGTTTTTTATTTTCATGCTACTAGACGATCTTGACAATCGTTTTAGGTTTATGGCATGTGCAAAGTTCGTCCCCCCGACCCTTAAGCGTCTTCAAAAAGAAGATCGTCGCGTCATTATTCAGGACAGATCAAGAAGAAGGCTTGTTGTAAGCAGCTGTATTGGTGCTGCAGTGTTTACTTGTTCGACTTTAGAATCAAAGGCTAGCATGGACTAATCCACGGCTCCATTCTCAATCTTTGCGATGGTGGTTAAACGAACTTGTCATTTTTCGCTCTTCCGTGTTGCCTCATGCTGTAGCACTAGGGTACTCGCTGAGGATACGAAGTCTAGTATATCAGAGATTGAGCATACTACCGCAGACCGCGTCCCTATAAGGGACAGGTCGGCGCGCCTTAACTCGTTCAGTTACTGCACTGACACGCCTGAGCACGCTTCCCTTCAACTTTTCAGTTGTCTGGAACAGTTGTTTTAACGGTATTGAGAAGATATCGGCAGGGCTTGACGAAGTAGGAAACGGCCAGAATCGTTTATCCTTACGTTTAGTCGGACGGAAGTCGTCAGCCAGCCTTCTGAAATGGAACTTCCAATTACTGCCTGTCCGATACCTTCGAATCGGTCGTAACTTGTCATTCCTGGGTTGTTGTCTTTATCAGCGTGTCCTTTTGGTCTCTCCACGATGTGTTGGCCAAGCAATTGATTTTCAAGTCGGTTTACTTAACGAAACCAATGCCGAAGTATTGAAAATGCGTAATGGATTATCAGTATTTCCACATGAACGACGCGGCCAATTGTTTATGTGTCTTACAGAACTTCTAACTGAATATCGTGTTCCATGTTTCACGGACCTTCGGCAGTTTTCAAGCGAAAGTGCACCCAACGTCACCGTCCAAAGGTTTCCGAGGGTTTCTGTTCCCTTGATTTTTCGCATTCAAGGTTAAGGACGCTCGCACGCACACCTTATTGTTGTTACACCAATCATGGGATCAACGCAGTCACTTCTTCACGTTAACGTTTGCTCCTCCCTTATTTTAAATTCGAATTTTAATACCTAAGTGACAACCCTTTGCCCAGGGCCACTCGGACATCAGAAGTCCAGACAGCAGTCCAGTGGCCTCGGTGAAGTTGCCTTGAGGTTTGGAACCCGAAAGTTTACACGCCTGATCGCATTAGCCGAGCCTTCATGATTGGAACGGTTAGCTCCCTTGGTGACTGCCTTGGTGCCTTCTTGCTTTGCATCATAATTTCCGTTTCACCGTCTGCCGTTTTTGTATGGCTTGGTGCGGCTTCCATCGAGATACTCACAAATCGGGCTCGGCGGAGAAGTGACTGTTAGGCTGGAGCTCTTCCAATAGTTTTTTTCATCTTAAGCGCTTAACTGGACGTTATTTGAGGGCGACCAGGACTGCCCACTTCACCAGGTACTCGAGAAAATGCGAAAGAAATATCCCCAGTCATTTCACCATGGCGCCGTGTTTGTGGGCCTGCTTAATTAACGTTCACCGAACTCCCCTTATATTAGCAAACTGTTAAGACCCTGTCTAAATATCGCCAATTTGAGTTATCATATTTGGACTAGCCCTGAACCATCTGTCCGTTCAGCTTAAAGTAGGTATTTAGAAATGTACTCTGTGGGATTCACGCCCTCCCTGCATGATTGTTTGTCGAAATTCTAGTTGTGATGCTTCCCGTAGTTATTTACATCCTACCCACGTCATGCGTGTGTCTTCTGTCCATCTCATGACAGAAAGTTGGCGTTAATTTATTACTGCGCCCCTGTGCGCCCTTTGGTTCTTGAATTTGTGCTTGTGCAATCCAGTCTTATGAACGGCAACTGTTTGCCCCCATTCTCTAACTTTTAATCCACTATGATCCAGCGCGGAGTTTGGTATCAGGCTAATTAGTTATGCTTACGCCCGTGTCAGCCGCGATGCGCTCTACAACCTACGAAACTTTCATAATGTTGCCAGGTAGTGCCAATCCTTAAGCGCGGACTTCGCGTTTGATGGCCCTGTGTTGCTTTGCGGGCATTAATCAACGAACCTTATAGGATAGTCATTCTTTACGAACCGAACATTGAGATGACGGATCTCCTTGAATATGGCTTGCGATGTACTACAGTGCTTCTAGACTCACTTCTTTAGTCATCACACGGCTTGTTTGGGTTTTGCTACGCCCGCGCCCATCTCCAGTCGGCTTGACTTTGTTTTGCAATTTATACGCGATGGGTGTGGGGGAGAGAGAGCGAGGTAGGTGGGGCGCAAGTGCCGCTTAAAGCAGCCCGATTCACTCTCAGGTCACGACTGCACCCTCAGGGTAAGCGACGAGTGAAGCACCAACTTGGAATGGGTTCAGTCTTCCTGTTTTCGTTGCCACCCGTTTGCTTTGTCACTAGAAAGCTAGGACCGAAAACGGTCGCCTGTTTCCATAACTTGCGCGCCATAAGTGGGTGCTTTCCAACATTCTCCACTTACAAACGACAATGGCGTTTTTCGCATAATTTTGACAAATTTTCGGTGAATACTTTTTGAAGAAAACGACGCCTCAACTCTTTTACCACATCCACGGCCAACTTCAAAAGTGATTTCGTAGGTGGACTTTTTACTTGTTATTAAAGATAATTTTACTGATTTGTGGCCTTTGTCTGACGGATAATAAATGCCCTAACTGCCCCGTGAGTCTAAAAAACGTTTACATGCGACAAAACTATGTGGACTATTACAATTATCGGATGTGTCAACGGCCTGATGACGCATGACTCATCATTGTCTACGTGGGAGCTGGCATGGTGGCAGTAGTTACTTCCTGCCGATATCCTTCTAATTCACTATTTCTTCTTGTGTCAGTAACCTAGCACTATCAGTACAGCTATGTCAGTAACATCAGCACTGCCAGAGAAAGCGTAATTGGTAGGCCTTGCCACGTCTTCACGGCGTTTCTCCTCGTGATGTGTTTGTATGCTTTTAACTTTTAGCACAGAACAAAACGGCAGACGTCTGACAATGGTGAGTTTTCCATTTTATATAACTTGTTCTTAATCTCATCCTCAGCCTTGTTCAGTTACGCATTCATGGGAGGAAAGTGAGTGTCTTAGGTCACACCGCATTTCATCTGCTTAAACCGTCACTATGTAGGCAGCCGCGTGCGCATTATCCGTTTGTCATCACTCCCTGGGCATGGAACTGCCAGTATAGGCCATTCCGATAGTCCTGGAGCATCCTTTTTTCGAAAAACTTGGAACAAGGCAAAGGGACAAAATTCATCGACATCATCAAATTTCGCAACCTTTCATTTATTTGCAGAGAATATTCGCCCAGTCGTACAGATGGGGAAAATTGTAGAAAGATTAAATGCAATAGGATTATGGCGCAGTTATTAGTCAGTCAACTGAGTCGTGCAGGCAGGCCTAGTGCTCAATACAAGCAGTACTCACGTGAATCGTTTGGCTGCACAACTCTGGGCTCTCCCGTATTCGTTTGACCTCAGAGTAACCCTGTAGGTGAGCCCTTTTTTGCTCATGCAGCGGTTCTTAAACCACAGCTTTGGCTAGTGTCCACTAGTTGCTTTGTCACTAGACTTCTCCCACTTTAGTAAGTGCGAAATCAAGTGAATCAAATCAAGTCGAGGCTACGCCGCTAAAGTTTGGCTTGGTGATCTGAGGAACTAAATCAAGAATGCTAATCACTTTTCATACTAATGGTAGCTACTTAGTTAGGCCCTAACATGGCCCTCTTTTAGAGCATGATTGTCTGGCTATCAAGACCAGCTCTCGTTGACGCGCCAGATCTGGAAATTATTTTGTGTACTGCCAGATGAGGCAATCGAAAACGCCGTTACTGTAACTTTTCGGTGCACGTTTCGCGATTGCACTAAGTTTTCTTGCGAAAAGTTTTCAGATTGAGTTTGCTTAATGCTCGGAGAAGAACTATAGCAGGGTATTCCTTCGACCATACATTACTGAGGTGGTGATGGACCAAGCAACTCCCCAGCACTACGGGACTCGAATAAGGATTATTATTTTTCTATTACTGTCTATCAATAATAGTGAAGCCGTGATGTGCGCAGGGACAGATGGCCTCGCACAGCGTGCATTGCTATATTCGTGATCCTCCTACGCGAAGTGAATAAATAGGAGCACTACCTTCCAATTTTCTGCCTACCAGACCTTAGAGTGAGCAACAGACAATCGCCACAAGTCTTATTACATCTCAAGGGAGCGTACTATTAGACTGTTAAACTATTATTGGCTTCGGAGAAAAGCGGCCACTCAAAATGTATTAAACTGCGTTGCGAACATCACAGTGTTCTACATATAACTGACAGCCCCGGAAGACACCTTAGAGCGCGTAGGACTAACAAAACCACTGTCTTGGTTGTATTATTTTTCCCCTGCTCAAATTTAACCGTGATATTCGGGATACAAGGAAGTAATTGCTGCATTTATGCCGTGCATTAGGGAGGATCAGATGCCTCCACATTGCCAGGGGTCAACTGTTCGTTCTTCTGATCTTTCAGCCAAGACACCGACCTCCTTACCCGATAGTCAAGGGGACGAGGGCCTTGGAACACTCTCCGAGCCGCTACCTCATCGAGCCGGCGCATCTGGTGAAGTAAGATCCACAACGCCCTCTAGTGTCATCGGTAGCCGGAACACCACACCCCCGAAGACCGCTTCACCCTTCCTCCGCAATCCATTCCGCGCAAAATTTCAAAAACGTATCACTGCTTATTCCACCGCCATGGAATCCATTGAGGCAAAGGCGGAACCCGTCGAGGTGGAAGCCGACGAACGCAGTCATATTCTGTGAGTTTACTGCGACCAGTTGCACACAACCATGTTGCGGCCGTGATAAGCTCCTCTTAAAAATACACTTGTTGCAGGCCAAAGCACTTTGATTATTGAAGGCGGTTGTTTGCAAAAGGATTGTACTTAAAAGAATAGGAGGATGGCCTTCGTTTGAAGACTGCCAACTAGTGTTTTTTACTTTCCTGCATGCCCGCTTTCACACACACTTATTCGATCACTCTTAGTTTACAGAAGTCCTGGCCCTTAGAATGTCCGGTTTAGTTTTCAAATTGCCTCTCTGTTCTGTCCCATAAACTGTTAGGTCTTGCGGTCAAACCTTCGCAATTAGCTCTCTTACGGCAGTGCTGCCGATCTTTCGGTCTTATAGTCTGTGGATACTCGTTTTCCTTTTTTTAACCGGACAGACTTTCGTTATGCGCGATGTCGATCAGACCTGATCCTTAGGTGTTGTTGAAAAGGCATAGGCTGTGGCTGGGGAACTTACTTGACCAGAGAAATGTAATGAATCTTACTCGGCATGCTCACGCTGTACTAAGTCTACTCTAGTAGATGAGCGGTGACGCCCACTGTTGTCCTGAAAAATGCAGGAATAGCTTTTACGATCGCCACATCATATCTTCCTAGGTTGCCTTTAATGACTGGGGCGGCTACTTCCATGCTGCAACAGGGGTATTGAGAAATTTGGCCCGTGTACCTTCAGCGCAATGGCCACGGAAGAAGTACGGTGGCGAAGCGGGAGGCCCATACTTCTCTTTGCAATCAAGTGTCAATTGAAAAGGAGTGATCATGGGTGTGAAGCACGCGAGTTCTTTTGTACTGCTCACGAACAGTAGACTTTTTTTCAACAATGATCGACTCTAAGCAGTTTTTCGGCCGTCGGATTTCTCGACTCACATAATGCATTAGAGCGGACAACTAACTAAATTCCCCTAAAAATCATAAAGTTAATTTCATGTCATTTTTCTGTGACTTGTTCTCGCCTACTTCTTCATTTGTCAAGTGATTTTTTGAACTGACGCCGGCGTGTCACGTCAGTTCCCTTTCCGCAGCTGGGCATATTTTATAGGCCATTCTACCTTCTGAGCTAGGAAATAGGCCGGGGGAAAGAAGGCTTGGCCGTCACCTTTAAAATAAGATGGACGCCTCCAGGCCTGTTTGGACCAATTTAATGCTACTCATGAGCAGACTGCTCGCAAACAACTGTTCAATTCAATTACACCATAAAATCATTTTCCTTCTCCATTTTTTTCGGTGTTTTCTGCCAGGACATGTCGGTTTCTTTGCCGAGGGCCTGTATATTAACAACATAGTCCGACCTATTCCAGGACTAGTCGCCCCACCTCCTTCGAATCCTTGCTTTGTAGGTTTGCAAACTGGCAGGAAAGTCCCTCTGCTCATTGAGATGCTGGTTGTACTGGCTTCTTGGTGTAATCGCTATAAAGTACGAGTGAACTGTATACATCCTGCTTACCTAAGCCACATCATGACGCACCTGTATGAAAAGATACTGCGTCCAGCCAGTAATTCTCTCATGCATTTTGGCTTATTGTACTCGTTGTTTAGAGCGTAAACATCGCTGAACATATTTGCACCACGTCCACCCACATCTTCAGTTGCCTTGACCGTGCATTACGACGTGAACTCGTTGGAATTTGTCCGAGACATTAGGCTAATGCTTCGTAAGTTTCCCGCGTAGGATATCCCCCGCTCTCTCCACCGTTACGCAGGCACCCCTGTGACACACAGGAAAAAGTGAATGAGCAACCGAGTGTGTTGCGACAACCTCACACACCAATCGATCAATCGTTTTACATTTTTGCAGGATGGGTGGGATTCCAGCTCGCAGCAGATCCGGCGACCGCCTCTTCCTCTACATCGGTATTATTGACATTCTCCAGAGTTACCGCGTAATAAAGAAAATGGAGCACACTCTGAAGTCCGTCGTCACCGATGGGGTATGCTTCTCTTTTCTTTTTGAAAAGTCCATTCATATACCTATCCGCCTACTTTAATACTCATTACATCACTTCTGATACTTGTACAGAATCAGGATCAATATTTTGCATGGGGGTACTTAACAATCCATTGCCCAACGACCCTTGGCTATTTTTCTGATTATAATGTATTTAGGAATAGTGTTATGAGAGAATTCATTTTCTGCTGGCTGTCAGTTAGCGGCCTCTGCCACCCATCCGGCGCTTAATTTTTCGGAAACCAATATATCGGTGTGCGTTGGCCCTCTGTTGTCTGACTAAAACACCTTACTCTTTTCTCTCCCCTGCCATGACTTCATATTTTTACAGTGGCCTCACAAAAGTTGCCGTAAATCTCGAATTGCCAGCAACGCCGGGGTGTTCAGACAACATAATTGTTGTATTTTCAAACTAGATGGAGTTTGTCATTTTATATGGCCGAGCTGTAGGTTGTTCTCTGTCATCGGGGGCTCAGAATAACATGAATGGAGACACAAGGAAGTATACGGTATCAAAACCTCACTAATTCTTCTTGATAATTCAAATTTATAGGTGGCACGAGAGACTGCTTTCAATGAATAACGTGGCCTTACCACCCAGGCCGGCAATTGAGAACGAATAGCATGTTTTGCATCACTGCTTTTACCTCAAAATCTTAGGTCAAGGCTAAAAGACCGATATATCATTGGCTGCTACCCACTAAATGACTATTACAATGTTCCCGTTTTTGCCCCCAAAACTGCTCAATAAAGGTACAATCCCATGCGCTATTACTTGTGTTTGTGTTCGTTGTCAACCGAACGTCTTTAGATGTCACCAAAATCCACACTATCGTGCGCTAGAGCAGCACATACTCTGACCGACGATTAGACTCTGGACGATTGCTGATTACTGTGCGTTGCATGCTGGAAAACACCAAAGAATTTCTCACACGGTGTCCTTTTCAGACACCATGTAAATGCACTTGACCGTTCTTTCCATCCACCATTACGACAGTGGCTCTAATTCGACCAGGGTTTCCAAACGGTCACGGTGCAGACCCATCCGCCCCACGACCGGCGGAGTGCATGACCGAGCCATCTTCGACGAAGATTTTTTTTTCAATCACTTGCGAGAGGCATTTCTGCTCTACTGAGACTTGCTTAGTCAGCTGGAAACACTTGGCAGATTGTAACCTACAGGAGAGCAGCTCTGATTGTAGCCTCATAAACCCGACCCTTTGTTCCTGTTGAGTCTTTTGACTGGGCCATCTTTACCTTAGGAGATAGTTGGACGTTTTTCGTCTTAACTACCTGACGATGCTTTGTTTCCTCCCGACGTTGACCTGCTGCTAATATTAAGCAACGGGAGTTAATCGTGTCCGCGACCTTGAGTCTTTCATCGTGCATGGATAGAGTGGAAGTTTTCTGCGGTACAGGCCACTGCACAGGGCCGTAGTCATCGCAGCGTTCAGCCCCAAATTGAACTTTCAGTGTTCGATGCGGACAAAAGCAGGCGCCGTTTCACTGATGTGGTTCAAAACAGGACGATGTTCTGGGCCTACTGGACATATGACGTAAGGAGATTTTACTCAATCTTCGCCTCCCTGCAGCTGTCAAGTTCTGCAACAACAATTCTCCGTAATGCGAATTATAACATTTGTGTGGGCGTTATTGTCACTTGAAGGTCACTCGACTGAATGACAACTGTTCTTTCTTGGTGAACCAGACTGAGTGCCTTAGCAACGGATCGGTGTATTTGTAATATGACCCTTTGAAAGCAAACCACGCCACTGTGGACCAGGGTTTATTCGCCACATAATCCCCCGTTTGAAAGTTACGCTGGTCCGTCTAAGCGCTGACAAAGCTTCTCCGACATCAGTTGCCGCCGGCCCTAACCCCCCTGATAACGCCTCGAACAAATGCTTTTGAAGTTTGCTGGGCCCGTTGTGTTAATGATAAGAAAGGCCGAATAATTTCAGACGGCGTCTACTTTAGCGTACAACGACCTGGAATTTTGAATGTGACCTCTCTAGAGTATGTTTGTTGTCGCCTACGTCAGCCCTTCTCTTAGACAGTAAGACGTATTGGGAATGATTGTATCTCCGCCCTGCCTCTCCTTTTGTTTCCTAAGCAATCAAACAGCGCCGCAACTTTCGAGGCGAGTTCAGTAACCAATCCATGTGAAACTGTGTGTCATCCGTCTTATCTGCCTTGTGGGAAATTACGTTGACGTTGATGAGGAAGAAAAGAGAGTGACTATAAGTTCGCATGAGTCGGGTATTCGTCTTTACCTAGGTTAACATTCTCCAACAATAGGGGGTGGTAGTGGGAGAAGGAATCCAGGTTGTGCAAAATTAATCGTGATTGCGTTAAATTACCCTGATGTACTAAGCTACCGCTTTCCTGCTAAACAATCACATCATTGCTTCCGGTTACTTGGAGGTTTAGCATTTTTTTTCATCAGACCGTTTCCTTTGCGGACTTACGTAAAGACTGCGTAATCTGTTAAGTCTCAGTGGAGTCGGCATGCATCGATCCAGATGGCGTCTCATGGTAAAACAGCACCGCTTTTGCTGACAGAATCCTCAAATAGGGAGGGAACCAATAGTAAAAAAACGTTAAAAAGCCGCTACTTTCCTCCTCACTGTCTTTATCAGCCTTCCACCCCTTTATCCCACAGAAAAATAAAAAACGGACTGGCTAACTTGTATCTTGCGACATACTTGACGTAGCAAATTTTCACTGCGGCGCATTTATCTCTCTTCACATCAAAGGGACCGCATTGCGTTGGAACAATCACCGGCCCAGGTGGTTGGAACCAGCTAATTGCAGTTTCCTAAGCATGCGTTCAGTAGCCAATGACTGTATCGGTCTGTCTTGATAAAAGGAATTCGAAAAGAAATTGTGCGAGTATGGATTTGTTTCGCGGCACGCCTGTTTATCATGTGCTAATCAGAACGTGGATTGTACAAACACTTGGTATGCGTTTGACACTATGTTTCGCTATTACTCAAGTTGGCCACATGTAGACGTGGTTCGCTTTGGACTGGGGCTTTTCGCCACTTCAGTCACTGCACGCCGCTTAATTTCCAGTCGATCTGGCTCAGGCCTTCCGCTAGTGTAATGACGGGAAAGAAAAGATAACGAAGTCAGTACAGCTCGGATTCTGTATTTACTTTCACCACAATAGACCTGGCGTGCTTTAAATCATGAATACGCGCCAAAAGTTTTGACTTCCAGGGGTATCGATTGTCAGAATAACTCGTCCCTTCTCCTGACTGTGGGCATGGCGGAAATTGCTCCTTATTAGTATTACCTTATTGCTTTCATCTTTCATGAGAAATTCAAGAACCCTTTATTGGAAGTCTGGCTATGTACGTGACTTGACCAGCATGTGCTAACATGCCCTTGCACATCACCGGCCATCTGTCAATGTGAAAGTGATTGAGTCAGATTCTGCGCAAATTTCACTCACCATCAATCAGTTCACGCGTAGGTCATAGCTATGCTCCCTGGACCGTGATGGTTTTCGTTTCCTGAGACAGGCAGACTATCATGGCATTCAATTGACTTCCAGATTTCGAATGTGCTTTTTCAGGATGAATTGCAGCGTTGTTTTCACGAATAACTTCCTTTTTTTCATTTTTCGAGATACTGTTGACCTAAGTAAGGATAGTTCTGGTTAGTTTCTTGATGGTGAAAGGAGATCACAGGAATCAAGGTTGTTATGATATCACAGATCGAGAACTGGCCGCTGATTAAAGGAGTGGGATATCAACCCAGTCATGAACTCCCTTCTTCTGTCTGAGCAAATTTGTTTGCAAATTTACTGTTTCCCCAGTGTCCGAGTGGCCCTTTTCTGAGATGTCGGTGAACGCTACTGTTTTTATTGTCACCTGGCTATTTCCAGGTAAGACGGTTTCCTTGCCCTGTAGGGATGGATGATGTCAAAGTAAGACAGTTCTTGAGGGTGTTACCTAGACTATTTGTTCTCTGAGTGGGGATTTTTATTTCATGCGTTGGCCTATTTAAAAGTAAAACCAAATTGTCCGAGTTCATAGACCCCTAGAACGAATACCTTTTATGGATATGCTCCTCACCGCGTTATCAGCGTTCCTCTGCATGTGTCCGATCTAAAACACTAGTTTGGTATTTCGTTAATGAGTGTCGATCCCTTTCCCTTAAGTCTAGAAATTAGGGGTGTGGTTGATCGAATCATTGTCTAATATTGTTATCATTGCACTTTGGTTAGCTAAAGTTCCCCTTTTTTCAAATCGAAATTTCGAGACATAAAGTCGCCCTAAGTTCATGACTACAACGTGTTTTCTCTCCAGCTATCGGAAATAATTTTGTTGAATTGGGAAACAAGCACTGAACTCTGTATAAAGTCCTTGCGTCCGTATTTCACCCATTGATATGTGCTTTCTCACAAACTAACGCGTGTGAATATGCAGGTTTGATTTGTCATACTTCTCAGCGTAGTATGCAGAGAAGTCTGAATTGTCACTAAGGGTTTTGTTTCTTCTCCACAGTATGCCTCGCATAAGAAAACGACTACATCGCAATAGACTCATTAGTGAGGCTCAGTAAATTTGATGTGCCATTTGGCAACCATTTCTATTCCGCTCGTCGCATTTAAATGATCTTGCTACCTAGGGCACTTTCCCTTCATCGAAAAGAATAAGTAAAATAAAACTTGCTTAATCTGACTAGCCGGCTGGCGGACTATATGATCAGCCATGAACATCCAACACACCCCTCTCCCATTCTCCCCTCCAGACAGTGCCGTACCACATTGCCTTGCGCCATTGTGGAGTTCAGTTCGTTTAGTGAATAGATGACCCATATTTTATACTGTCGGCCGTTTTTTCATGTTTGTTCGGCTTACCGTGGCACTTGTACTTGGTACAACTGCTATCATGTCTGATCTAGCCAGCCACGATATACCGAACAGTACCTCTCCACACCTGACGATCCACGGCAGCAGATCTGGACAGTTCAATCCATCCTATTCGCCAACGACGGCGAAGGTCCAATAAGCACCTCCATGTCTTGACGAACCGTGTCGAGTCAGGTTTTCATTTGACCCCCTCTCTGGCGCCTCCAATAGCCTAACGGCGCCGGATCGAGGGCAGTGACACTGAGCTTCTGACGTGGAAGACTAGGAGCATGCCCAAACCACTTCAGTCGTCTTTCTTGTTTGGCCTGGGTTATCCTTGCACTGTCACAGCAAGTGCGGGCTGTCTCATTCGAGACGAAGTCGGTGTACATCACTGGAAGGATGGTCCTCAAGCAGTGGTGGTCAGATACCTCTAGTTTTCGCTCGTCTTTCACATGCACAGCCCAGGATAGACAACCATAGAGAATGACAGACCGGACAGGTATGCCGACGTCTCCGGGTGCCTGGTTGTTGCGTAACTTTCGTTTGGCATCGGCGACCTCTCCTTCAGAAGGGGGGTCGCATGGCACTGCATAGCTTGGAGAGGGAAAGAACTCAGCTGCAGAGGGAAGGAAGAACTAGTGGGTTGGGTATCGAAGTTGAGATGGTGCTCGAAGTGCTTACGCCAGCGTTCGACTTTGTTCGAGTTGTCAGCAGTAAAGCCGCCACTCATGTCGCGAACACGGTCGTTCAGCGCAGAGGGCTTACCATTAACTTGGTGGATAAGTTGGTAGAGTTTTCGACTGTCACCAATGTTAGTAGGCCTGTTGCACGGTAGTCGATATTTCAGCCTAATATTGTTTCTGGTCATCCCTTGTCGACTTTGCCGTCATCTTTCGAATTTGGCGAAAGGAATCATCATTACGGGACCTGGCTCGAGCCGTCTGAGCAGACAACTGCAGGGTTCTTCCGCATATTCAGTTAATGCGGCGTCGCTGGGTGTATCCAAGGGTTTTCTCAGCTGCCCCATAGACCGACCTTTTCAGTGGCGACTACTGGTTGCCGCGTTCCCCGTCGGCCCGGGTTGTAAAACAGAATCGGATTTCTCTGCTCAGGGCCTCGGTAGTGCTGGTTTGCCAGACTTTTGCGACATCGATGCATCTAGGACGTCACATTTTTGGCGCGGATATGAGGTGGAATTTCAAGCGTGTACGAACGAGGACATGGTTTGACCCATGGGCTTTACCAGTCTCGGCACCACACATCGATCTGCTATCGTGAACCCAGCTGCGGAACCTTGAGCTGACTAGTATGTAGTTAATCTGACTGGCCGTATGAGCGTAGTTTGAATACCTGCTCAGTAGATGTTTTTTTACGATGCTGGAAACACGTGTTGGCGACAAGCAGTCAGTTCTGATCAGCAAAGTTCAACTGTCCTCGGCACTTCGACATTGACAAGGCCAACGCGGCCAATAGGATGACTGTTTCCAATGCCCGACAGCGATCTGCTGATCGCGGCGAGGGAGTCTCAACTAGCACTTGCGGCTGCGAATAAAACGCCTCTATCACGCTGTTCGGCAGCTCAAGTAGGTGCGTACAGAGGAACAATGGAGATGTTCGAGAAGTGTCCCTTGAGTCTTATGCAAGCCATCCAGTCATCTACTGGCCCCCAAGTAAGTAAAGCGAGGTTCGCTTGTTGCGAGAGGGCGATATCCACACCGTATCTGCCAGAAAAGCCGCTTGGGCCGATGTGGTACAGCGTGAAGTGTGAGTCGACTCCAATAATTTTTATTTCCCGAGCGCCCGAGTCAGTAAGTCGACAGGCAGCAGACACCGGCGTTGTACTGATTAAGGGTGCGTGCGGTCAGACTTTGGGTACCAGGGTCCAGGAACGTTCGCACATTCCAGCATCCAGTACCAGGTGTCCGCCCCCAATTGAGTAGTCCATCTCACACACTATTCACCCACACCACTGGACCAGGGTTGCGGAGGGCGTCGGTTCCCGCGGACGCCGTAGCATTGGTCGTATTACTGTAGTCGGACATATTTCATGAGGTTACTTGGGAATTTCGGGCACAGGCGAGTCCCAACAGCCGCTCGGATCGTTTGTTCGAGATTGTCACCTCTAACGCTTTGGCCTATAAGTCTAACCACAAAGCACTGGTGGCAAGCAAAACTACTTAATGGCGGATCACTGTCGCCATGTCACAATGCCGTCATCGGACTTTGCTGCTTTTTATAAGGCTTTCAGCGTGCCAGAGCTCAGTCCTCCGCACCCTGGTAGCACTGCCGCTGCTGGTCCGCGACTGCTTATTCATCTGCTTGGTTCGCGGCTAACCTTCACTAAAGACAGTTTCACTATCCGTAGCCTATGGACGCGCGGGTAGTCAGCAGCTAGGCTATCTTGCAACCCGTCTTCCCGGCAAAGACTTCCTAAAAAAACCGCGGCTTGGGCTTCTTCGCTCTTTGGACAGGGGTGTTCTTTGATTTGCTTCATTTAGGAGTCAATGGTGTCAAAAGACAAGGAGCGGACGTAACAGTCCCTTGTATTCTTCTGATTCGCGCGCTCATCCTGTCGGCCTTTGAATTCTGGCAAACTAGGCTGTTGCCGCGACACAATCGATATCCGTCGTTTAACCACCGTTGAATCAGTTCACGTCCTTTTATCCTAACGCTGCATTGCCACTTTCCCATCGCCGTTCATTGTGGTATCTGGCTTATCTAAGCCGTCTGAATGAGGAGTTTCGGTCTGTTTCCTTCTAAGTTACACCGGATCATTTGTTTATAGCCTTCAGCTCGTTCTGCTAACTTCGCCGTAAATGTCTGTTAGCAACACGATCAGTGGCATCTTGTCTCGCAGCCGTAACTTCTCTCTTTATCGAATCATCCGGTCCCCGTTATCTCCCGTCTTCACCCTGAATGTTCTGTTTGTAATTAGACCGATCCGTTATTAAACTATTTACTGAGATAGACGCGTCCTGTCCCACCTCGAACCTTATCCATTTTTTCTTAGTCAATTACTGACTATCCTTTTGCTTGACGATAGGATTTTGATCAAGGTCCCTTATCGAATTACTTCCTCTCCACCGTTGATGCGTTTAATTTTCACTGTTTCCTTTCCAACTCTCAGGAGACGGTCTCTGTCACCAATCCGGCTTTTTATGCTCATCGGTTTCAAACCGCCCTGGGACGCTTCGTATTTAGAAAAATTCAATCTCGTAAGTGCACCCTCCTTTTTTCACCTTTTTATCGGCTACTCACACACCTACTGGATAGCAAGCCTTTGGGTCGTCTTTCTTCCCGCGGTCAGCACCCCTTGCTGAAACACAGTTGACACATGAAAGCGATGAGCGGTTAGCACTCCTTACCACCAAGTCGACCCTAGTAAGGCCTCTTTAGGTACTACCGGCTTTACGCCTAATATAAAAAAACAACTCGACTCAATTTTTGTCATGCAAGCACGTTTACTTCAGAATTTGCACGATTCGCCTAGGGATTTCTGCTTATTGCCAATCCCTCGGTGGTGGCGCGTACAGATTGGAGCGAAAACTAGCTGCAAAAGAGAAGCGGGAGCTGCCCCACCTTGTTTGCTGTCAAGTCCCGCACAGGCAGGAAGTAACTGAGTAGTTCCTTTGGCGTGCAGGAAGCAAGAAGATAATCTGTAGATGTTAAATGCCCGTGCGTTTTGTATGGGCGCGCTTCGTTTTCGGATGTGGACGCAACGGGACGGAGCAATGCCTGGCCGACGACGTGGTGCTCAATGTGCTCCCCGCGCTTGCGCCCCATCTCAACCAGCTCGATCCCTGCCCTTAGAATGAAGACTGAGAACCGTTCGCCACTTTCCCCTCCAGATTCTAGTGTTTCTCCGACTGACCACTTTCTATGCCTAAGAGGATGCCCATAGAGTAGTTTTGAGACATCTTCGCAGTCATTTCACCTTTGCCGGGGCGTTACATTTATCTGCCGAGATGGACTCACACCATTAAGGGACTTTTGAGATTGGAATGCGGTCAATCTTTGCGCGAGGTTTATCACCCCGTCCGACTCTGGTTTGCCATCAGGACTTACAGCATTGCCGACTTCCAACACTGAGCAAAATTGACTCGTGTTTATTCATTTTCTTTCAAATTTGGAACTGCCCTCACGTTTCATCCTACAGTTATTCCTAAAATTTCTGCTACTTTGTTTATCATTTTCTCGGTTAACCTAAAAGAAACTCCCGATTCCTGACGGACGCCCAGCTAACAAGTATTGTCCGTGTTGATGCGGGACAGGTAAAACACTTCAAATCGAAAGCCATGTCCGTATCTCCCATTGTTCTAAACTGCCCTGATATGTTCCTAATAGGAAGCTTGTTGGGCTCGATTTTGCGTGAACAATCACCACGAAGTAAGTAGATTTAGGACTCTTATAAACGTCAAAGGCCACGTTTGAGAGTGAAATACTATAGATGTTGGCTTGCCACTAGTCCTTTTATAGGTGAATTTATAGTATGTAGCTGAATATGAAATGTGTTTAAATTGACGAAACATGCCTTATCACTCGGAAACCGGCCCAAGTATGTCGACCGGAACTCCTAATTAATAATGAACGACTTCCAGTAAAGTGGGAACACAAAAGCAATATCAAAAATAACATTGTATTGTCGAAAAACAACAAACTTTTCTCGAAAAGCGGAAATGATGTAAACGTCAGAATGTTGTCAAATGAGCAAGCTTAAGTTTTGGAAGCACACAAAGTCTGTCCATCAAAATAACTAAGTAAATAAAACAGCACAAGTAGCATAACTTGAAAATAGTCCTTTAATGAAGTTCATGCGTAAATATCCTTCAAGAACTGGTGTAGTGTCAAGTATGGCGCCTAGCCGACAGCCCACAGTTTGAATATAGATCCCAAAACGGTTTCAAGAGAATTAGCCGTATTTTTTTCCATTTCTAAATTGCTTGAGATGCGTTCGTTTGACTTCGCCGATACGAACGTCACAGGAGTAAATTGTCGCATGTTGACAATCCGGTCAGCGCCTTAAGAATTTGAATATAATTGGCTCATGCAATTTTAAACATACCATTTTTGTGTATAAAGAGGGTTTCATTTTCCGCAAACTTTCTTTGTCGTCATAGATGACTGGGGGCTCCATTGAGGGTCAGATCTTATTTCGTATCCGTACCTGCAGTAGACAAGCCCCGGCTCAACCCCTAACCCTAACGGCTACGAAAGAGGATCTTGCCCCATTTAGTTTCAGTTTTCACAAAATTTCGGTGAATGCTTCATAAATTTCCGTGTTTAAAATCAACTGACAATAAAGATGGGTTCCGTACTATGTGTCTAAATAGGATATTTTGAGAAAGCATTTACCAAAGCAGTGAGTGCTTGGGCATTCTTCTTAATGCAGATGGCTGTTTGGGTGATATTTGTAGACTCACCCAAACGTTAAACCGCATCGCCGAGAAAAATAAACGTTCAAGACAAAAGTTCGTAACGAATATGCTCTGGATCTATTGAAAGACATTATCTTATAATTCGCCTCTTTAGGAGGCGCTTTAGTGTGGTGTTTCGCTGACGGATGTTTGCATTCACAAACATTTGACTAGATTTCCACTTCTTCAAAAGATACTGGTAACTTTTTTTCTGTAAACAAAAGAACCCACGTTTTGCTTCATATTGTAGCCATTTTCGCCATCCTTACTTTTAGGACCCGCTCTACTGTGGTAAATGCACAATAGCGTGGCCATATAAATACTACGATATTGCTAAACCTACTAATGCCCTACCCGCTCCGCTCATAAATTATGCATCAGGAGAAATCAGACCCGAATTTTTCACGAATGCAGACGAAATCCCGACTTCCAGGTGCATGCATAAGTAAATAAAAGGGATCGAGCAGCGGAACATGTTTGACATTCTGAACTTTCGAACTCATACAGGAGTCCATCGTCAGAGGTAGTACCAGCAACAGAACAAGCGACAGATATACGGCATGTAACCCAATCATCGACTGACGGCGCAAGACCGGAGGTGATTACACAAGGCCCTGTACGCTGGCGCCGGACCGATAAATCGATTGACTGAGTTCTCATCCAAGGCGCAGGCTTCAATCAATTCTCGGTTTGTTTTGTTTCCGGCGTGGGACACTATTTTGGTGGCCGCAAAGTCAAACTCATGACCCGTTTCGTAGGTGTGGGCGGCCACTTGTGATAATGCGTCACTTCGTCGCACAGCCAGATCATGTTCGTGAATGCGCGATCTGAGCATGCGTCAAGTCTGGATTGTGTAGCTACAAGGACAGTTCTGGCACGGAATGCGATAGTCTACTCCAGATCGCTCCTCAGATTTTAGCCGATCTTTAGTTTTCATGACCCTACTGCGCGTGGTGGCTTTGAGGCGGTGTGCAACTCTAACACCTAACTCCGTAGCAATGCGCTCGGTTGCTTCTGAAACGTCCTTGATGTATAGCAGAGATTGCCGTATCGTTGGTTAGACCGTACAAAAAACATCTTACCATATGCATAAAAGTTAACATCGTCGTTTTCTGATGGGCTTTTTCCCAGTCACTCATAAAATACTCTATTTATTTAAACAAAAGATAGTATGCGGACGTTAGCACTGCGTTTTAGGGGATGAGATCACATATTTATACATCAGACTTCTTAAAATCAATAAACCGTCTGGTTTCCTTAAAATAACGCGTTTGTCTACATCCCACTTAACCCAACTTGCGGCGACGAAAGAATAAATTTTCAAATATAGTAAGTTTTGTTTGGTAAAACTCTGGAGATTTAATTACTCTGCTCTGACAGAAAAATACTCATGGATGCGCAAACGTAGTCTATGACAGCTGTTAACATGGAAAATTACCCGAGAATAAGTTAACGTAGACTGCTGCTCAAATTAGTAGGCATTTTTCCTGATACAGTTATTTATAAACATAGTTGCTTGCATAAATAACGTTTTTCGGATCTGTTTAGATGTATACGTGAAAAGCACGAAGTTTAGGTGCATCGCAATAATCATATCGATTTTCATAAAGTTTCATACGTTATAAGGTTATTAGGTGTTAAAATTTAACTGGGCTAGGTAGTGCTACCATCTCAACGCCCACCTGAAGTGAACCCATCGTATTATCAACTGTGCACTAGTTCGTGTATGCTTTTTTCTGCTTTTCTTCCTCTTCGCACCGCCTTTCTCCTATACGCCCACAGGGAAGCCTTTTCGGGTTGGGTAACCGGTTATGCCACTCAATGAAGGGAAGTTTATTACCGAACTGTAAGGCACACTGTGGTGGCATTTGCCCTTCGTTTGTCCCTATCATGTCTGCGGCAGCTTCTGGTACGTTTCTGATGCAGGACAACACGCATCTTCGAGCTCACCGAACGCTGCCTGGGACAGCCAACTCCCTCTTCCCGTACAACCCTATCATTAACTTTCCTTCAGATACATACTTTCAATTATCTACTGCAGTAATGACCTTCATTTCCTGACCAGTAAGCCAGAAGTGTATATGTCCACACGTTGCTATGTGCAGCCTTGAGCATGCCAACCAATTTGTCGTCAGTGGCGAGCCAGTAATTAAGCGAAACAGGTAATTTAGGACCGACAGTCGGATGAATGCTGTCTGCAGAGTATGAGTAATGTTTGCAAGAATTCCTCCGTATTTTTCGTCAGCAGCACGTATTGTAGGGCAAGCATTTATCTGTCATTCTTCCAGTTATCTTCTGTAACATCGGGAAGAAATTAGCTTGCCATTTTTTCCTATAGCACTAGTAATATTGTCTTCAAAATATCCAGGTACGTGAACGTGAAGACAACTAAGAAAATTTTTATAATCTACGAGTTGCAGAATGCGAAACTATAACTGACGCTACGAACAAACCGTACTTAATGGTCATTCGAATACTTGCTTCACCAAACTGTCATTAACGTGTCAAGGAAACCACGACCTACCTTTTATCCCTTTGTCTCAGCGAGGTTGGAGAATAACTGTGCTGCTCAATTTTCTGCAAAAAGGGCTTGTTACCGTCACCTTTACCCCCACTGTTGGTCAACTGTCTGACGATTATGACGATGACTTTGTTCTTTCGTTCTGCTCAACTTGATAAAAGGTTTCACTGTGAGCTGCCCATCGTACATTGTAGCCGTTTTGACCTAACACGGATTATTAAAAAAAATATATCCCTTTGGCCCTAGGGATGGAACCGACCATACGGATGTTCTTTGCTAAGTGCCTTCTTTTTTGTCTGTCAGCCAGTCACTGTCGTCTTTGATCAGTAACCGAAGTACCAAGTAAATGTCACCTTGCGAACTTTACGAGATAATGGAGTTGCCACCATAGCTCATGAAAATTTGTCTTTGCTATGATTTTACTTCACTCTAAATGTAATTGCAACACCTATCCAAAGTGCCGGAGCTCCTCCCACGCCAGGTAGTTGCCCGTTTAGCAAGAACCGGCCCTAGGGGGAATAGAAATCTAACTGCCTTTTTACCTTTGTGATATGCATTTCTTCCAAACAATTGATCAAATTTTCCTTATTTTCCCTTGTCTTGTCCCTTGTATCGGCTACCTACTCACCCTTTGGTCCACACTCATCATCACCTCTCTTCGTTCCTCAACGTTGCCGATGTGGAAACACCCTGTCTCGTGGCCTTTCCAACTCTGCACTTCTTACATCTTTTTGTCGCATAATGCCCGCTCTCGTATTGATGCATGTCAAATTGGATGTTTTTTTATACTGCCGTTGTCATGATTGCCTGACTCCTCTACCTCCTTACCCTAATTACGCATTCCGTGCTCTCGACTACTTTAACTCACTTAAATGTGCCCCTTTGCTCGTATATGTATCGACTTGTTTCCGTACTGTCTTTGACTGCGCACTCCAGTGGACCAACCGCAGTTACTCGGTCCGCGTGCCCTCCGTTTCCGACGTTTCGCTCACATGGGTTTGTGTTACTGACCTTTTTCCGTCAGCCAACATTTCTACCATCATGCTTTTTGTCGTGAAACGTGTATCCTTGCCTTCTCAGTCCAAAATTTGTGCAGTCGCTAGCTAGCCTACCATCTAACGCTCGGTGTCGGCACAGTTGCCGCCTTTCACTTGGATTGACACTTCTCCATTCCGGTTCTTTATCATTTGAACTCAACATTCTCGGGACTTCTTTTCATTAGCTTGTTTTATGTCGTCCCACTACCGTTAGATAAATTACTGGCTTTGGCAGATCTACTTGAATGTGTTGCCATGTACACTCGTGTTAACCCTTTACTGTTGTCCAACATTGCGCATTTTTCCAAGAGAAGATTAGCGCATCCGAGGCATTGTTCCTTTTCCATCTAATCTCCATGAGTCTCCGGCGCCAGCCGAGAAATAGCGGACTTATTTCTCGCATGTCATTCGCATGGTTGTAGTCTAAATGGCTTGCCAAAGCGGACTCACTGTTTCGCTAACATTACTTTTTTACTTTTCCACATAACTTTTACAGCAACGGCTGCCGTCAGTAAGTTTATCCGCATGTCTTGAACGTCCTCATATCTGTGCACGCATGCACTCACTCTGCGGTTAGGTCACAGTTTTACGCACTTTGATGCCTGATTTTCTGTTTGTTTGATGCCTTTCCCGCACGCAGCACTTCACTCTGTTCTTGACAAATTTGTAGATCACACTTTGCGGTATCGTCTCGAACTTTCAGTTTTGTGGCTGTCATGTAGTGCAGGCATGAAGAAGGGGCCATTCCGAACGCCTTGCATCATCCTGCGAACCCGCACTCCTTTTAGTTCCTAATCTTTCACTGTTTATTTAGTGCGGTTGACTTAAACTGCTTATCTCTTTTTGTCCCCACCTGTGCAGCCATGAAGCAGACCACCGCCAAACGTCGACAAGTACAGAGTCTGCGGCCGCCCACAGGAGCTCGATCCTCAAATGGTAATTGACTCCCATTGCTGATACTGCTTCTGCCGCTCTGGTTTGTCGCGCCTTCAGCAGAATAAAGGAAACTGCAGCCAACAGTACAGCCTCGAATTTAGTTGGCTCCTTCTGCCTGCAGCAGTTGTGTTTGTCTTCTTGGGTGCCACTCAGGACTTTGGAAGAGATCGGTTCTTTATGTGCATTTCTTCCACCAAGTCTCCAAGATAGGTACCAGCAGTGAGCGCAAACATGTTTTGCGTCGTGTTTCGGGTCTTTGCGTCCTAGGGGCCTTGTTTGTCAGGTACCACATGGAAAACGCTGGATGACCGACGGCCGCAGAAATATAGTGAGACACGTGTCTGGACTTTTAAACTAAAGCCAGTGTTGGGGGCGGGGCGAAACAAATTTATGTGTGGAGACTCATACAGTTTGGCAGGCGTAAAGATGTAATCGACTCGCTGAAACTGACCGCAGTCAACTGTAGTACTTATGCTAGCTCGGGAGCCAGGCGTAACAAGGTCTGCGCTATCGGCTTACCGCCGAAAACAAAAATTATTTTAAACCGAATTGTAATGCAAAGATTAATCTGCTAATCAAATACGAGCCTTATTGACCGTAGTTTACATGTCGTAGTTTCCTATCGTGGGCGGTTGGATTTTATTCTGCTCTCCAAATCATATATCTAGAATGCAACTTTAGTCGTCACAATTGACGTAGTGTGGGCTGACTTTGTGCACCATTCTGTTGTAACGGATATTCTCTATATAAGTGCCCGGGGTGTGTACTCATATGGTCAACCAGAAAACATTGAGCATCGCGCATCATTACCTGTGCACTGTAAGACTTTTAAAATTTACCGTCTACGTGCCAGAGTAGGTGCTCATTTCGCATCTCTGACGGCTCTTAGTAAAGCTGACGGGGCAGGCTTATAGTGCGCTGATTTGCGCTCTTCTAGGTTTCCTTGCAAAAGTCGCACCGTGCTCGATAATAGATATTTCTCGGGCAGTTTTTTCTGTTTTCGTCATGACTAAGGGCTTACTTTATGCGCACGGACAAGAGGTTGTACAAATGCTTGCTCTTTTGTCTACCATTTAAAGTACGGAGCCTACCAAGATTGCGCTATGAAAATTTCATTCCCGTGCTACTCGTAAACTGCATCCATTTGACTCGCATCCATGCTTTCTTGTTGAACACCTTACCCGGAAACTAGAGATAGTGCCGGCTGAACACGGGAATACGGACCCCCCTCCGTATTGCAGGAGGCCTTACTCTTAACTCTGGGGGGAGGGGTTAAGAGACTTAGGACTAGGAAGGTTAGGGCGGGTGTTAGGGTTATGGTTAAAGTTAGGACTCAGGAATAGGTTTCCCCTAGAATGTAGTTCGAGACCACCCGTAATACGAGGATCCGTATTTCCTTGTCTAACCAGAATGTCTTTATGGTACATTATATACAGTTTTTGCATGTGTATAGTTGTTTTGCCAGCCCTTAACACATGTTCATCTTTTTTCCTCCGTCCTCTGCATTCTACAGTCGAGGCAGTAAGCTCGCACGGGTAAGTCATGCCTCCCTTCCTATTTCTTCTGCAGTAGCTGTCACTGTTGCGCTACAACCGTGGCTCCTTTTGAGTAGTGTTACCCCATTCTTTGATACAACTATCGTTTAGCCATCTGATGCCAGCTCCGAAAATGGTTGATTTGACCTGGGGTTGCATCATTATGGACTTTCCAAGCGCCTCTTACTTTAATTAACTTTTACGTTATCCTCTCAGAGCAGATCGTATGCCTATTGTGCAACTTGCACTGCGACGCTCAGGGCGCTCAATTGTTTTTTGTGAATTAAGTCCAGCACCTATGTGTTTTAGAGTGGAAGAGAGAGAGAGAAGATTTTTGCCTCAGACTGCGGGACTACAAAACGACGACTTAAACTTTAAATTTCTGAAGATTAAACCTACTCTACTTTGTTCAGACGATGATCCGATCTTGAACCTTTGTACAATAGCGCCGTTTGTCCCTTTCTCAGCCGCTAAGCTTGCTTCAGCCAAAACATCCTACCCGCCAGGATACTTGGGCACATGACATGCGAAGCCTGGGCTCTAGCCGCGGTCATCTGCGGTTCTTTGGCACGTGTACATTCCTAACTAGTTGCGCAGTATCCGCACGTCCTTGCACCTCCTTTGTTTACCTTTTCGAAGTTGAGAGACGGTTTTGAAAAGTATGTGTTTGACCAACATTGTTTTACGAATGTAAAAATTGGCTGTCCTTGGAGTATGTTCTCGGAGGAATACTCCGCGATGCTTAAACAAAGATACATCGAAGTCCAAGTCATTATTCAGAACTTCATTTTCCGGACTCTTAGATATCTGATTTACATGCTGACCGAGTGAGATGCACCTAAAGACTTAATGACCGCCACAGAGCGGGATTTCAGGACATGTACGGTCTGCTTGGCCTTTATTTCGAATACGCACTCCGTATACGGTTTGGCGATGGTCCTCATTCATCACCTCATAGTGCTGCTCCATTGAGCAGTTTTTCTCATGTCATGGCATGGCCATTTTGGTCGCCACCCACACCTGATGCCGTTACCTTGACATTTTTACGATGATTTTTAGGCAAGATCTTTTTTCGTAGCCGTACCTGTTGGGGGTTAGGGTCAAATCCCCTATTGCCACTGGCCCCGTATGACAGGCGACTGAGGCTTGTCTACTGCAGGCACGGCTACGAAATAAGATCCGACTTGTTTTTATTTCGTGCTCCGATCATCCCCGTTCTCATCTGTTTCAAAAGCCTGGGAGATGTCCCGTTATCCGCCTACCATGCACAATCGGTAGCTTATGAGTTGACTGAAAGCCGGATCCTGGTGTTCCTGCACATCGATAATGGCATGCTAGTCTGTTGGTGGTTCGGCAGAAGTTTGCAGTTCCTAAATCTGTTATCAGGCACGGGAAAACAGTGATACGTAGTGATGTTCCCACTGTAATTTCCGATGATCCTCTTCGACTGTAATCCGGACTTTGATTGGGTGTTCTGGTGGGTAATGTTAGGATACATCTAGTTGGGGTGGGTCTATAAGTACAATTATGGGAGATGGTATAGCGCTGTAAGTGATGCGAGCACCGTGCTTGGAGCCAAGTTTCGCAACAACTGCACCGGCAATCTCATTTGTTGTTCTAGTCACAAACAACGCTAAAGTTATCGAAGCGGCGTAGCCCGCTGTATTTTGCGTAGAGTTCTGCGGGTTGAGGTTGCGTGACCTGGACTATTGGAGTGATGTCAGCAGTCCCAGCGGAATCGGATCGAACGGGGGTAAGATCGACGCTGGGGATGTCAATCTTGTGAGGCCAACAGTGACACAAGTTTCCTACCTTATTTTAAGTTTTAGAACTGCAGACCATTCTCTCGGACCCTAGTCTGCGCTTTTAGGCAGCAATTACTTCGCGAATCATTATAGACAATCCTAGGCATGGCCATATTCCTCGTTCACTTGATCGTTGTCCTTATCCCAGAGTCCATCTGTGTGTGACTCCTCGTCCACCGGTCGTAGTTAATATTCCCGATCGTAACCGAAAGGACAACGGACTCGTAGTTCAATTGTAGAGGGTTTACTTAATGCTTAGTAAAAAAGGAACTCGAATTCAAGTCCTGGATCATCCGGACCTGGAGTTGTTCGTGGATGGCTGACGATGGCGAATAAGCTGGAAATGGCCACTTCATTCTCCCTTGTCTTTGTCGTCACACCCATCTCTGCAGACTGTGGTGATGTTCACTCAAGAACTCGCCTATTACACTTGCCTTTCAGAAAATGAGGCCGTCCTTTTTGCGGTGCTAAAACCCCCTGTCAAACATCTATAAATTACTCTAAACACAACACTTCGGATTTATGAGCTACCTATTGAGAGACCATTATGAGTTGCATAAAAGTGCCGTTCACTGGCTTGATTGACTATAGGACGCGGCGCGCTCAGTCGTTCCTTATTTTACCCTGGATCTCTTGTCCAAACGCCTTACACACTGTCAATTAACAGTTGGCGTATTCAAAAGATGACTTGGCCAGCAGATGCCTGCCTTCGATAAATTCTCATCAAGCGAGTCCATTTGCATAATCACGGGATCATGTGTGGGGCAGTTGAGTAATAACTGTCCTTCCACATTAGTGGAAGGTGTGGAATATGTGCGAATAAGTAGGGACAGTCAGCACTAACTTAAGTAATGGTTAGTTTAATTAGACAGGGGGTTGAGAAGGTTCATGTGGAAAGGAGAAGGGAAGGAGGTGCAGAAAATTGCACACAGTTAGCAGGTTGACTGGCTTTTGACCATGGTGAATACGGGATCCGCACGAAGTTCTGTGCGCACATAACTTGCTCGCATAATCTGATGTGATCGCATCTGCTGCCGTTAGTAGACGCTGTCCCAGCGGTTTTGGGTAGTTCGGTCTGGCCTTATCAACCACTCAAAAGGCTTCGTTTTGGTCAACACTATGCCCGGAATCAACCATGTTTGCAAGAATGACGCCGCTTGCTTTCCAGCCACTGAGAGTTGTTCACGTGTCCTTGTGGATATGCGCTATAGTATTATTGATAACCACAAGGAAAACTGGAATATCAAGTTTCATAAATTATGTTTTTCACGATAACTCGTCAAAGAATTTATTGCTGCAGAACTTAGTATCTCGCCTGCCCAGACGTTGCGGTCGAACTGAGCCCTCATTTCCCACACACGTTAATAAGCACTTAACTTTTGCACCATATTTTTTGACGCCAATGCTCATCTTTCAACTTGACTCGCGCAGTTCCTCCCGCTTTTCTTGCTTTGCCAAGACCCTTTTTACAGGATCGCTTGGCCGATGGTTCTCATTCGGTATCCACAGGCACCCCTTTCTGTTGATTATGTGCTTATGATCATCCTATTCCTTTTTCCCAGGCTCCCTCCGTTCAATGACGTCCAAAGCTCCGTGACAAGTAAGTATGCGACCTTTTTGCGTCTTTGTATTTCTCGCCCTTTCCATTTCGCCTTTTGAAATAGGAATCTAGATGTCTTTCAGCTGCCGATAAGTCACACCAACGTGAATACTTTGTGCTTTTATCTAAGAGTTTCGCCCTTTGGGTGTTTGTTGGGCACCTTAGCACATATTCTGCACTTTTTGGCGGGGCTTGACTGTGGTGACGAAGTGCAACGAGCCCCTTCGCGTGCCTTCCGACCCCTAGTCTCTCGAACTCGGATTCCGCTTCGTTGGTTTTTTTCTTGTCCGCGGCATTTTCACAACTGTCTACCTCGAGTTTATCGCTAGCACTCGCTTCTTTGTTAGATTCTGCCCTGTTGCTGTGTCCACCCCATTTCTTGCCAATATGACCGGCCACGCTCAGCGATCTACAAGTATCTCTTCCTCTTTCAGTTTTGCATTTTCAGTGTTGTCAGTCCTACTCTGCCAAACACTTCCCAAGAAACCTTCTGCCAGCCGTCTGCCCCCTTCCCATTCGTGTCCGGTTATTTTTCGATTTGTTTGACTGTCAGAGTTACGCGTATCAAGCAGGGGGATTAAAGAGGGGACCTTGAATTTATTGCATTATTCGCCTTATTCCCAGAATCTAGACGGCAACACTGTCTGAGGCCGGTTTTGCATGTAGTTGTACTTGATACTCATGTCTAACACTCGTCTCTGGCAGCAGGAATTCGTGAGGCGGAGTTGCGAGTCTACCCCTCTGGCAAACCATCGATAATCGCCTCAGATGAGGCCTCACAGTTGACCATTTCGCGCTGCCTTTATAATTATTGCCTGGCAACCTCGTTTCGCTAAAGTTCACCGTAAATCGTAACACGCCGATCTTACTTACTAGGAAGACCCCGAACTCAAATGTGGTCCTTTTTGAAAACCTCCGATGTGTTAACTAATTTTCTCACATGTTCGAACCCATGCTGTGAAAAATACGTTGGCACCAGCCTGAAGTAGACCGGTCTGCCTTTGGAATTCCAATTAACAAAGCATGACGATTGTTCGACAATCGTAAGTAATGAGGTCCACCCGCAAATTGCTCCTTGAAGTCGGCGAAATATTTGCTTGCGCGTAATTTTTTTCTTTAATGAGGCAGAGTTTCCCGCATCCACTATGTGTTCCACTGGCAGTGCAAATGCCCGAGTGGATTTTACGTAGCATTGGAGGTATTTATAGGCGACGTTATTTGGATCATTAGTCCATCCGAATGTCAACGAGTTAGGGCAGGCCCACTACTGGGACTGACAGACAGCGAAGCGAGTCAGTTGGTAGTGAACAGCGCACGTGAACCCAGGTTTTGCGGCTGCCGCACCGGACGTTCCATCCACTGGATCCCACGTTGGGGCTACACATGTTGGTCGGTTCCAAAGGCTTATTGCTAAGCCGAGTTGCGTACTCCGAGGAGGTGAGCCTAAAGATGCCCATGCGACCGATTCTGATGTGTAATAGGCATTCATAGTGTGGAACGGCTAGTCAGCGTTTATGCGTTCCTCGTCACAGTACCATTGGTGTTTTCTGTAATGCTACTGCAGTGTATGCGCTGGTGAGAGGCCTACATTTGCTTTAACAATAATAACAGCTAGGAAGGGGTTTTTCGATGCCCATGTTGTTCATCAGTATCCCGCTTTGGCAGCGTTAGCACTTCATCTTGGTTTCCTGTCTATGTTTGGCTTCAAACACTGTACTGCACTTTGCTCTGCCCACTTCCTCAGGGCTACATTCCCAAGATTTGTGGGTGATTCTGGAACATTCAACTGGAACCTTCAATGTCTTATCGTACTGACAGGAGGGGCACTATGTGCAAACCCAAACACGCGCGTTTTGTTAATGTGGCGCCACCGCATGGCGCAGCTGCTTGGGGTTCGGCACACCAGTGGGTCCCTCCACATTCCCATGTGCTGTCTAGTACATAAACTCCAGTCTCCATGCCGCCTGGTCTATGTTACGAGGAAGTTAATGCTAGAATTTGGAGTATATCCTTCAGGACAAAGCTGTTTAGGTTCAGTTAAAAGTTTATATATGAATATTCTAGCTGGAGCCCATCAGCTACTGCTAAATATCCGCGTAATATTCACAAACTGCCAACAGGCAGTCATTAGCATACATACATCAAATGGTTTACCATATTGACAGCAAGTGTGCTAGCTAAAAGCCCAGACTCACATGTTTCGCCAACCTCGTGCCACTGCATGTCACAGTTGCGAGGTGTTTGGCTCATCAGTACATCCCCCAGCGTTCCCCGTGCGCTTTAGGGCATACAGGCCCCATTTCTCATACTGTTTTCCGATGTACCCTTGGAACGTTTTCTCATCTATGGCGATTAGATCTTCTATGAAGTAACCGCAAGTGTTACTCAGGCAGGCGCCTCTCACTCATCCTCACTTCGTAATCGTTCCATCCAAGAGGAATATGTCTACTTATTGCAAACATGCTGGATATGCCTGTCGGCTCCAGTACTCCAGTGTCCGAAACCAATTTTTAACACTTAACCTTCTATCGTCTGAGCACAGCTTGCGTGAGATTGGTCGAACATTCACGCTTGGCTTGGATAATTTGTTCAGGTCTTCACGTCCCGTACATCTTCGGGTTGATACTCCGTAGCGTGTCTGGCGATTCCTCGGAGAGAATTTAGGCCGGCCAGAGGCGGCGCTGGATCATCTGGCCTCTTTTTAAGCTTAATAAATAACTTACCTCGGGTTTATACCTCAGATCTCCCCGGTCTTCCGTTGACTGACAACACGAATTGACCGGAATTAATCACTCTAATATTCCTTTGCCTTGTTTGTAATATTACTGAAGTACTTATTCGTTGCTATGCCATCACCCCGAGTGGATCCAAATTGGGCCTTCAGATCAGTGTTGCACGGATGCACACTATAGTGGAGGATGCAGAACGCCGTCGGCACCCCAAGATCTTTTACAATACCCTCAGGCGGCATCGTGGGACAGTTTTTCTCTAAGTAGCTTTATAGTGCATTTCAAACTCGCCCGCATTGCTATGGCATGTGTATCCGTGTTGAGCCCACAGTTGATAATCTTGATAGCGGGATTAACTGGATACTGACTTCTTATTGACGGTTTCCGTTTAGACTCCTTGTTTAATTGAATTCGCGACATTCTCACATACATTTTTATCTATTGATCTGACTGAAACTGTCACTGCTTGAGTTTTTCGTTCGAGCGCTGTTTAGTGGTGAATCCAACCTAGGCAGTAAGTAGACCACCACTGCTCACGTGCTCGGCAGAAGCAATTTTGTGCGGAGGACAGCACTCAACCTTTTTAAATCGTCAACTATCCAACTTTACGTAGTAGTAGGTCGATAAAGAACCGTTCCTTATTTACCACTTGAGATCGCCTGCTAGCTTAGTATGTCCAGGTTGCTGTCCTCTAATCTTACGTCAATTTGGAGAAGAATGATACTTTTGTAAATAGTATGGGGAGCGATTCTGGCAGATTAAAGTCAAATAACCTAAGACTTCGCCGGTCTTTGCTTGTGTGAATAGACTACTTTCGGACCGTTCAGAACTTTTCGGCTGCCTAAATTACATTGTCGAGTGCCTTTAATTACGGTGCTGATAGCTCTCGTTCATTGCTCCAAAGAATTTTAATTCGTAGCATTCGTTTCGATTAATTCTGTTTTTATTACCGAGTTGGTTGCCAAATGCCTAACCGAGGATTTGTAGAATAAGTCCTATCAGCATCACAGCACGAAATCTTCTAGGACTGTTTATTCTTCAAGAAATTCCGAAAATTATATTTGGAACTGAGGGTAAAGATGGTGAATCATACTTCTAGTGTGCTGCCTTGTATAAATGTAACCTCGGCGAGGCATATCGAGGTATTTGAGGGGGCGTTGTAACATCCTCCGCTTTGCGCAGTATCCGATGTTTCCCCGAGAGCAACACTGCTGCAGGTCATAAGTCGCATGATGAAAGAGTAATAGAACCAGGCTGTTTACCGCCTTCCGTGCGCGGGTTCATCTAGCCGATAGGTCAGTCATAGAAGTTGGCACGTTGAGACTCGCCGCGGTAAACAGAACACTTCACGGCAAAGATCCCCTTGAGAGCAGAATTCGCTTCGACTAAGACGCCATTGAGGTTATCGTAATGGCCTTCAGAATGCACCCATGAGTATTTTACAATTCTCGGCACTACGGTGGGGGCGGTATTAAGCCGCGATGACCTCGACGCGCATTGCGAAAGTCTACGAGCACATCTAACCGATTACCCTCACCCCTAGCGTACGATTATATCAAGCTGTTGACTCCTGCCGCAGATTTGCTACCCACTTTTCCACACCTAACGACCGTTGATCAGATTCCACCTCCAACCCGCCACACCTGACATGTAGTAACCTTGACCGTAGTCCCGCCGCTTCTCAGTATATGGCACTCAAACAACATACCTCCAAGTTAAGTTGTCTGGAAACTGGTTGTTGTTAATAATTGCATAGCGAAAGAATAAACTCTGGCATCCCTGAAGTGGGCTTTTTCAGGTAGAACACCTTTCACACTTGAGCTCAGCCGTTTTCTGACTTGCGAGTTTTTACTGTGCCTTATGCCATTATTGTGTGTTAGCCTCTCTTTTAATCCTCTCTACCCTACCCTTCGCCCCACTGTTTCCCCGTCTCGCACCTTCACCTAGGTTCCAGTGTTGATCTTACACAAACATCTCAGGCTATTGTTAATTTGTTTGTTCTCACCTGCGTGCTGCTGCTTCTCCAGCTCACCACCATTCTCGTTTGCCGGCTGTTTCCCTCTTGAACCTTCTGCCTGCCTCTCTCTCTCTCTCTGTGCTTTCGTTCCTTTCTTTACCCTCCTATCACTCCTTCCCCCACGTCCCGCAGAACACGTACACAGACTGATCTCAGTTTCATTTCTTCTCCTTGATCTCCTTAGGCCTACGTTTTGAAGACTGCCACTGTCCCATTTTTCTGACCCTTTAGTAGAACCACAGAGGCTGCAATCAGTGTAAACATTCCCTTCCCACCCCCTGTGCAATAGGTGTCCTGTGCGCTGCTGGCTACATAGGGATCTTCAGCTGCCAGCCTAGTCCACTTTTCCTTCCTAGCATTGGCTCTGAAACATGAAGTCTACTTTTGTTTTATTTCGCTTTTGTTTTTACTTACTTGTCATTATGTCATGCCATATGTGTACTTTCAAACTCAATTTCATATATTTCCGGGTTCGGATGTTGAAGTTCGCGTTGTCCCTGTTCATGAAGTTTTCCTCTTCGAGTTGTGACTCCTAGTTGCCTTTTTTCGTTAGTTTCCCGAATGCGCTGTCCTTCCAGATGGATTAATTTTCGACCAGCCTTTGTGGACCATGTTTATCAGTGCTGGGTGTAGACTATGAGCATACATCAAAAGGCAGGGTAGAGCTCTGCCTAACACTCACACAGGTCTTAGCTGCTAGTTACAATGCACCCACGGGGACACATCTCTTCTAGCCTCGAAGACTGACTTGATCGAAATGGATTTTAGATTGTTTTTGTTAAGCACTTTTGTGCGGTCTCTGGGCTCCAGTATGCTGGCTGACTGGCATTAACTGCGCCTTTCCTGCCAAACCCACCTGATGGATGATGCATCGCCTATGGGCACGGTGCGTGCTTCTGTACAGCTTTATCATTACTGATCCTCGCTGTCTAGGTCAATAACCGACTGAGTGATGACTTTCGACCTGAAGTGGACCTCTACTTTAGGTGGACGAGCAGGCGTGTCGTCTCCCGCAGTTCGAGTCTCAACAAGTATTTTTGGTCGACTTTATTGTCTGCACAATTTAATGAAGCCTTGCGTCCACGCCTGGACAGTTTTATGTTCTGATGTCTAAATAAAATCGTCAAGGAACCATGTTAAGCCTATCGCTCTGCGTTTTGGAATCCGTGACCGTCACAACTGCTATCATATACTCGTCCCCGAAAGCTTCTTCGCCTGCCTTCCGTCGCATCGCGGGCTGTGTAGAGTAGGTAATGAGACCCATAAAGCAAAGCATGAGATGACAAACCGTTTTTAAAATTATTGAAATAAGCATATCTTCCAGTGGAATATTTTGTGGCTCCCCAAAGGCATTTTCTGGGTTTCACGCCTTAAATACTATAAACTCTCTATGATCCGTCTAATTTACTTATGAGTGTTGCTTTGCCTTCTGAATTGCTTACATTATTATCACCATTTGAACGTGAGTGCGATATTTGCATCTTACAAATAGGACACGCAGAGGTTCCTTAAGATTTTATAAGAGAACGTTGCTTGATTGTGCGGCTACTAAAAGTCATTTTCGTTGCCCAGTTTTATTGCTTGGATAAGTCGGGTTGTTCCCTAACAATGTATTGGTCACAGGTAACTTTAACCAGAATTCATGCAAACGAAGAAATGGTAACACTAAGCCAACGCATACCGCTCTCCCCTGTTCACCTTATATTTCCTTATAGCCCGGTGCAAAACTTCAAATTACGCGACCCCAAAATATCTCATAAAGCATGCCTTTTAGGTCAGTAATTAAAAATAGAGGGACTGTGGTGTACGCAAAATTGCACGCAGTTTCAGAGGCACTAGAACACACTTCTTGTGTTTGGTATACAATCACCTTAAAGGAAAGAACCTGGTTCAACCATCTCGTGCTTTTTACCATCTTAGTGAGATGCGCCTCCTGCCGTATGAAACCGCTTACCATGCTTAAATTTTTATGGCGGTCTTACTTGATCCAAATTTCTGAACTTCTTTGTCTTTAGCGTTGAGCGCATGTCGTGTTTCATCAAGGGTGCTTTCAAACAGAGTGATGTGTTCGGAAATTTCATGGCCTATGACAGGAGTCGTGCCTTGACACCTCCGTTACCGTAATTGCGTTCCGCCACACTTAAAACCTTTTTCCTGTTCACGTATCCGTGGTGGGGCGGAAGTTGTCGAGGATGATTTCCGTAAAGATATATGGGGATGATTTTAATTATGTGGACCCCTTCCCTGTTTGCAGGATTTGTCCTTTTATCCATCGACGGTTAGATCGGTTAGATTAAAATACAAGCAGCCCCCAAAACAATTCGCAGAGCGCACCGTATCGTGTAAATGTGACACAAACCCAACATCGCTCCAGCGTCATTATTGAATGCTGTTCGTAATGCGTGCAAGAATGGTAACAACAGAGCCAACCCCTAATAATGCCATCGCATATGAACGCGTACACTCCTAACCTGCATTTCCTATTCACTTCTGAGTTGTTTAGGTATTGAATCTTGTCCCTGTAGCCCACATCATCATGATCATGTATTTTGTCATATCCGTAGAAGTAAATCCACGTCGGGTTGCCTTATAAAGTTATCATTGTCTTGGCTTACACAAAATCAAGCGAATAACTGCGGTGAGCATACCTTCAAATGTATCATTTCTGAAGTAGACAGCCAAATGTCGGTCGAACCACTGTAATCCACGGAAATGGATATCATGAACATACTGTCTAAAATACCATTTCCGAGGTCTATGACCAAGTGCACACATCTACCCGAAAAGGTATATAGCAAAAATTATTTCAGTCTTGCCAATAGGTCTTCCCAGTTCTGACGCAATGTTCAACTAATTAAGTTCAACCGTCACTGACCACACCTTCTGAATACTAGGCCACTGACGAATTTTATCCGCCGACTGCATTGTCCTGACTAATGTTTAGCCTTCATTCTCACTTCTCGTAATCTACTTTTGCGAGCGAACCCACCACAATTCCTCTCCTGACTGTACCCCGCATACTACCGTTCAGCGTCATTATTTTTGGCACAGGAAGTCAGTTTCTTGACGCCTCCGCGCAGGTGGCTGACCGTTTTGCCCTACATGAACTTCATTTTATTGGTGTAGCTTTCGAGCTTGCCTTGCGACGCTGACTGCGTCGCCCTCTATCGAGTATGCTGACCGCGCTTTACTAGTTTCCTGTCTAAGTCCTTTGTACTGAGAGGTAGCCAAGAACGACACCAGCTCAGCTTCGACGCACGAGCCTGCAGTCTGAAAGAGGGTTCACACCTCACTCTGTGTTTGCTTTAGCCAGATTATTTTTTGGCAAAACCGGAATGGCAGATTCTACCTTTACATCTATTATGGATGACAAATTTGCCAAGAGATGGGTAGGTAGCCATCCCTCCTTTAGCATTTCCAAATGCTGTGACCCTGGTAAGAATACAAGACGACTGCTGATGCACTTCCCTTTTTTAGCCTTCACCAAAGTCCTGCTTCGTGATATGCACAACGACGACTGAGTTGGTACAGCAGTGTATTGCACCTACATGCTGTACAGAACTACGGAGACATCGTATTCCGAATGCCGGGGTTCCTTAAACGTCACTGTAGGCGGTGTCAGATTCTGATTCTTATGTCGGACTTGGATTGCCATATTTCTGAATGATCGGTATTATTTGTTATGTCCGTAAAAGGAGTGCGCATTGTCGATACGCGTCTGGACAGGCAATGCAACCTGTTCTGTCGAAGGTTCTTTTTTGCTCAATTGTTGGTCTGATGATGAGGGGTCGGGGCGTCTCCGTCCACGCTCACCGTGACATAAGTCCTCTCCGTGGCCTTTGTATGGGTTACGATATGGGGGAGTTCGCCAGTTTCTTCAAGTCATAAGGCAACGACTGCGGGTGATGAGGCCTCACTAAACGGGACGGTGGGCAATATTCGCCACGTCGTCGTGTCACTTTTATTTTTGATCATATATGTTACTCTCATGCTCAAGACTGGTGTCCCGTCCCATTTGACGGCATTTCTGCGGCATGTTCTGTGATTGCTTATTCTTTTGTACCTCAGGAGCTGGAAGCGCCGAAAAGCCAACAGGCAAGCCCCGTCTCTTGTTTTTTATAACTCGCTCGCATCATCGTACACATCCAACTCATCTTGGCATGTATAAGCATATTTTGGTTTATGTGTTAAGCCTCGATACCGTCGGCCACCGACTAAGTGAAGGCGGAATGAGTACGGTGGTTACACGGATCGTGGGGTGTATGCATTCGTGCATGATAAGAATCGGCCTTAAGTTCCCTCGTAGCCCACTTGCGCTGGAGTGTAATAGACTCTCCGAAACTGCCTTCTAACTTAGTTTCTGCATCAAAGCTACCAGCTGCACATATTTCGAATTCAAGAACGAGCATAAGTCATTCAAAGTTGTAATGTGCTACGAAAAATGTGTTATTCTACGGCTTTATTTGTCAGTTGGTTTTGATTATTTTGCTGCGTCCTCTTGATACTTGTTGGCAAAACTTACTGATTGCCGCTCTTTCCCCTATTTCTGTTTCCATTCCTCCCTTCCTCCATTTTGCCCCCCTGTATCCTCCCGTATCTCATTTTTGTTTCACCATATTTTTTTTCTAAATGATGCGTCACCTGCCGCGTTTGCTTTGCCATCTTAACTCTCACACATCCATTTTTTGCCTCCTTACTGTCCAAATACACGCCTGTATGCTTACGCTCATCTAACCACCGTAAATCTGCTTTCCTGCAAACTTGAAATTACACTTCGCTGATCTCGCTGCCCCCACTGCTATTGTTGTTACTGCTGCTGCTGCTGCTGTGGCCGCTATTAATCTTGCCTCCGCCACCTCATAACCGCATCTAGCCTGGCCTCGTAGGGGCCTCTTTTACTCAACCAACGCTAACTCCGTGCGAACGACTGTCCTGCCCGCCACAGCCAACTTTGCTCCCGACTCGGCCAGCCTGAGATCAACGGGTCCTTTGGTGAGCAACCGGTCGGCACCGCTCTTCAGTCCCGGTCGTCGTTCATCGTCCTCGTCTGGCCGCAGCTATCTGCACTCATCGTCTGTACCCGTTTGCTATCAACAACGCAATACATTCTCCGGAGCTCAGTCGCCCTTCTTCGGCAGCTCTGGCCAGCTCTCATGGTGCGCCCAGTCAATCCTCAGCCTCGCGATGGACTCGGACGCCGACCTAAGTGACTCTTCTACTTCATCTTCCACCTCTCGATCTTCATCCCCTCCTAGCATCAGCATAGTTACGCCGAAGGCCAGCTCCGTTCAACAAAACATCTCACGCACTCCCTCCTCTTCCTCAGACAGGAAACAATGGAATGCCGATGACGGTGAAGATGTCGCCGCTGCCACCGCTTCGGGAAGCGGAAGACGGGATCAGTGTCAGGGTCGAAGCAGACGATCTGTTCTTGACCCGGTCGATGAGAAGGCTCTCGACTCCCAACTCCTGGCGGTCCAGAAGATGATTCGCCGGCAGGCTGCGCACTCCAAATCACGCAATACTCATCTCCTGTGGACTTTGGGTAACAACTCAAGCGAACCGAATCTCCTCCAGATGTCCAGCCCTCAAGAGACCGCAGCTACTGTTGATGCTCGTGATTCGTCTCCGGCGTCCTCTGCTGCTGATTGTTTACTTCGCCCTAGCTCTGTGCCCTTCAAGGTTGTCGATCGCCGTGCGCGGACTCCTACGCGGGAAAACGGTGGTCGTGCGAGTGGTAGTAGCCAAAGTACCCTGTCCTCGGCTGTCTCTCCCGTTGCCATACAGTACTTCATGGAGGGTGCTGAGACGGAATTTGCTCACGAGCCTACACGACCGCCAATAGTAGCAAGCGACTGCACGTCTTCTCCCGGGCGTCAGTTGAAATCACCCCGACAGTCACCTCTGAAACCTCATTTCGCCACTGACCGCATTGAAACCCGCTTTTAACCTTTCCTCTTTCATGCATTTTGTCTCTTTTTTATTTCTACCATCATCTTGCCCTTAAGCACACGAAACCTTTTTGCACATGTGTACGTGACTCGCCTCCTCGGCTTGTGATTTGTCCTTCATTTTTGCTTTTATTACTATTAGCACTGACGATATTTGGCGTCATCCCGCCCGTGCGTGCTCTGTTCATCGTGTTTTAAAGCGCCTTTTTTCAACATTTTTCGTGGTTTCTGACTTCCATTAATTTCTTCTCACTCTTTGCTGTCACCACACTAAGGTGGAACCTACCTTTTCAAAGTCAGAATGTGGGGGTGACGCAGGAGGAACAGACAGACGAAGGCATGCAGAAAAAGCTTGTGGTCTCACACTTACCGTGTTCCTGTTGGCTTGCTGCTATCTGTTCTCCCTACTTATCTTCGTTTCTGTGTTATGGACTCCATTTTGTGTATCTCTAACTCCTTTGGTTGCATCGCACATCGTTTTCTAAATCGACAGATCTGGGTTTCAGGATGATCCCTCGGCCTCCTGTCGTTTCTGTGGGTTTTGCACGTCCACTCTTCCCAAGGGCGCTTGTCTGACTGTTATTTTAAATTGTGGTCGTTGCAGTCGAAGAGTTAATTGTGGGAAAAGCGGATGCTTATTCCTCTGGAAGTGGGCTTTCAATTTTGTTTCGCTATGGAGCACGACAGTCGGCGATGTCTAGGCGTCCTTCGCCTCTTGAATATCGTGGGTTTTATGTCTGCCTGACTTCATGTCACTGACAGCCGTTACATGCTTCTTTTAGCGCAAGTAACTTAAAGACTTCTGCATTTATAAATCGTCTACTTCCGAGAACTACCAGGACTATTAGCTTCGCACCCAAAAATATGTGGGTATACTTCAGTCCCGCGCCAGTTTGTATATTCAACGTCGATTTGTCCATTTACTACTGTCGGCTATTTCATAGGTAATGCTTTTGTAGATATTGCTAAGTTTGAATCTCAACACTTTAGGTTTGCGGACTGTTCATCTCTCGGAATGAACGGCTGCCTCAGCGTGAAACCATGCCAGCTAATCTCGAGCACTTCCAGTGACCTCGGATGTGTCATGCTTGATTAACACGGTCCTCCCTGCTTCCTTGTCCTTCGTGTCCTAGTCAATCGAACCTGGGCGCCTTTGGCCGTAGTTGTTCGTGAACCACGCAGCTGACCCTCCTCAAAGGGGAGTGGGTGCTGTTACATGCAATACCACGCCTTGGGTGTACTCACTTTCCTTGTCTCTGCCTGCCTCATCGTAAATAAACCCGGTAGCTGGTGTATCGACTTGAGGTGCGCGACCGCCGCCTGAAGCTTCGGGTCTCCGATACGATGGGGCCTGGTTAATCTGGCATCATGGGCCAAAAACATACGGATTAAGTGTTTGGCCCAACTAACCGAAATTACAAGGGAGGCATGTTGGCTAATGGTTTTTTCAACAGCTGGGTTCTTGTCGTTTCCTCTGGCGCCTTTTGAACGGTGCTCATTCCCCTTTCAGTTTATCCCCTATCGTATCCCACGTGGATGTATTTTGTCGGTCATGTTCGCGCACCGTTTCCCTAATTCGCCTCTGATCGCGTCTCCAGGGTGTTGTTATCCATTCGACCAGAGACCAAACACCATCAACTGTGCTATCCTTATCCGTCAACTGGGATGGCTGTCGTGTGCTGTGCCGACGCGAAGTCGACATGTCCTATGATATCACCCCACTGGCCCTCGGTTGTGACCTGAGACTGTGTCTAGGCAGTTAAATGGATGTGGTGGGAGCTGACCGCGAACGCGTAACCGGCACTTCGGTCAGCGCGCCTTTCATTCCTACTGTTTCCATTCAGTCAAGGAGTTCTCCGTCGAAAGACTGCAAAAGCTACAAAGCGGAGCCAACCGAGTTTACTTATGGCGGACGCCGTCGAAAGTACTGGTAGTAGTGGAACATCAGTAACCGAGCCACTTGTACTACTGAATTAGTCGTCGCGGCATGTTCTTAGGAGTTGCATGTTCGCTTTCCATGTTATTTTCCGTTTTCGAACCGTGTTCCCATTGTCGGTAGACTAAGCGGTTCTTTGGAACCAATAATTACCTCCTAAACAGGTTTGGTGCGAGCTTATTTTCAAAAGCGAGAGTGGGAGACAGTCCTTATTTTTTACTAAAGGAAATATTCGGCAAACATACTCCGAACAATGGCCCAAAAAGCATGCAAAGATGTACCTCGGCTGATTGCTGGGTTTGACAGTCGGGACGAATATTCGCTTTCTGTCAGTAACGTGGGATTGTTTTTATCCTGGTTGCGTTGTAAACCAGCACGAATCAACAGTAAATCCAGTTGATTGTATGTGAGGTCAGTAGTCAGGACCTCGCGTAAGGGTTGAAGGTCCTAATGGATAAGTAGATAAAAGTAGCGGTTAAATTTGGCAGGCGCGCCCGCGTTTCTCACGTCTAGCGCTATGAATTGTTGGCTTTTGTTCGGCGAGACCAACAAGCGTACCGGCTGTCTCGCAATCCGCAGTTTAAATAATCGCGTTGTCAGGATTTCGGAACGCGATATGGCCGCCCGTCTTCCAATTGAATACCTTCCGTCAGACTTGAACACTGAATAGCTTCAGTACTCGCAGGTGTCTACGAGTGGACTTTTTTGACTGTGGTGGTCGAGCTCTCCGTCCATCAGGATCACAGCATGGTAAAGTAGCATAATCTGCAGTGTTCTCTCTACTGTGGATGCTTTCTCAGACATCTAGTTGCGTTTTTGTCCTTTATATAAATTTCCGACATCTATCTACTGATTTTGGAACAGTGGAAAACCTTTGACGCCTCAGACGGTTCCTCACACTCTAAGGACCGTATCGGTTAATGCGCACTGCAATCGGCCTTACTATTTGGTCATTTAGTATGAACGGCCGAATTTCTTTTAGTCGATGTATTCTTGCTGTTTGAATGAGATTGCATCAGTATATTGTTTGTTGTGCCATCTGGGATTGACGAAGGCATTTAATTCTGGGTCTAACCTACGCGGCTTTATTTCAGAAAGCCATTCTGGATGGTCTTTAAATCTGATTTATTTTACCTTTCACTTCCGGCTTTAACCTGTCACGTGATGCAACCGAAATGACTGGAAAAAAACTGTCCTTTGATGAACGCATTTTTGTATAACAGACCGTTGCCAAAATTCTGATCTAGAGTTTGCAATCGAGCTCCATAGAAGGCCTATATCTGCTTAAAATGATGATAATTTAATGGTTATTTAAAAAACCATACTCCGGTCACCTCTCCGAACTCTTGCACGCAGACTTATTATGAGCTCAGTCGTACCGACCGTCATGAAAAAATTGCATGTGCACTACGTGATCGCACTGAAACAAGTAATTAAGACATTCGGTGTATTCGGTACCCATCTTTCAATCAGTCAGTACTCTTTGGAATAAAATAGAATGAGAACCCCCGGTAAAATAAAATTAAACTTCGAATATAGCTAGAAGTGGCCAGCCCAGGTGTTAAACGTTGTTAAAGCAGTAAAAAAACCTGAAATAAATGCATCATCACACGGAAATTCCTTCATAGCTTTATGGTATTTTGCATCGGGGACCGTAAATAATTCATTTTGCATCTTGGTAAAGCGGCTACAGCCAGATGACGCTTTCATCGAATCGCACAATAATTGGCATCCAAGGTGTGCACGCTAATAAGCGGGGGCGGGCCGATCCTGTTACATGACAACGCCCAACCTCATTCAACAGGCACCGTCACCTAAGAATTTGCAGAGTTACGGTTGATGCACTAAATCATGAGACGCCATATAATTTACGCAAAATCCTTGTAGCACAAGCACTGCCCACAGACACTCCCCAAAACTTTGCAGCAGCAAGGAAAAGACTGTTCTTGAACGACAGCGTTTGGCATACAAATCAGTATTGCTATCACAGGAACAATTATTTTTCACAGAAAAATAGACTTTCAGAAGACGATTACTGTATATCATCTTATCAAGACCAAATACAAAGGTGTTTAAGGAAGGGGGGCGTGAAAAAGATGGCAACGAATCATAAAAACAAATACAAAAAGTCAGTAGTTTTCTGACTCCTCGTTTGAATTTAAAGCAGCAGCGAATATCTCAGACATAGACAGAGCCAAGTTGTCTGTTGTAGTTTGTCCGGTATGACTATCAAACAAAAAATCAGGTTTTCGCGTTGATAAGTTCTTGCCTTGTGTCACTTCCTTTTGATAAGTGTAAACAGACTTTCAAAAGGATCAAAATCCGGACTGTTGGCAGGAATGAGAATGATTTAAAGGCCGCAGGCAGAGAGACCGGCTGTTGTCTAAGAATTTAAATTAAGCTCCCGGCATCCCGCAGCATCCACCATATTCACGTGATCCACCGCGGACCGCTTACCATCTTTCTTGTCATTCAGAACCTTTTCTGTCACAAAACATTCCGAGGGCTGGTCTTTATGACTGATGCATTTGAGGAATTTATTGTCTGCAAACTTTGAATAATTCGTAAAGACAGGATACGTATATATTGTAACCCCAATGATAGAAGGCCAATCTAGGTAACTGAAAATAATTTGGTCGAACTGGGTGTTCTAAATATTTCCCGTTATAATCCTCAGCTGAGAACTCCGCTTGTTCATATGTTGGCCTATACAGGGTGAAGTTCTGGGTGACCTCATCTGTGCACCTTACCGGAGCGCACATTTCTACACTTCCAGACCTCGTCTTTTATTCATTGTTTTGCTCTGCGTTTTATAAGCCAGTCTTGTTTTTCTGCCCATAAGTTTTTATTGGCCAGCCGTTCTAGTTGTTTGCGTGATTATGCCTAGCCTGGACTCCATGCCGATTCAACTACGCCTTCGGTGTTTATCGTCACTAGGAAATTCCAACCGGCGGAACTCGTTATAGTTCGCAGCCCAAAAATGGAAACAGTGGAACCCGTCATCTAGCGTACCCCAACGGAACGAATCCAATTGCTGTTGCGGAGGTGGGCATGGATTGGGTCGAGCAACGGCAGCCAATCCTGTCATGCGCAATTTAGTGCGCACTACTTGTCAGTAGGATTTAGTGCTGGTTAGGATTAGAGAAGGAAAGCAAGTTCGGGGTTTATGTGCCACCTTCAATTACAAAAAGTTTGCAGTTTGCAAGCTACAACCTAACTTTTTAGCCGTCCACGGTTTACAGTAAGTACATCGTGCCTGTGCCCCGATCTGCGTGCTTGTCTGAGGATCTGCACTGCAGCCAGATGAGCAACCGTTTCGTATTCCCCTGTTCATCCTCAAGCCTCACTGCTCATTGCAGTCTTTCGCTCTGGCAATTCCCAGAATGCACCTCCAACTGGCTACTTTCTTTGCCACCTTATAGACATTCCTCGAACCCCAGTGGAAACTGACACTGTCGCTCAGCCGTGAGGAAGTTGGTGCGGACGACTGACAAATATCATGTTCACCTCCCCTGCCAACTAAACGTCAAGACACCAGCTTATCGGCTCCGTGCCGTTCTCCCATGCGGTCTCAACTAACTTGTGATGCACACAGGTTCGAGAGGGCCCTGATGCGCTTATCTTCCTGCCCCTCCTTCTTCATCAGCATTACGACTTCATCCCCCTCACTCCTTGGTTGTTGTCTCTTCTGTCTATTTTTCCAGTCTTGCCCACTAGACCATCAAAGGATTTTTGTCAGAGTGTTGTATTTTTGAAAGTCTCCTTTGTAGCCCCGACGGCTACTAATTGCTCTTTTATGGGCGTCCGTCCTTTAAGGAGCCCATGCACTACAATCTTATATCTCCACTTCCTCCCAGTTGCCTTCAACATGCCACCGTCCCGTAGGAGGGCGTACCGTGTTCTGGTGATTTTTGGCCTTTTTAGGGATGTGTTTCGTTAAGCCGGCCCTGTGCGCACCTTTAACTAGCTTGGACCCTGGTACTCTTACTACTGCCACCGGCACCATTAGCAGGCATTTTCGGAATATTTCGCCGCAAACTTACATATGTGACGGATTATGACGTACGTGTGTTAGTATATATGTTGGCTCACGATACAATTATGAACATACTTCGCAATTTTCTTCTGCGTTTTCCTTCCTTTTAATCTATTTTTCACTTCTGTCTTTCCTCTAAATTATGATCTTCGGGAAATTCCGCCTCCCAAATGTCTCTTGCACGGCTTCCTTTCCCCATTCTTTCTGACTGGGGGTGGGGAAACGACCGGTGTTATTAGCTTTTAAGCTCACCCGATTGGTTACCCTCTCTCTCTTTACCCGTTCCCTTTTTTCGCTCTTTGCTGATCGAAACGAAGAATTTGATGTAACTTAACGCATTTACTTTGTGTGGGCGTTATTTTTAGTTGAATTCAAAATTTTTTTACAAAATGGAATAAAGACTACCTGGAAAATTACCTGTACAAACTTCTAATTTCGTGACGGGACTGGATTAATCGTGGATGGATATTTCGATTGTCTCGTGAACGTTTTTCTCTTAGGAAAGAAGATACCGGGAATTGGGAAACCAGTTCCTCTTGCGATCAACGCAAAGGAACTTTTGTTAGCCCTGGAGATAGTAACAGAGCACAAACAGACAGACGAATAAGTAGTGCACCTGTTAGATAGCGGTCATGCTGTCGACCTTACAAAAGCTTTTCGAGTACTTGTCCGAGAGCGTACAACTCCATCCTCGCGCTGCTTGGAAACAACCTACATACGGCGGGAGAAATCAGACCTACGCAAGCAGTTAAACCACGTTGTCAATCTGCAATTGCCCTGTTAGTCTTTGCGCCTCGATCTATTCGTGACTGTGATTTGTGTTAACATTCCGTCCCCCTCTCTACTATACGATGTTTTTGACAACGTCTTTCATCTGATTATTCGTTGCATTGAACCTCGACCTTGCTCTTATGCATTAACATTTTGTAACAATTCATACCGCTGTGCGCTTCTATTCGTTATCTATAGTATGTAGAGATCGGTTGCAGTTGACAAGCTGCCACGAAATTCATTGGCACCAATAAATCCTGCTGTATGTACCTGTTTTAAATACATACCAGGGAAAAAAGTGCTTCAGATTTCCAGGTATAGTCTCCCAGCTCGGACGCTCAGCAGCTCACAAAAAATATAATATCAAAGGTTTCGAGGTAATCTTGGTTTGCAGAAATAGGGTAGGATACTGTTGAACTCTGCAAGTGCCAAGGGGGCTTATTCGTAAATGCTTTCAACTTCTTATCATTTTACTTCTGGACTGCCTTTTCATCGATATTTATTCGGGGAAAGCACTATTGTGCACTTACACAACGCAGCTGCCCGTCTTTACTGAGATCTTCTGGCAGTTCCTCCTTATATTCGCGGGCGTGCCGTCCGTCCATATCGCCTTGCCAGTTAAATGTTAGGGCCACGAGTGAGTCGGCACGACACCGATCGATACTTTGGCCCTTTGTAGTTCAGAGCTGTGCAATTTCCTCGGAAATTAAACAAGGCCTTTGTAGTTCGCACACGCATATTGCCCGGGCGTTTTCTTGCACCTCACGCAACACCATTTGACTCCCAGCCTTGTGGAATAATCGTTGCCGCTGACCACCGCACCAGAAAAAGCCCTGCCATTTCTATCTGCCTGCAACACGGGTGGCTTTGAGTCAACTTCCAGGGAAATTAGGGTTAGGTTTAAGGTTAGGATAAGGGTTAGATTAAGAATTAGCCTTAAGGCTGGACTTAAAGTTACCAGTAAGGCAAGTGGGGATTAAGTTTAGGGTTACGGCGAGGACTAATGCTAACTGAAGAGTTAAGGTTCAGTGTAGAGTTAGGGTTAAGATTAGGGCAACGGTTTGGTTTTATAGTAGGGTTATTGTTGAGTTTAAGACACGGAAATATTTTTTCCTATATGGAATTATGCATAGGTCCACATTTACTACCTGGAAGGGGCGCGCCAATTCTCATGTCCTGTTAAGGGGACCACATAAGTCATTTCCATCGGAGTCTCTTGTGGTTGCCGGTTTGCGTTTCAACGACAGGGGTATTTGAGGTCAGACTTAAAGCCAAAGAAAATGCAAGAAAGCTAGTCGGTTTTTCTCCGGATCATCCACGAAACATATTACCAACTTGATTTGACCATTTAACCGTTCACCCGTGTCATTTGTGACGGAGCGCCAATTGCCTGTCCAGTCCAAGTGCTTATCAAGATTTTCGTATGTCGTTTGCTAAGTCTGGACTTCAGATTAACACCTCTGTTGGCAGGCACCGTGTATAAGGCGCATAAGATTGCAACCTAATGAATAAACCGACTAGCACAAATCATATCCCCGTCTTTCCTGCGCCATACATATTTTGGTCGCTAAACCCTAATGAATTTGGCCTCACTCATGCACCTGCCCGATAGACCGGTGAACACGGTCATCTGTTGTGGGAACCTTACACGTCACAGTCCATCCGCGGAACTAGGCGAGAACAACCACCACTTAGCAGACAATTATGAGTTGGGTCTGATTCATAAAGTTCCAAAGATGGGGCGCTTGGTCCCGTTAACAGAAGTCGACGTTCAATCAAGGGTGAAAGTGGAAGGATGGCGGGCAATCATTCTTTTGACACCAACGAGATGAAACGACAATCTGCAATAGGCTGACAGTTCGACCATCGATTTCGATGATGTCCACCGTGTGCCCCACAGCAGGTTGGAGCAGGGACGGTGACTTGCGCAGGGGTTTATAGTGCCAGTAGACTTGCGCTGCATCTACCTACACTCTCTCCTCCTCCCCCGCCTGGGCCCGGTGTCAAGACAGAGTCAAGAAGACCGGAGAAGAGGGAGGCCGCAGGTGGATGGCTCGGACGGATCCTCACCTTGGCGTTCCACCACACCCCCTGGTCCACACAACAATAACCAGGATTTCAACCAACACAACAGAGATTTGGAGGCTGGCACGGCCGAAGCCGCACCTAGGCGTGCCGCCAACGCCTGGCTCGGATCCCACACTGTGGTGGGAGTGCCATAAAGGTCACATTAAAAAGGAGCCATTGCAGCCTGACTCTCAGACCGCCTCCCGTTAAGGAGGAGGTCCAAGGTACCCCGTCAGTTGGCAACCTTCCAAGCCACGGCTTTTATCGCACCGTGATAGCTTCAAACGCGTCAGATTGTTTATAGTGAGGAAAAAGTGCGCTGAGTAGTCGACCTCACTCTCCCTTCCCATTCCCACACTCCAGCCGCCGTCCGAGCCGGTCGGCAAACTGGAGTGGTGGATGGGCGCGGTGGCTGCCACGGTCGACTGACCGTGACTGCGCGCGCCACAGCACGACCTGGCCCCCCATACACACACAAACACCAGGATTTCGCACAACGGGGGTTGAACGGCGTGTCTCTCACTTGCGTGAGAGGGCCGTGTAAGGTGCTGCTTCAGCCCGTTCCCAGCCCACCAGTCTGCCACTCCACACAGCACACACACACAACGCGACGAACTGCGTGAACCGAGAGCGGGCATCAATCAGCAACCTTCCTATCCACGACACTTGACGTGTCGGGATAGTCTCGGACTCAAATCACCCGTACAGCCGAAGCCGCGTGGGAACCGAAACGAGATGCACACTTCCCACTTGCGTGGAAGGTGGCAGTTGGTGCATGCGGTGGGTAAGTGTTGATGTGTGTTGGTGATGGTGGAGGAGGGTAGGGAGTGTGTGGATGTGTGGTGTAACCGGCGGTTGTCTACCGCAGGTCGTCGTGGATGCGCATGTGGCCGAATAGGCCCATGCGGTGCCTGAAAGTGCGAGGGCAGTGTAGACAGTTGAGACGAGCTTGGTGGGTGTAGGTTGGTGCTCCAGGCACTGGTTCTCCGGTCTCTGTGCGATGGATTCGCAAGTGACCGACCAGGCCGATGTGTGAGGTGAAGGTGCGGTCGCAGTGAGGACAGGTGTAGTCCTG